>JAPWLS010000179.1:0-153867 GCA_028551675.1 Tineola bisselliella
TTATAATAAATATTATTACAAATAAATATTTGTTATGACGAGGACTCGAACCCGAGCCCGCAACGAAACAGAGTGGCGCGTCACAGGTCGACTTCTCCGTCACAGGTCGTCAACATTATTATTTTTTATAAATAATTTATTATATCTCTAATACAATAATGTAGTTCCTAATGTTATTATTTCAATTTGATTGTTAGTTAACACTTACTGACTATTCACAAATTAATTTAACTCTCGAGAACAGACATTAGTTTCACTAGGTAATACGATAAGCGAACGTGAATATCTCAGACAATACGACGTCGCTGTTGCTAAGGGAAAATCAATTACACGAATCATTCTGTTAACACTACTTCGTCAGGCACTGTTGGTGTAATAATTTATTTATTGCTTAGTTTCCTGATTAACGCTGAGGTCGGTAGAACTTATAAGTATCATGTAGGTATATAAGTATAACAAGGATTATCCTCCCGCAAGGCAATGCTCAATCTACCCCGTAGCCATAAACCGTGTTCGCGACCATAAACTGCTATTTGTGCTCAATGGATTACACTACAAACTAAAGCACAAATCCATGTAAGTGTTCTATTAGAGGTAATCACAATAAAACTTGAATAGAGTCTATTTTTAATTATAATACGCTTTGCAACGCAGTAAAATATTAAATTTTTCGATGTGATTTATTCAAAGTAAAGGGATAATTGTCCAATTTAAGTTTCAGTAATTTCTTCTTTTAAAAGGCATTGCTTACTTAAAAATTATTATTTTTTTAATCTTGAAGGGAAAATAAAAACCGATGCATTTTGTATGTTTTGCTCAAATTAACCTTGCACATAACCTATATCATAAAGTTACAATATTGAATTTGGCTTACAAATAAATATACGTATTCAATTCAAAACCTAAATGACAGAGCGAGCTAATTAGCACAGGTGAAATAAGCTATTCATATTAGACCAATTTCGGAGTTTAACTCGAATGGTTTGACTCGATGCCATTACGATGACAATTTGAGAGAATGTTAATGCGCGCCAAAATCTGTGTGTAATCACCGGCTAGGCGGCGGAGATGCCGTGTCTTTAGTCCCTCCATGAATATTCATAACACGATCGACGCCTCCGCTTTATTCACTGTAAACACGTGTACGTGTCCCGCCAAAAGAGCCTCAAATTAAGTAAATAACAACTTCATTGGATAGTATAGGCATTTATTCGTTTCAACATTTCGAGACTTCTGTTTGAAAAAAACTTTATAATGGAGAAATCATTTTAAAAAACCTACCGTTCAAGTTTGAATGTAACCTTGCATTTGTCAAGGTATTTGCTCGCATTTTCTATTGACGCAAAAATAAAATTTTAATATTTAGGACCAAAGAAATTTAATGGGCTAATAGCTTTCAATAATTAAATATATGCACTAAGACGATATTATCGCACGAAGAATTGAGAGCCGAGAGCCTTGAACCATTCTATTTGTACTTGTAATTAATATTTACAATTCCTTCTATCATATAAAATACCAAAGTACTCAATACTCAGTTGTATTCCTGTTTTGTCAACTGTGAACATTTATAATATTTTTAATTAGTATTTTGCGTCGGCTAAAATGTGAAAGGTTACATTTCAATTAAACAAGATTGTTTTTTTATTTTATATTTAGTTTTATTAACATTCATATGCATCAATAAATTTTAATTTAGCAACTTACAGCAATATCACGCTGACATATCAACCAGAGCGCCAGTAAGACCCTTCACAATTCATAATTTAAATAAATGCAATCCTGAACTACTATTCAATAAATTCCAAAAATCTTCCAAATTTTATATAATCACACGCCCATTATCATTAGAGTAAGGAGAGACTACAATCAAATACATATAACTTTAAAGTGTTTCAAGTATTTTTATTTAACTTTCTTTCCTTCTAAGTATGCCCCTACTTAAATTAAATGTTAAATAATAATAATAATAAGAAATCCAGAAATAAATAACTCCCAAGGCACAATAACCGGAAGTAAACATTAAAGGTAAAAATGGTAAAACTTTATGTAACCCTAGCAACGAATGAACAACGTTTTCATAAAGAAATAAATTTAATAATCCATATAAATAAAGTGATTCTATAACATATAGCAAAGATGTGTTTGAAGCCTTTTTATTCTTAGATTTTGGTTCATATAACTTTGGAATGTAATAAAATACTACAGCTACATGTGTAAGAAACAAAAATACTTTAACACCAATCAGATTTGTAGGATATAGCAATGGGAAGAGAGAATAATGACCAACAACTGATAATATTAAAAACATTCTAGCGTCGACGTCACCCAACACTGACATAAAACTGAAACAAAACAACACTTCATGGTTAATTCCAAAATACTAACTATTTATAAATTAATAAATTTACTTATAAATTACCTTAAGGGTATTAATATCATAAGTATCGCTTTCTCATGAACATGCCAACCAAACATGTAGGAGCATGTTGCGCACAATATCAAGCACCTGAAAAAAGATTTCATTAATTATTTATAAGGTAATGCCACCACACTTCTGCACAATACGGTTAACAAACGAATCAGTTTCAATACGTCTAAACAAATCCAAATAAGAAAAACATTAGTAATAAAATAATTAAATTAATCACCTGACAAAATTAACACCTCTATAATTTCTATCAGCACAAAGATACCATAACTTTTTTAGAGCTGGTAACATCGCAATGGCAGTTAGTAAAAAGGTTTTTACTGGATTTATGCTCGGAAACACTGAATGTTGATATTCCTGAACTAAACCACCTGTCATTGTCCCCTGCATCGTTGGAGCTATGTATTCGAATCTTTCAACTGAAATTTAAATTTTATTATTGTATTTACAATGATTACTACTTTGAAACAAAACTGTCAAAATATCAAAGTGAAGAGTCTAAATCTTTTATTTGATAACATACATTTCATTCATGCGATTGTGGAAAACATTTTTTATAATGTCTTAAGGTCAACCACACATTTGTGCTTCTAGCAAAAAACATTTAACAACACACAAAAGACAGTTAAGTAGATACCTATATTACATTAGACTATTACTTACAGATATATGATAATACTTTATCACCAAAATTATAAATCGCCCAAAAGTTTGGTGCCCAATAAGCATGTGTTAAACCTCTCTTAAACGGAAACAGTCTTGATAACAACTGAAATATTGGCATACTTATATTATTTTAATGATAAGATTTTATGTCCATGAAGTTGTTAAATATCTTAACCAAAATATTAAAAAATATAAAAATATGGACATAGAAATCTTGAAGCAGACTCTTTGGCTATTAATTTTTAAAAATAATTCATAACACAATATGATTATTATCACCTGTGGCAAATGATGAATAAAAGGACCAAAAGAAGCTGCAAATACCAAAATCACAGTAAGAGCTACTTTTATCAAATTCAAAGCTGAAAATGAATACCACGCAACCTTTGCATCATCACTGTATGGTATAGTGAAGCAATATGCTCGCAATAAGTAAATCACATAAACTGGTACCACATACAAAAATATATGTTTGAAATTAAGCAACACTGCAAACCAGAATGAAGACTGGATGTAATTGCCCTGCAAAAAAACAATTAAAAGTGGATTATAATGGCAAATTTGATATTGTTTAAATTAATTACTTGAACAAAAATAAAACTAAAATTGCTTAGCATTCAACTTTTTACAAGAATTTACATATTTTCAAGTGTTATATTCATATTTGAGAGTGTAAGGGATAGTATATGAATAGAGATAAATATTAGACAAATAAAATATATCTTAGCCAATAGAAACTAAAGCAATATTTTTACTAAGGTACAGAAATATGTAACCATTTAGGTTGTAAATTTTATTTTCCTACTTAGACAATCTATGTTGTCATCTCCAGCAAATAAAGTAACAATTTTATTGAATTTTGATGTATTATAGCATTACCTTTATCATATGAGTAATGGATAACAACATCATGCCATAGAGGAAGCCATTGTATTGAAAATGTATATGATCAACCATCAGTAACCCTGGATTACAAAGCAACAGGAAAAATACCAATAACTCACGGTCTATTACCAGATCTGAACAGCTGTAATTATTATTAAAATGTTTACCCTTATATCCTGTCAGCCTATCCAAGTCAAATTCGTCATTATTTTAAAATGATAATGGAATAAAATAAATCAGCTAAATGAAACTCAATTCTATTAAAAATATATTTTACAAACAAATATTAAGAGAACAAAAATTATTTTATCAATTACAAATTTATTTATTGTCATTTTACCAATACAAGACAGTCAATTTAAAAAAGTGTTAGAACCTTCTGCTACCTATTCCTACCGCTTTGTAAGTCTATCTTTATATTACTTATATAAAATAATATATAAATTGTTCAAAAAATAAAAATCAACACACCTTTTGGCACCAATAATATAAAGTATGTCCAACACAATAACAGATAACCTTTGAAATATCACAGTCATCTCAGATTTGTAATTCAAATTTTCAATAACCAGCATTTCGGGATCGAAATATTTGGCAATATGTGACAAACCATACTCCAGCCAGGCAAAGAAAGGTGGGTAATCCAAGGTCCACTCAGAATCTGCATTATAATACCATTCACTGGGTGGTAAACTATGTGTAACCGCTAGCCAATTTCTATGTACCTCAAAGTCTGTGGAATAACTGCAAAATCCAGATAAATATAAGCATTTCCGAAGTAGATTTAGCTCATATAAAAACTCTATATACTCACTATAGCGGGATAAAAAGAATTTTTATCAATGTAACAATTAGAACGGTTTGCACAAACATCGTATATTAAAATACTGTTTGAACAAGATAAACAGTATACTTTTAGGACTCCGATTTAGATGTTCGTTAGCCTGAAAAAACTATGAAAGCGAGAGAACCGGGCGGTCCAATCGTTCTTTAGCCATCTATCGTGAGCCGGTCTACAATTTTTAGAATAAACGCTGTTCGTCATATGTTAAGATAAACCTCGATAGATGTAGTTGTGTTTGGGGGTTTTAGTTTAGCACCCTTTAATCTTTTAGTAATGGAATCACGTCAAAATTATTTTATGTTACTTAAAAACACCATCGCTTCACATACATCCGTATTTAGTACTCCTGTCAAATAGTTCAAACCTTTGTAAACTACAAATAATCATTCCTAATGGGCCAATCACGTATTAATATAAATCATGGCATCATTTTATACCAATGAAAGCAATGGAATTTAATAGAGCTAATATTTAAAAAAAAGAAATGGCTCTCAGTTAATTAAATAAGTGCAACTTTTTTTGCAATTGTGAAATATTCTATCCGGTGAATATAACGAATAATGAAAAGTAATATTAAATGAATTTGCAATATATATTTTTATTATTTTCTAAATAGATCTGATACAAGTAATATTACTTTAGTAGCATTACTCATATAAGGCTTTATTTAGACGAGAACTCTCACGTTAAATTCTAGAAGTATTTTTATTATAAAACATGTCTAATTCTTATTATTTATTACTCTGAAATAATGTAAAATTATATATATTTACCAATTATTTTCAGTTTATAATAAATCAGATTGTCACATAGAGTATACGTAAAAATTAATATTTAACTTGAATATTGTATCTTGTAAATAAACCTTAAGACAGTATATTACTTTAGTGATATTACTGATTTTATATTTTATCTATTTATGTGTTGAAACTTGAATGAGTAGTGACACTAATTGGTGTGAAGTGTTATTGCATGTTGAAAATTTGTAATAAATCGTGGTTTGTTACTTTAAATGTTGTAAATTAAAAATTTTGACTTATAATTTAAATGAAGAGGAAGACTTATAAAAATATTAAGTTTTCTGGATGGGCAAAATAGTTATTTTGAAACATCTGAGCTTATTTTTAAAAAAATATTTAAAATATAATGATGGTTTGTGTTTACACTTCATAGTAAGGAAATAGTATATTAATTACTCAGTTTGAACCAGGAGGTATAGCGAAACGCTATAGCACCTTTCAATATCAATAATCTGGCGAAGGTATGGCTATTTTGCACCGGGCTTTGTTTACATGGTTTATATTTTTAGTGTTTCTAATTCTATTATGCTTACGATTAGAATCACGAACTCATTGGAATTGGTTCATTGTATTTATACCTATGTGGGTTTACGACAGCATACTCCTAATCTATGTATTATTCTACATGGTATCACATTGTAGAAATGGTGCAGAACTATTTAGAGGAACTATAAACAAGCATGTGTGGTATATTACAGCCATTGGATTGAAAATGGCTGCACAGATTATAATTTGTATTAAGTTGGAATATGATAAGCTGCCAATATATGTGGTAATGACACCAATTTGGATGCTTTTGCCTGTGTTGTGTGTTGAAGTGTTTATAAATTTGATAAAGTATTCTGGTGGCAATAGATTATATCGCTAGATATTAAGACTATGTATAGACTGAATGAGTTTGAATATAAACAGGTGATTTGCAAGTGGATGATAAATATAGACCTGGCACAAATTCAGTGTCACCATGTTTGCACATGTCAAAATAGAAAGATTAAGAAGCTCTGATGATATAACAACTTCACTGAAGAGTATTAAAATGCCACTTGGTAATTATAACTTTGGAAATGTTAAAAATTTGGTAGTGACAGAGGTGCCCGCTGGCAGCACTGCAGTCCTAAACTGCGAAAGCAATGACTATGCCCATAACTTTATGTTTTGGATGCTTGATAAGAATACGGTGATTGGACCGGGCAATGATTACGATGAGAGGAAGTACAAGTATGAAGTGCTGTCTGGGAAACTACACATCAGCGTGAGTTTTATATTTTGCCCTGACCATATAAAAGAACTAGAATACAACATCACAAACATATAATATCCATACTCATAACAAGCATTAAAAAATATATATTTATATTTGTTATGTTTCAACAGGGAATTGAGCCCCTTGTGCTGAGCCCATAAAATTATCAATTTGTTAAAGGATACAATTTTCGTCAGTATTACTTATTATGTGGCTTCATAATTTCAAATTCTATTGTAGTTTTTGATCAGTACTTTAGTAAGCTTCATAGTCTTTTGATTTGATAATACTACTTTCAGAGTGTAACACCAAGTGAAAGCGGGAACTATAAATGTATATCAAGGAATTTAGACAACACTGACATCAGCATTGGTGAAGTAGAAATGATAGTTAAGGGTTCTGCATTCTCGGCTGTTGATGCTGTAAAACTTATTGCAATAATAGTCTCCATTGTTGTGATTGTTGGTTGCGCTGTTATTTATTGGAGATTGAGAAAAGAGTGGAGCAAATATGATGGAAGATATATTGTGGCAGGTATACCAAAGTACAATCAGTATATACAATATCAGACACACCAATACTGATTGTAAATAGGAAAAAATAATAATTCAAGCATGCTGAAATATAATGCATATTATCTTTAATCACGTAATTGCTACTCATCATTGTTTGGTAAGGCTTTAGTTGAAGACCCCAGGAATTATTACATGTAAAATCTTTTTTTCTAAATTGTGCCACTAGTTGTCTGCTTCTATGGCACAGTGGTTAGTGTGTTTGTCACATGAAAGGTTCCAGGTCCAATTTTTGGTATATTGTAAATAACATCTTCACATTATGAACTAGATATTTGTATTGGCTTGGGCATTACATATCCTTATCCCAATATCCATAGTACAGAATATCCTCTCTCATAGTAGAACATTGTATTTATTATGATTAATGACAATAAAATTATTTTAGGTGATGAAGCTGATGATGAAGATGAAAGTGTAGTGGTATACAATCGTACAACAACAACAATAGCTCGTCCTCAAACACCTCAGCCTCAGCCTGGACCTAGCCGTTCACAATCTTCAGATCTCTTATATGGAGTAGATAATCAGGGACTAGATACAGACTTTCATTCAGTGTTTGAAAACATCCAAATAAAATCATCTGAACACAGTTTAATTTAAAAAATTGAGTAATGCCATGGTTCTGTAATGTTTATAATATGTTAAGGTTAAAGTTATATTTATTATTCAGGTTAATTAAACACTATGCATAAATGTTGACTAGTTTTATTCCTAATATTTAACAATGTGCAAAGCCAAGACGCAAAAGTTAAATATATAGATCATGTTGATAAATAACTTAAAAACGGGTAAAAGTAAAAAGACTTGATATGGGCTAACCACAATTTAATTGGAATAATCATGTACAGGCCAGAATTATTCCTTAAAAAGTTACACCTTGATTACGTGCACTGTCTTCTATCGAATCATGTGCGTCAGCAGATTTCTCGTCTTCCTCTTCATCTTCTTCCTCATCTTCAGCATCTACCATTTCAAATAAACGCACTTTTCGTTTGCTCTCAGCCAGTACAATAGCAACTTTACGACCACCAGACACCCCTATTCTATAGCCGTCTAATTTATCCATGATTCTAAAATATCCCCCTTGATCTAATAATGGACTGACATTAACTTTTGGCATTTTGTCATGAAATATACATAATTTACTCTTAATATTGAGACTTTGCGAGTTCTCTAATGCCAATTTAACTGGAAATTGAACAAATAAAGTACATTCTTCCCTGTGTGCATGTTTTACGAGTACAGAAATATATTCAGTTGAATAAAACTGTATGTCCATAATCTCCAGGTACTCTTCATCTTCATCTTCGGTGATATTAGCAAAATGAAATTTGACAGCAGTAGAGTCATTATCTTTAGAGTTGACATTGATTGACATAAAGCAGAACCCATCTCTTTTCAGGTTGCTATTTAACAAACACATCATGAATGTCCCTTGAGCTGCATCATAAATCTGTGTGAGTCTAAAATTGTGTAGAGCCTTTCCACTGCTTTTCATTTCATAGCATTTGAAATGATGCAATAAAGAAAAATGAAGGCCAAATTCTTTACCAGATTCTTTGAATACATTATTAATTGCAAGTTTTAAGTGGTTTTGTTGTTGAACTAGAGAGAATTTGCGAAATTGTGCCACAGAGAAAAGTGTTTCATTTTCTTTAAACAAACAAGGATTTTCTTTTAAAAACCTCTGCCACGGATTGTCTTCATTATCAGGTAATATTGTCAGTTCTTGATCTTTTAAATACTGAGACAGACGCTCCAAATTGAACTTAGCTGGCTTTATTTCCCGAGGTTTCATTCGGTCAAGTTTACTGTAACTATCAAAGTTATAAAGGAATTCAGCAATATGAGTAAGATCTTGTTGAGTGATCTTAACTATTTCTGTTGGTGCTTGATCATCTTGTAGACGCAATATGACGCCATACAGCCATCTGAAGAATGCTTTATAGTTACGCATGGATATGTCTATTACTTGCTGCATTTCCAGGCATTTGTTTAAGAAAGCATAGCTAGAACTAATCGCTTCAGTAATGGTTTTCTCATTAAGGCCCAATAGCTGAAAATATAATATAGTCTCAAAACATTATTATAAATAATATTGTATGGGAATAGAAGTTATATGTATTTTATACACTATATCATACTTATATTTGTATACATACTATAGTTATGTATATAATTAATGAGACAAATTGTATTAACAACAAAGGAAGTGCCTGAATGGAGCGAGTAACAGTAACAGTGCCTTCCTTCCTTACACACCTCCCCACAAAATCCTAACATAGTGTACCATCCAGCATATAGTAATATATGTTTCTTACCTTGTATCTATCTGGTATTCTTGATAAGCCTCTAAGTTCAGAGAGATTGTAAGCCAAACTTTGTGCAACTACATTCAGTTGCTTTAAGACAAGTTTTTGTATAGTTGAATAACTTAGCTCAACTGAATTACCAAATTTCTTTAACCCTTTGGTTGTCAATTCTTGGAGTAAAAATATTTCTAATTCCTCTGATGGAGTACCTGTGGAAATAAATTAGATCATAATTTACTGTATTATGATAATAATATATACTTTATAGGAAATACTCACCCATCATGAGTAACTCCAAAAAGTCAGCAGAAACCGCCCCTTGAGGAACTGATGTTGCGTAATTAGCCATTTTCGTATCCATTTCCAAAATAATATTTTCAGATGATTCAGTTATAGAATCCATTGTGTGGCTTAAACTTTTTAATAGATGTATTATTTGAACATATCTGTTTCCAACAATAAATACTTCGTCAGAATATGCAGATAACACAGATGTATTGAGTGTGGCTCCAAATATATTTTTACTCGGTTTATCTAAATAATACACCTGCATAACACTGAAGTCATCTGATAACTCAATGTTCACAACTTCGTAATCTCCATACTCATCGTTGAGCAGTTCTTGAAGGTTTATTGTACAAAAGGGGAATTTTCCAAACACACTCAAGTGTATATTTCCATTTCCATAACCACATATAAGCATATTCAATTGCTCCTGAACTTCACCAAGATATCTCATACTCTCATCTTCAATGTATTGACTTTTGTAATTGCCTGAGCACATTGGTCTAGTTGTAAAAATATTTGTGTCATCCTGAAAATGAGTTTTAATACAAATAAATGTACTGGTATTAGTCATTATTATCCCAGAATAAATGTCCACTTACATATATGTTATATTCCAGTATATTAGGCAATGATCCATTTCTAACAACCCATGTTAGAAATGTAACTCCACTTTTATAGGGAGAATCTTCTGATATCTCATCATCTAAATGGAACATTTTTAACACTTCCTTATCTTCAATGCTAACAATGCAAATACAGCCAGTATTGTAGCCCACAGATAAAGCCTACAAATTTGAAGTTCTACATTTCAAAAGTATAATAAAATAAGGTATGCAAGTCAATTTTAAACTTACCTTACCGTCCGGTCTCCAAGCCATCGCCTGCACACGACAGTTCTCTTTTGGGGGCATAAAACACCATACCTTTTGCCAACTCAGTCTATGAATTTGCACCTCACCTAGAATCGAATAACAATATTTGTTAGTACAATTAGAAGCTACTATTAGAATAAATATGCCGCATTATCTGCCTTTAAATTATATATTTTATACATTCAGTACCTTTAAAATTACTTAATGCTAACAGATCCAGTCTGTTGCTCCAAACCATCAAATCAATTTTATTCGCCACCTGCTTTTCCTCTATTTGTCGCAAGACACAGTTAAACATGTTGATGTTGTTTATAATAGCACACAAATTAGAAAGAACGAGAACCCAAACGAATCACCGGCACGACTCGTTTTGACAGCTGACAAAACGACCACAGTCCACAAAGTATAGGTAGGTGCGATTTTGGTTCTACGTTTCGTCGATAGCGCTTTTAAGCTTAATGCCTTGTTCGATCTGTAGTGGGGTTCAGCGCTGACAGAGGGCAAAAGGGGAGGTTCTGAGGAGGGTCATTTAAATGAGATCTGCAAATCCAATTTCTTGAATAATTTCTAAGCATTTACTAGGCACATTCTTTTTTAAAATGATAATCATACATTTTACTTAATTTTTTATTTTGTAGTCACTACTAATGCCTTGATAAGTGAGTCAGTGAAAGTGCTGCCTTTTTCGTATGCAGTTGTATTCCTTAAAACTCGCGTTCTCATGGTTATAATATTAAAGTAAATTACTGTGTGGAACATGCATATACAGCAGTAGTCCTATATCACACACATACTCCAAAAATAAATAAATAAATGCCAGTCATTGAAGGAAAGGAAAATTAGACAAATACCAATAGTTTATTTGAAATTTAATTTATACAGGAAGATTAAACATATACAATCTTGTAATTAACAACATCATATAATTATTTATGACGTCAGCTGATGTCACCACTGAAGCCAAAAATTTCATTGAAAACACTTGAGAACCCCATTTGATCCATATACTTGGAAAAACTGCTCATAGCATTTTCAAAGTGCATTTCTTCAAATTTATTAAATTTAGCCTGTTTATTTTTTTCATCAGGATCAAAAACCTCTGTTCGTTTCAACATAATTTTTTGCCATGTCATTCCTTTAATAATTCTCCACCACTCTTTGCAATTACTTTCTTCTCCTTCTATGCACACAATACCAGGCTTTCCTGGAAGACTGAAACCATTTAATTTTAATTCCTTAGCATTGCTTAAAATTGCTTCCCGCTTTCTTTTATTATAAATGTGGTGCGAATAAATCCAATACCTTGCAAAGTTTTCTCGTTTGACTTCTTTATTTACCTTTTCATTGATAGCATTTTTCATATCACTTTCAATAATGTGTGCTTCATCCTGTATCCATGAAACTATTGTATATAAACAGGATTCTCCTCGCGGGATTTCTTGAATGTAGTTAGCAAGTCTATTATTTAATATGGTTTCTTGCTGCCGACTTAATTGGTTGCAGCGCACAGAAACATCTGGAGGGTACTTGGGGTACAATGAAGGCAAATCTACACAAATCTCCAATTTCAATGTCTGTCTAATAACAACAATTAGAACAAAATCTAAATGAGGAGGTATATCATCGGAGGTGTGATTAATAAACTTTAAAATTGAATCGACTACAGTTTTATCTATCATACGAATTTCATCTGGGTTTGGATACATAGACCTCAACAGCTCTAATTCAGATATTTGTTGTGATAAACACTCTGTTACTTCAACTGCACTTGTACAGGCAGTTGAATCGATCATAATGCAAATATATTTATCTCAATACGAAACACATCATATTAGTAACGATTTAAAAAATTATCACATATGTGAACTGATAAGTAAAAAGTACCATGGCCGATATTTACAAAAATAAAACAGACCACCGACAACGAATAATAAACAAAACAGATTAACTTTTGTTCTTCGAGGCAAATGGTACGGGGTCCATGCATATCCGTTAATATTTTTTTCCTAAATAAAAGTACGTAACCTCGTCATCAGTAAATAGTTCAATCAATAAATGCGGTAAATTAATTCGAAAAATACAAATATAGTATAGAAGTCTTTGGAATTGAGAGAATATAGTCTGTGGGTGGATCATTGTCTATTATTTATAAGACAATTATGAATTAGTCGAGTCGAGTGTTTAATTCGGAGGCGACCAGGCGATGGTAAATCTCGCTTTGGTTTCAGATTATCGAAAATCGGGTAAACGCTGCTTTGGGCGCTATAAAAACGAAATAAGTAAGCGAGTTGTACTCATTGCAGGTTGAGATATTGTTTAAATAGTTCAATGCTATAAAGTGTCGATTTCAGTGTAAAATCTGGAAATATAGGATAAACGAGGTTGTTGATAAATAATGCTTCAGACACTTTATTAAAAATGTTTGTTTATTGGGGTTAAAATGCTTGCTATACATTTTTCATGTTGCAGATTATGGCATCTCCATTGGAACAGTTTGTGAATAACACTCGGACATTGACAACTTCTGGTGAGTAGGATTAAGATTTATAATATATTTTGTCAATTATTTATTATTTTAGTTTTATTAATCTCACAGGAAACTACAGGGAGTTGTATGAAGTTATAATAAAAGCAGAGGAGTTGTTGCAACGTAACAGTGCTCACCTGAACAATGTCTTGGAAACATTAGATGTACAGCAACATTCTTTAGGAGTTTTAGCTGTTTTGATTGCCAAATACACGATCACGCCGGTAATTTAAAACATAATATAATGAAACCAATTTATTTAAACACACTTTTATTTTTAAGTGTGTGCTTTTCTTTTATATTACATAAAAATTAGAATTAATAATATTTGCAGTTTAACACTCATGTGGACAGATCCTGTATGCTTACACAAGTTGATGACTTTATCACAAACTGTAATGGAGAACAAGTTAGAACTGCACCTAATTTATGTAAGTATCTTTAGTTGAGAATACAATATATGTACTTGAGTATGTAAATTCTTGAACCCTCAACATATAATGCATAAGATTTAAAAAAAATCTATTTGTTTAAGTTGCATTAAAAGATGTAATGCCCTGCATCATTAGATCTTGGGTTAATCTTAAGGTGTTAGATTACAATACTGGTTAACTAAGCATTATAACAATTTTAAGATACTGTAGTTCACTAAAGCTTTTTGATATTTTAAAAGCTGTGCACCAGGTGTTGTCTAATTATTTTAGTAAGAATAAGTTCTCACAAGAAAACATTCTCTTTCCAGTTGCAGAACTATGTCATTTACTTACTGAATATCTAATTGAAATTAAACAACCAATAAGAGGTATCTTAACATTGAAGAAAGCTATTAGGAAAATACAACTTATTGAGTCGCAGGTTACATCTGTGCATGCAGATTTATGTCAACTTTGTTTATTGGCTAAATGTGTCAAACCTGCTCTAGAATTTTTGGACACTGATATCACATCAATAAGCTCAGAGGTAATTTGTTTAGTATCATTGTCACCTGTTTTATTCCCTAAGACATGGTTTGAGAGTCCATTAAAATATTGCAGCCAGTGTAATTTGGTTGCTCAATGCTAATGGTAACAAATAGGCGATTAGAGAATGGTAGGAAGATTGATAATAGGTTGGGTTGAGGCTAACACCCAAGTGTAACCTCCGTGTAAGGAATTGGTTGAGCTTAGCTTTGGAATAACCAGATATATTGATGGGGATGAAGATTACCTAAATGAAAAAATTATAGGTTTTTGTTTGGGGACAGGCCAAGATCAGGTAGGATAAGGTCATAATTATATTGTAAGTGTTTTATTTTCAGCTTGGTGGAATATTTGATTCAAAACATTTCTTACTTTATTATTATTATGGAGGTATGATCTATGCTGCGTTAAAGAACTTTGACAGGTCTCTATACTTCTTCGAAGTGGTGGTAACAGTGCCAGCTATGGCTGTTTCTCATATAATGCTTGAGGCATATAAGAAATATATTCTTGTTTCTTTAATTTTGCATGGAAAAGTAAGTAGCTATTTTTATATTCACCAAAAACATTCTTAATTCATATTATTCTTTGTAAAGAGTCTTATTCTTAGACTATAGTTATACATTGATTGTTATAGCAGTTTCATTTCTCTTAGTGTACAATAGGTATATTTATGTTATATTGCCACCAAACAGCACATAATATTTAAAAAATAAATTTTAATTTATAGGTAATTAAGATTCCGAAATACACCTCCCAAGTTGTGTGTCGTTTTTTGAGGCCATTATCTGCTGCGTACATTGATCTCGCTTTCGTACAACATGCTGTAATTAAACATAGAGAGATTTATATACGTGACAAAAACTTTGGATTGGTTAACCAGGTAATTTAGGTTTTACATCACATGTTAATTAATATTGAAAGATATATCAAAGAGACAATGTTTACATTGGCAAAAAGGTTTGGTCAGTTCTGTTATGACTTTTACCTGAGTTGGTTTTACAGGTCATCAATTCTATGTACAAGAAAAACATACAAAGACTAACGAAAACTTTTCTTACATTATCACTAAGTGATGTTGCTACTCGTGTACAGCTGTCAGGGCCAACACAAGCCGAAGCTTATATACTCAGCATGGTAAGCAAGAAAAAAATATATATTAAAAGCATCTAGCAAAATTTTATATATTAATATTACTAGAGATGGGAGATTTCATAGCAAACAATTGCTTTGCATTTAATAATTGCCAATTTGCTGCAAACTTGGTTCAATTACAGATAGAAGAAGGCGAAATTTACGCAATGATAAACCAAAAAGATGGCATGGTAGTTTTCTTAGACAATCCAGAGAAGTATGCTTCGCCTCAAACATTATGTGTACTTGAACAACAGATGGTTGCGTGCACAAAGCTGCATCAATATATTCAAGAAATGGATGAACAAATTCAACTTAATGCACAGGTATCACATTTTCATATACTATATATGTTCCAAGAATCTTCTGCACCTCTGTAACTATTGGCCAATGTGAATGTACTATTATAGTTATATTGTTAATTTTAATCTCAATAATGAGCTATATAAAGCAGAGTTACTATATAGTTTTTATATAATTACAGTATGTGAAAAAAGCTGTCGGTACCCATGAGGAAGAGATTGCAGTCACCAGTCAAAACTCTAAAATAACTTATAATTTTTAAAGCTAAATAATCCAGCTGCTAAATTCACTTGCAATATTAATTGTAAATTGCTTTACTGGTTGATTGTTTTATTTTTACACCTTTTTTTGGTATATTACCCATATTAGAACAATAAGTAACACATGACTGGATATAGTATGGAGTTAAACCTCATGTTAGATAGTGGAGTTAGACCTCGGGCGTCTGATGATGCTCCTTGAATGATGAGTCAATATACAAAACAAGGCAATAGTAGATAATATGTATATTAAACAATGATTAACAATATATTTTTCCCAAACCACTAACTAAGCCTCAAACTTTTATAAGGCTTTATGAACAGATTCCGTAAATACAGTCATACTCTCCACTGGCGTTTGTGGAGTTATTCCATGTCCTAAATTAGCTATGTATCTATGTTTTCCAAACTTCTGAACCATTTCTACAGTCAGTTTTTCTAGTTGCTCCTGAAAAGTTACAAAACAATTATGATCAAATACTTGAAAACTATAGATCAGAAAGAAGTAATTAAGGAGTTTGTTATGTGAATAAAATAAAGATGTTAAGACACATTCATATCATACTGATTAGTAGATTAGTCAATACTTCTTTCACTAAATAACAATTTCTATATGGTCACAGAGTTGTATGCTTTACTTACTGGACTTTTATATAAATCCTGAGGATCAAGATTGCCTTGTAAAGTTATATCGTTTCCAACAATTTTTCTAGCTTTTATAGGGTCTACTGTCCAATCCAAACCAATAACTTCATAGCCCAATTTTGATTGTACATCTAGAGACTCCCCTGCGCCTTTAGCAAATATTGTCTGGAAATATGTCATTTATTTTAATATGAATATGTAATAAGCGTTATTGTGCATCTGATTCATACAATTTGCATTGGTCTTCAGCAAAACCTCTCATTTAAAGAAAACTACATTTATAAACTACTAATACAAAATATCAGTCCTACTTGAATCTAGTATTATAAAAATAAGATAAGAGATAAAACAACAGGTGAGAGATTGATATCAGATGTTCGCACAGATTTTCTATTTATGATCATATGGCCAACCCTAAATACAACAAGACATTTGCAGACTAATAAAATGTATAACACAATAGCAAACCATAGGAACTTGTGGAATGTTCTTTTCATTGAGTTTTCTTTTTACTTCATCTCTTATTGTCTTTAAGTATGAAGCTGAGAATGTTACAAATTGTTCCTTTGTTAAATGCTCTGCGCTCGATTCAAATACTTGTAATAATTGTGCACCATGTTCTACCTGTAATTAAAATAGATTTTGAGAATTGTAAATTGATGCTCAAAAAGAAAATACATTTTAAAGTATACACTTCAGTTTTCCTGTTGTTAAATTTAATACAATATTTATTTCAAATGTTAAAAAATTAGTATGACATTAGGTAATAGATTATCACGCTGACAATTCAGCAGTGATTGGCAGAGACAACACTCTTCTCACACACTATATATGACATGAATACTCCACATACCCACTTTTTTAAGTAATAAAACGTAATTTACCTGCATAACTAAATAGTCAATAATGACTCTCGTTAATATACTTAATAGTCTGTTAACATCTTTTGGATAGTTATTAAGCCATTCCTTAGTTTTAGACATTGTCTTACTGCCTCCGCCTTCTACCATGTATCCCATTAATGTGAACTATAATTTGCAACAGATTTTTTATTAGTTGAATAAAGAGCCATGTGGCAGAACGAGGTAAAGATGTAGATTCAAGATCAGAATGGACATACTATTGTTTTACTTTGATACAGGCAGCCTACTATACAATAAGAAAGACAAAAAAAAACCAAATAATTCAAGTTCATCTTAAACATGAAGCAGTGCTGAAAAAGCTAATTCTACAGTATTTTGAAAGTTTTCTTCAAGCAATTTATACTTGATTTCAAGGTGATAAACGATGACTAGACTTACAGGTGCACCAGTAAATCCAATTAAAGGTACTTGACCTTCGATTCTATGTCGAGTAAGAGTAATTGCATCCCCGACATATTGCAATCTTGATACGGCGCCTTCTTCTTGCAGCCCATTTATTTCTGATGGGGCCATAAGAGGTTTAGGAAATACTGGGCCCTAAAGAAAATTATGACAAAGCATTAATGCAAATATCAGAGTTGTTTATATAATTATAAGCTTATTTACCACTCCGGGATGCATTTCTACAGTCATACCCAAGGCTTGAGGTATTACTAAAATATCACTGAATATAATACAAGCATCCAAATCTTTGTAGCGTCGGAGTGGTTGCAGTGTTACTTCACATGCTAACTCTGGCGTCCGGCAGACCGTGAAGAAATCATGTTTAGCCCGAACTTCTTGGAATTCTGGCAAATACCTGCCTGCTTGTCGCATTACCCATACAGGAACTTTATCAACCTCCTTTCCTAAAGCAGCACTAAGCAGTCTATCATTTTTTAATGTTGGAAAATCCTGGAAAAAAGTATTCCTTTATAATGTTAAAAAATCTTTAAAGAAAGTTCTAGACTACACACCTTATTCAGCGACATGTTCTTAACAGGTACTTTAATATAATATTTATTTAATTACAAGCTATATAATCAATTATGCAAAGAAAATCGAAAGTCACCAGCCCGTGGAACAAACGTCAAAGTCGGCATGAGATTGACGTTTACTTTTTTAAAATTTGATAAGACATAAGAATTAGTATATTTTCTTCTTATTCAGCTTTAATTTTTACATTATATTATTAAATAATTTATTTATTATAATAAAATATCTTTCATAAATTGTCAATAATTTGCAATATATTTAATAATTAAACATATTAAATTTAAAATAAGAACTTGTCCGTTTAAGGTGATCTATCCATTTCGGTTTTTCGCTAATAGAATATCTTATAAGAATTACAATATATCATGTCGAAGGATTCTAATAATTATTGGTAAAACTGCGTCGGAATAAAAATTTAATTTTGCGTGTGTTCCATCGTCTACCTGCTCTTTGCGTATCAAAACATAAAAAATACAAATGAGTGGGTCCTCTTATTTTTTCCCATCATGCGAAGGACTGGGGACGTTCTATCATAATATGGCATTTTTTGTGCTAAACCTTTCTTACTTTCCCGATAAAGTTTATTCAAATGAATTGAATAGTGTTATAAGTTAGAAATTGTTTTAATTTATACCAAGCCTAATATGACAGTTGAAGTAAGATACAAAAATTGCATATACCAATATGTTACTTGTCACTATTCACTAATCGTAGATTATCTATCAAAATTTATTTAAATTATTAATGGATATTATGGATGGGCTTAATAATAAATTGAGTATAAATGTCTAGATCATAGATAGTAATAGTAATTGTAATAATAATTATAAAAAAGGTCTCATTGTTTTAATAAAAAATAAAAGACTTGCAACGCTTTTTCTTGGAATGTGATGGCAAGAGCGAATAAAACAGGTGATTTTTATAATACATATTATAGATTTTGACACAGGTGCCCCGTGACTTGTACATTCTTTATGCGACGTTCGTGGGACCAAAACTATTTGGAGACTTAGCTATTATATGTACATATATATAGAATAATATTATAATATAATATTTACATTGTGCGAAATATAATTGGAAATAAAAATTTGAAAATTAGGCACATGGTTCTTAAAAATTGCTCAATATTCCATTATTAAGATAATTGTATATTTTATATATTTATATATTTTGCCTCTGGATATTATTATTTGTGATTTCTATTTGACAAGTGGAAATTGTTTTCATTTTGAAAAAATCTGCGCTAATAATTGAGACTGTGGGAATATTTTTTTTTAGAACAAAAGATATATAACAAAAGATTACACACTATAATTTGGATCCCGTTGTTTATTATTAAAAAAATTCGACGAATAAAAACCAAATGGCTTCTAGGAGTTTTTTTTGCTTGTTTTTTTTTTGCAATGGGGTCGAAAGTGGATGGACATTGTGGGTGTGATTTAATCCATTCGTTAAAGTTTATACAATTTCAACAAAGTTAAAACGGAATTTACGAATTTTTGTACAATTTATCCTTAAATGTATAATAAAGATTCTGAGTGACTAAAGCAAGGTTATGTGATATGATTGGTATTACTTATTTAAACATTGTTTCTGTAGTTTTAAATTTTGCACGAACACTTTATATTATTACAACGTATAATAATATATATAAGCTTGGTTTATAAACACACTTTAATGATATGCTGAGTATTACGATAAATGTATTAATACGGGCATTTAGCACGAACGCTCCTTGAGTTTATTTCGTGTTGGATGCTGATTATTTTTGATACGAAACTATATAAAGTGAAGTTCGTACCTCTATCTCACGAACGCGATCGTTCGCAGGTCGTTGAATTATGAAATTATATTCATAAATCCATTAAATGTGGCGAAATTTCATCATGAAATAATATTTAAAAGCATTTTAATAAGGTAACCAAGTAGCAACACACGATTTTCAAAACGACTTTTAAAATAAATAAATATTCACACTGAAACTTTTATCTTTATTATAGCTAAAGTAATTTACCATTAAATATTGTAAAAAACGATATTATAATATAAATTTTTATTTAGTTCTCAGGCAATAGCGAACAATTGCTTCTAATGTTGCCTCAATTTATTTACGAGGCAAATCAAGGGGCGCGGAACAGAATACGTTAGAGACTTCCTTGGACGATAAAACAGCAAATATTTTTACCGGGTGCCTATATCAAATGTGTAATTGTAATATAATAAACAAACGTCTACGATGTTTCAGTTTCTACGCCGTAGCGTTAAGGCTTGTTAATAACGCTAGATGAAATATTCGTATTTATGTTAAATTATATTTTTATTCGAATAAATAAAACAGCAGTTTAAGAGAGACTACTACATGTATTTTACATATAGTAGAAGAACAAATTTTGGACTAGGAAGTGCTAATTATCCTCGTCGATTCTGCAGTTTTTCGTGTTCTAGTAGACACAGGAAGGGGACATTGACTCAAGCAGTGTAAACACTCGCTTATCTTGAGCTTTACTTCTGATGCACCGATCGTGTAATGCAATTTATGTAGAAAACTTCTCGCTTACCATAACATATACAAAAAGTGTTATTATATTTCATATGCTTAAAATGTGTTTGTTATTTAATTGGGCAGACCTCAAACCGCATTAATAATCTACGCAAATTTATGTAATTATATAGAGAAGGAAACGTTGGCTTTACGCTCCTCTATTCTAACGTATTTTATACGGAAATTTTGTGTTGTACGATTAATATCTTTGAAGGCGAATGTGTGCATTCATCGTAGACACTGGTAATTTAGGAAGCACTTTTTTCGCTTCCACGAACATCTGCCCACCAATCAATGCGCTTTGTACATTTTTAGGGATCGTTAGATATAATTGACGACTCATGACGGTTATTGTTTTGATTGTCGATTCGTATTACTCGCGTACTTTAATCAAACATAATTTGGCCCTTATTGTTGTAGTCATGATAAACATTTTTATGTTATAATAATGTTTTAATAATTCTCAAAGAAGTTAAAATATATATCATATTACGAATAGTACGCATTCACAAATTAATGGGTATCAGATAGCACGCGGGCGTGAACAGCGCATCAACCCGCATCGCAAGATTACATTTAATTCAATGATAATAAATAAAATGACATCAATGCATGTGCAATGTCAATTTTATAACACACTTAACTGATTGTATATACTATGTGCATTTTATAGGTATTACATGTTTCTATCTTAACCATCTATTTAGTGTCTTTCGTGCATGGCAACTGACCATCTCAACCCACTACATTTCTGATTTTTTGCTGCTCTCTACCCTTTCTTGCCTATGCATTTTCTTTATTTTATTTTGTAGACCCTCACGACTTCCAGGTAAATAATCAAACTACAAGGAGGGATTTTGATACGGTTGGAGATTTTATCAGACTCATTTGCGATGAGCGCGTCGATCATGATGAAATTGAAAGTTTTGGTAATAATTTGATGCATTGTATGAAATTTTACGATCATTATATGTTATGTTTATTTTAAAGAGTTATTTTGAATATATATAACACTTGAAATTTAAACAAGTTTAAGGAAGAAAATCTGAAGGTAACTAAATGTGAGATTTCGCATAACGGTTTGAATCTAAGAAATGTAATTTTGTATCTAAAATGAATACAAAATCTTTAAAATCCTATTTTATTTAGAATGCCTGCATAACACATTAAAAATTCCATCGTAACAAGACGCTTACAATTTCACAAACAAATCTCGACCCCGGTTCCTGCGCATACATAGCCATCACGAACAGCTTAAAAAACCTTACATAAGTCAAATATCCTTTGCCTTCGATGCGGCCCGCGTAAACTCACGTCCCAGATCCACACCAACCGAAAGTTTAGTAAAAACATTTTTTACCCATAGACTCACGAGCAGCCGTAAAGAAAACGTGCAGTGTGAACATAGTTTGGGAATTTGGGTTCGGGGTGAATACCCTCGACCTGGTAAAAACTATTTTCAAGGTTAGCTTACCGCGAGAGGGGAGCGCTTTGAGGTTCGCGGTGCGGGTAGGGAAGAGGGAGGGTGTAGGGCGAATTCGGCGCGCTGCACGATGAGCGCGGCGGACGCGCCGAAATGCTGATAACCCTCCGCCCCCGACCCGTTTCTTTCTATAGAATCCATCCACGGGAATTCTATGCATAGATACGTATATATGTTAATTTTTCTTTACGAGTTTGTAACAGATAACTTTAACAAAGATCGTATGAAAATATAGATGACATCTTCAGATGAGTTAGTTACATTTACTTTAAAATATTCTATGGAATACAAAGTGGTAATGCACGTATTAGTACATACTATATAAACAGGCAATATAATAATAGGCAGCTAAGCCGGCAAACACGCTGAAATCAAATTCCTAATTAGATTTATGGGCGGTTTGAAAAATTATTATGAGGTAGTGGTTATCGGAGTCCAGCAATGCTTTACCACTATTTTGTTTGGCCGAAAACGATGGCTCCCCTTCGTGTAATTTGCCATTAGTTGCCGTTTGCACTCGGCTTTTTACCTTAATGAGCTTTCCCCTGTTCCGTCTTTAGCACCAACACGCACACACAACAAAATACGCATTTTTATGCAGTAAGTTAGTTCGTTTTGGCATCCGCCTCTACCCCCTCAAATACCCTTCAGTGACGGGCAAAAACTACTTGTTTCTTTTACATTTTCAAATTAAAACAATTATTATATTTATATTACTTATTTCAAGAACATTCAAGTTATTTACTTAGATAATTCCAGGTATTGCTATATGAACATTACTTGTTTGGATGTATAAAGAGAAATGTTGAAAATAGAAGGATTTGCAATATGTCGTGAAAATAAATATTTTTATCACAAATACTACGTAGGTTGCCACAAATAATATTGAAAGCGGTTTATGGAAGATCAGCTAATCGGCCAGCTGAACTTCCGTACTGGTAAGGGTTCCGGTGTCCGTCCACCCTCTAGGCAAGGGTGGTTTGCGGCCAGCAGCTGTTTTTTAAGCAAACTTATTGATTGCCCACTGCCGCTCGCACCTTGACTCTCCATTTTATTATGATAATATATAAATTTTGTTCGGTCTGTCAAATTAATTAATTCTATTAGTTAGGTACAAGTCGGTATTTACGCTATCTCGCAAACTTCGCATTAAATGATTATTTTTGCAGATTACTTTCGCGTGAGAGTCTCGCCACAACTACTGTTGCTGCAATATAAATACATCAGTAATCTGCATAAAACCTTTATATTTAGTTACAGATTAACCCAGAGTTTTTACTCCGTGATTCATTGACATTCTGAGCTTGATATTAGGTTGTAAACAATTTTGAGAAAGGGTTAGTAAAAGTTTTTTCTTGTCATTTTAATATGAAACCGCCCTCTTACCACCTGTCGGATCGTCTGTCGTGTAATTTATTTATTTTTTTATTTGAGATTTAAAATTCGGCATAATCTTACATGTGCCGCTGTACTTTTTTAATTTACTCAACATTTTCTATGTCTACGTAATTATGTGATAATTATAGTGGTTGCATTTGCTCAATAATCTTTATAATTACTGAATTAATCAAAAATTTGTATATGTTTACGAGTTTTTTATTCGCGTGATGTTATTGTTTCTTTTGGTGACTACCTAATAGGGGAGTTCAATTTTTTCTTATTAGGCTTCGCGGGTACGGCATACATAACAATTAAGTGTTGCCAGGAGTAGGATAGTGCGTGCAATGGGTGCGTGCGATAGCGATCTCGCGGCCCTCACTTCTCCTCCCGCGCCCCTTCTAAACAACATTCTGACTTTGTGAGTTTTTTGCGCGAGCAGCCCCAAGGGTGGCGGAGCGCAATCGCCTGCCAACGCTCGCGGACAAAAAATACTATCAAATAAGTCAGCGGAGTTTAGGGGCGGACTCCTACAATAAGCAATTATAATACGGTTTAATTATAACCCAGCTTATAGGATTAGATAATGGATTAAGTAATTGAAAATTTCTGATATGAGTAAGCGAAAACTTGGGGTGCTTATTTTTAGTTCGTAAGACTTAGTGCACCTACACTCGTATTTACTCGTATTTATTAACATTTATTTTACATTACTATAGTAATAAAGCAAAGTGCAATTAGCGAAATATGCATTTAAATAATACAAACATATTTAAAGTTCGTCCCTGTTATGCCAACCTGCTGCTAAGACGCTGAAAAAACATGACAGTAAAAAACCCCAGCTACATTAGAATAGCGAGACTTCCCGCCGACTAGTAGCTTCTTGTCTAATAAGATTTGTATAAACTTTCTCATAATTTGAACATTAACTTGTTCATAGGTACTACTTACTAGAAGACGCCAGCAATGATGTTGTTAC
The DNA here is from genome assembly GCA_028551675.1 of Tineola bisselliella. Classification (NCBI taxonomy): domain Eukaryota; kingdom Metazoa; phylum Arthropoda; class Insecta; order Lepidoptera; family Tineidae; genus Tineola; species Tineola bisselliella. The sequence goes on from JAPWLS010000179.1 coordinate 25,027, forward strand.
GTCAACATCTTGGAAAAAAAATCATTTGGTAAACCTAATGAAACCTACGACCCTTGCTACTTACGGCTGTGGCTATCGAATATAGGTATTGCGTTTCTAGTATATTTAATTGAATGATTCTAAACGTAATTATTAATATTTTTAGAATGTTTCTTTAGGTATATATAACAAAATATTAATTTAGTTATGAATATTTAACATAATTAAAATTTGTATTTATCGCTAACACGTGAGAACAACAGCGCTTCTTTCAGAAGGTAGATTAAATCTTTTATCGTTTTACGATGTTATGTTTTTACACATCATAAACTAGGATTATTTGGCTTATTATTAAGTATAATTATAATTGTTTTGTTTTTATAGTACCTAAAATAATAAATATTACTTATAACTTTAAATTATAGAAAACGATCGCAAAAGCAACTAATCTCCTACAGAAACTTGTAGAATAGTTTAAAAAACAATAAGTTTTTTTTCAAAATACTAATGATCGCAATGTCGTCAGGGCTTCATGTAACCACGTGCAAAACAAGGACATCATTCAACAACCACCCAAATGATAACTTAATGGATGGTTTACTTCATTAATCACTTAATTGCCATCTTTAAAATAAAAAAACTGCGCGAAACATTCTCGGAAAACATAATCAATCACGTTAAGTTAAAAGTGCATTTAAATAAATTAGGTATACCTACCGACTTATAAATTGACAGATTTTAGAATGTTAAATTAATGTCAAAGGATTAAAACTCGAATACAGTTTAAATAGTCATATGAAAATTTTACGTTATTGGTTTTGAACATTTTTTGAATATTGTATAGTCTGTAACATTTATGAAAAAGGCGAACAACAGCAAACCGTTAATCTTGAGGCCTATTATCCTCTGACCTATAATATAATGGATTCTACTATGTTGAAGTGGTGACAGAGAAATTGATATTGTTTCAATCAATTAGAAAACTGAATTTATCTATTGCAATAAGGTGTCAGCTTTTAAATACTTCTACTTTTTTATAACTGAATAATTTATAAGTTAAGTTACCCAGGAATTTGCAGTCTCGTGATTTTTGGTGAATATAAACTGATAATTATTTCGCAACATGACCTTTCGTGTCAACCAGCAAGTCGGTGTTCAGGCAAATCGCGCCAAAATATTGATTATTCTTATCTTATCGGTATCAATAGCGTGTCGCGCCGTGGTCGCATAAAAAAGGAATCAAACTCACGCATCGCTTCACTGAAGGGGCTATTATCGCGCATGCGCTAACTACGCAATGGTATTGGTAGTTTTAAACTCCGCCTATTCGCGAAATGCACAATTTGCAATTTCTTACCTATATAAGGTTTTTTTGTATTTAATGCTTTATTGTTTAAAGTCGTTTCAAATACTTATTTGGTAGGAATGTATCATCATTAAGTCGGTTCGTTTTAATTTTAGCGAGTTAAAACTGCCCAATAAACAAACATGTTAAATGTCGCATTCCTAATTGAAAATTAAACCAGTCTGACGGCAACCGTGAGAGCCTGAATGATAACATTCGATTTTACCGTAAGATGATAAAGTTAGAATAACAAATTTGAAAAACAATTAAATGGCCATGATTGTACAGTAGGTTAGTGGCCAGAAACAGGGTCGCATTATATGAAGGTGGAATACCTTGTGTCAACTTCAAACATTTAATTTTCCTGTTACTATGTGGTGTAAGTAGGTATCATTCACACATAAACATGCTTATCTAAATTTATGTGTTTGTGTAATAACGTAGGTATTTAAAAATTAATGTGTGAGTTCGCGGCACCAATCCACCTGCCATATAATCCGCGCTATGTGTTTCGCAACTCAATGAATATCTATGTCATTGTGTGTGAGAGTGACAGAGGTATCACTCACTAAAAGAGCGACAAAGACAAACAATTAGGACCGGATTCTGCGAGAGGACTGAGGAGGGAGCGGAGTTAGCGGCTATCTTGTTCGCGAAAATATTGCGTCATGTACACCGATGAGAAAATGTTTCTATTACACGAATGTGGGACTTTTATAAAGATTTGTGATAATGACTTTGCAAATTAAACAAGAAATTTATTTGTCATTGAATAATGTTTATTAAAGTGAGGAATCTATTGTTAGATAATAAGAAGTTGAATCTAATTTGTCCCAATATAATTTAAATGGCGAGATGTGGAGGCGTGTAGCGCTAGAAATAATAATATTTTCGAGCACTTGTGCACACTGTTACAATTATAAACTACATACGAATAGATATTATATGAAGGTTGTATTGGGGAAATAAGTAGGTGACGAATGTTTTAGTAAAATCGATATGACACGGATGGCTATCTTTAATAATTAAGGGCTCGTATGTAGTGAGTAAGGTGACGTATCAGCAAACATATACTTTCAATCCATTCAATTACCTTCAAGATAATATGTAATTACTTATTATTATACAAAATACCCATTTTAAGTCAATAAATAAGGTTGATTGTTGACTTCTGCAAATTATAGAGTAGGTATATATTTAATAAACTCCGCAAACGAGTTAAGTGTTATTATACTTATGGAAATTTTCAGGGCCTTGTTTAATAGACAGATGTTTTTTTCATTATTGAATACAGAAAAATGACCATGCGAACGATACCAAAAGACCAATTTGACCACCTTATCAGGAGACCTTTGGACATAAAACCACATTTAAAAATGTAAACATGTTTGTTACGAAACTGCAGAACAGGAGCGCTAGATTCGCGCTCTATTACCGAATGTATGCGGCCAAGATGGCTGCCACGCACGTCGACCGTGTCAATGGCCTCGGCGCTGCGCTTGCGCAACTTCACGCGCGAATCTCAACGCAAAACAACACGGCTTGTCGGTCGTCGTAGCACACTGATAGCGGCGTCTGTGTGCGTAACCTTATTTCGTTGCTTACGTCTAGGCTTCAGCATTGAAAATAATGTCTTTTTTATTTTTGTTTATTTCAAACGTAATGATGACAAATAGCACGTTGCAGGAGGCAGAGGCACGTAGACAAGGCGTTTGCTGCTGCAGAAAACACTCTTTGATCGCAGTCGTTTCCGCTCTTGGACTACATTATATCTTGACATCAGTCAGAGTATGCTCACATGTCGGACTACTGAAAACAAAATATTCCGAATTGTTTTAATATATTATAATTGAAATACACACACAGGCGCTATCTCCTAATGGTCAGCTAATGCAACATCAATTAGATGCATAACTAACAGTAAATGCAGTATCATGGCTGGCTATTAGCCAAGGTTCGTAAAAAACGCAATACCAAAGAATTAACAGGCCCGCAAACTAGTTTGACTAGCGGAAAAGACATGGCGAAAGTTGGTACCGTTAAAGTGTGCGGAGATGATAATATGTCGGCATCTGTCTTGAATTTGGTTCACTAAATAATAACAGTTACTAAAATGACCGGAATTGTGATATGCAGGATCTCTATTAAATGTCATTTGTCTGAGACAAATGCATCTTCTTAATTCCAATCGTTGTTATTTAATATTGCTATATCGTTTAGAATTCATGAGCAGTGAATGGTTTTATGTTAATACTGGACACTTTTCAATAGTAACAACCATATCGCTGCTACCACGCTGATCGCACGCTCAACTGAATTTAGGTCAGCGGCAAACTTTGCACGTGCTGTTCCCGTACTACAGATAATGGATATGAAGCTCACGATTATTATTTCGGCCTTCATTAACCTCCAGTAGTTATGCCTTCGTCCTTTTGTTCCACGAGGAACTTTTTGTCATTCGAAAATTTATAATCCTTAATTCAGATAAGTTCGGTTTGTGGGGATGAAACATAAAACCCTTTAACATATCGAGTTCCCTAAACCCTTTACTTGTTCGTTTATTTGGACCATTGACATTTACACCCATTTGTGCATTTCCTCAAATTTGTACACACAAATTAAACTCGCTAATTAAATATTTAAATTAAGTTTTTCAATTTTAAAGGTAAATTGATCAAAATTCTTCGTCCCATGTTTCCGGGTGGTGTTTATAAAACGTCACGTTTACCTTTCAAAATTAAATACCTACGTGCGAATCGGAAGTGCTCAAGAGGTCGCTCAGCTCTAGCGCAGCGTTAGGAGGCGACACGTGTAAAACTTGCGCAATACGGCCCTGTGATCGCGAATAGTACAAGCCCTTCGTCTGCTTCTTTTAATGCAGAAAGAATGTAATGGATAATGATTTTATACTTTTAGAATATATTATTATGAATATGAAGGACAGTCTCGTCACAACTACGTTGGCTAAAGTTGTCAAAATGTCGAAGTAAAAATAAGAAAAAAAGCTGCATAAAGTATTGTAATTTAGTTAATTAACAAGTTATATCTTAGTTTTAAAATTTGTTATGACATGGTAGCGCTTAAAAAGGAATGTCCATATTGTTCTGTCAATTAAATTGCTAAGTGGTCAATGGCCAATTAAAGGTCTTTGCTTGTAGGCAGTGACGGAAAGGCCACGAAGACCTTCTCGGTTCCGTTGCCTCCACTAGAGGCGGAACAACGTTGCAAACAGAATAATAATAGACTCAAATGCAAATCATCAACCTTCTAATGACATCTTAACATAAAAAGGGCATCTACTTGTGCATTATTAATTAAGGATAATTAAGTTGTAAATACTTTTCTTAGTAAATAAACTTGAATAATTATCACTTGTATCAACATGAGCTCCTGGTAGGCACGTGCTTAAAGGAGTAGTATAAGATGATATTCTACAATAATAAAGTAGCTACTAAAACTGTAGATATAATCTGAAAGTATTTGCAATGTATTTTTTGGAGATATACTTGAGACTCGTTTCAATTTCATAATCATTATGTAACGCATAGGTACCTAATATGATTTTTGCCATAGATTTTTCAATTACAACAAAGAATTTACATAGAACACTATCTAGTAGGTAATATTATATAAAAAATCTTGTTTACAGTTATTATTAATGCGCGATTTTATCTCTGGACGAAATTGTGTCAAAGTCGCATCGTCCCTTTGGCGTTGAAAATAGATGGCCCACATACCGCCCTCTCTGTTTAACAGGGCTCAACATCCAGTTGGCCTCGCCAATCTAATGTTGACGATGTGTGATACACATTACACGCAATTTATGTTGCGAAATGTCGTAGTCTGTAATATAACCCATTAAGTTCTCGAAGAATTAAGCGTAGGTCGGTTTGAGAGTTACAGAATACACCCAAAATATATGTCATATCTTTTTATTTCTCCATACACAACTATTATTTGAAATTTTATTAAGAAATTAAAGCAAGCGAAAAAATGCCAACAGTCCGACAATGGCAATCGATCAATAATTAATTGTCAAGTCAAATTTTTTAGATACCTATAATAGATTTATCCAGAAAATTCTATAAAATCATGATATCATTGTTGCTATTTTGAAGTAAAATAGCGCAAACTGACGTGATCAGCGGCATTGGGCCGGAACGAATATTGCGGTTCAAGGCGAGCCCTGCGTGCGCGCCGGTTCGCAAAGGGCCACGTCACGCGTCGCCATTGACCTACTTACATTAGTAGCTACCTATGAACATGCTTTAGAGATGGTACAATCGGCACTGAAACTCTATATCTCACTAATTTGTCACGTATACACTTAAAATACAAATTGCCTGCAGTTGACAAGACGAAATGAGGTAATTGGTCAAATCCACTTGCCGCTAATATCAATAGAATTAATAAATGCTTATTAGTAATAACTTCCAAACGTAATTAATAATGATTAAAGAGTAATTTCTTTCATTTAAAAACAAATATTCGTAATTACTATAAAATTCAGTGTTAATTTAAAAATAATAAACTGTTTGAAAATTCTCAAAATGTTTAATTTACTAATGTTACAAATGAAGTGAAAATGATAATTTCTATGCGATTGTATTGAATATTAATTTCAGCCGCGAACACTAGGACAGAAGTTGTTTATGTAGTTCATCTCAAGGCAACGATAAGGTTGGCTATCAACGACTGCGAACTCCAATAATTCTGCTATTGTGAAACTATTCTTATCAACCTTCAGGACCTTGGTTCAATCCTACAAATTACGGTCAAGTTGACTATTTCAATACATTTTTTTTTTGTATCAAGAACTGATAATAGAATTCTATAATAATTATGAAAAGAAAATAATACAGCACACATTAAAATATTATCCGTACTCCATTGGCATATAATTTAATAAATACGTGAACAATTCTCTGAGTTTTTTCTAACAAGTGTCTGGAGAAATCCAACTAGACTTTTACTCTGTTAAAGTCATTTGACAGCTATGAAAACAGATGTGTTTGTTATTCATAAGTAGATAGGTTAGGGTGCGCATTATGCATTATCTCTCAAGAGGCATACCAAAGCTGATAAGTGCTATGAAGTAGCGTCAATGCACTCCGCTGCATGCCCGTAGGTCAGTTCCCTTTAACTATTGCACCGTTACATGATTTGACGCACTCATTGCTTTAAAAATAAACTTTTATATTATATGACCACGACGTTCATTGCTGCGTGTATATCATTATACCACGGATGTTTTAAATAAATACCAGTAGTCTACAATAGGGAGAATTGCTTACATTTTTGGCAAATGTTTGTGTAATACAATGTTTTAAGTAGGTACATATACAATGATGTTTATATTTTTGGGTATTAGTTTTTCTCTAGGATACAGTTTTATTGAAATTAGCTGCAGTAAGCACTAATAATCTAAATTAAAAGACTTTATGGACATTATTAAAGCGCGGTCAGACTATAAAGGCAAAACTTTCGAAAAAAAGTATTAAAATAATGATAAATATTGAAATATTCGCGTCCTCAGAAATTATAGAAATATATGAATAATAATATTAAAATTGATTTATTTATAAATTCAAATAAATCAGGGTCAATGCACTTTAAAAACCATACCCAAGATAGTTTAAAACGTAATATTGGTTATGTAACTGAAACCATGAGACCATCTGCTATTGTTTGCCGGTCGTCATCCACGGATTGGTGATGTACTTATTCCATCAACCCTGATAACCAAATCAACCCTTGAAGTATACCGGACACCGGCTACCCTTAACCACGCTTTTTATCGCAACGCAAACAAGCCTTAATGAGAAATATCGATTACGAACGTAACAAACACACCATACTGTCAAATATCAAATATTTAATGATTCACTGTATTCAGTTCATAATATTTCCGTGAAATTAACAACAATGAGAAGGCCGAGCAGATGCGTTAATATAAAGTAAATTTTCTTTAATGAGCGACAGGTATGCGTTTATAGCGTAATTTATTTATGCACGTGAATGTTCGATATCTTTTGCAGCTTGAGTGTTTCCACCAATAAGAGAGCTCCAGTACTCTTGTGGCTTAATTCAAAGTTAGTATAAAAATATGAAAAATTACAATCTATGGGCTTGTATTACAATAACTTCGTAGCGTCATTTTTGCAAGGAATTCATGACGGTGTTAGTTATGCAAATGTAATAAAAAATAAGTATTTTATGTTATATTTATGTATAAATATGATACAAAAAAAGTAAGTATTTGTTTTGGGTTTTGGTGATATAACTTATTATTGTCCTTGTCCTAATATCTGTAGTTTTGGGGTAATTGGGGTTATGGGGTCAAATTTTTGTTTAAATTATTCTATTAACAAATATAAATTCATACAAAAAGTGGATATATGGAGACCTATGTAGCTTAATTACCTGAATTCGCTTAAAATTAAACGAGGCATAAAACAAAAGATTATTAAAATAACAAAAACGTGAATAAGCACTTTCTCTAGCAGATAATAAAATTACCTCGACCAGCAAAGGCCTAAGGGTTGAACGGAAACATATCTGAGGGTTGCGATTTATTGCGGGTAGCCATTCCGGACACAACTGTCGGCCGACTTTGCTTTTTTAATTGGCTACAAAATAGTCCATTCACAAAACCATTGAGATAACGGAACGTTTTAACTTTTTGTATGGGATTACGTGATGCAGATTCGAGAGATAGTGTTGGCTCTTTTGTTTGAAGTTACGAAAAATGTAATGCTGAAAATATGTGCCCGGTGTAGCTATGGTGGTTAGTTTTGAAAAGATAAAGAGTGATAAGTAAATCAGAATTTATAAATTAAGTTCAATAATTAAGAAGATTTTATACCGTTTACTTGCTCGTTTATTTTATATTAATTAAACAAAATATGCGCGCGCACCATACTTAATAGAAAGGCGTAAGTGAACTTAATGACTATTTTTGTATCATTGAATTAAACATAAAAACAAAAAAGGGTGCGATTTGATCTCGCCATGATCATGATGTCTGCAAAGCTTTTGAGCTTTGGATTATAATAATCAAAATTAGCGCGATGCGATAGTAAAACGCAATTAAAATATCGTCACGTATAAGAATAGTTAAAAGTAATTAAGCTATTTTCGTTAAAATATTGATTTACAAAGTTATATATATTATTTAAAGAGGTCTTTACAGATTCAATTTTCGGTGAAACAAAACTGGATGAAGATTTAGATACCATATACACTTAAACCATAATGGTGTTGGTCAATCACTAAAATAAATTCGGAAATGAAAGTTAATATGTAATTTCGATGTGGGACATTGAAATTATCAAGAAGATGAGGTTTATTTCAGTAAAAAAAATTGAGAGGATTGCATTTTATCCGCAATAAATCTAATGACACGACAGCGCCTATAAATATAATCGAAACAGGTAGATTCTCAGTCTAATGATACATTTTAAATCTCAAATTGTACACAACTTCGTTCTTATTGCTGTGAACATAACGCTGGTTTTTGAGTAGATGTGTCTGTGAAGTTTTTTAAGACATGGAGAAGAACCAAGAGTTGGTGTTTTCGGGTACGGGGTGATGATCTCTGCAGAGGATTGGTGGGGGTGGGGGTTGAAAGGGTTGTGGGAACCGAGGGCACCTGCGAGTGCACATGGTGCTCGCCGAGTTGGTTTTTTATGCATTTGCACAGACAGAGGATTCTGATGCAGTTTTTATTTTTATTATTGGTAGTGGACTTCTTTTATAATTGAGAAGCAGTTTAGGTTTATATTATTGAATAGGTTTGTATTGATATGAAACATTAAAACTTTTTAGTATGTCTGTCTTTCTGCGTAGGTTTAACTGAAGGTAGAATTTTAAATGAGTGCTTGATATTGAAATAGATAGTTATTTTCATTACACATCAATAGTTGTCAGACGACAAAACAAAATAGTGTTATAAAAAATTCACAAAACAACACTGCTCCCTACAATGACAAACATTTGCATAGTCAGTCTAACGATTCTATTAAGTGTAATTTAACAAAGAGACTAACTATAGAGGGTGATATTGGCAAGTTGTCGATGGTACTGTTCGTGGTATCATTAGCGTGCGGCGACGGCTATTACCGAGCCTATGTTTCGCTACAACCTAATATATTATTGAGAACTGTAGCCACAACTCGCAAACTGCCCTTATTTTTCACCGCTATTTATCCATTTTGCAACACGCTCCTTCACTGTCTTGTTCCCTTGTCGACAGCCCACGCGAAGTCAACCTATGAATTGTTAATAAGCCCACATCGTTAAAGGCCGCGAAACCGTCTATACGTATAACTACACATAACTTACTGTACACGTGTAAGGACGATTCATTTATTTATACTCGCGTTTTGAAAATTTTCTTTAATAGCCTCTTCTTTATGTCATACACCTGACAATTTACAGACGTAAGCTGGAATTTAAATGGACGTATTTACTCATATTTTTATGTAATAAATATTGTCATAAAATTGTAATGATAATTAATAAATTCCATCATTATTAATTTTTAAAAAATATATAAGCTTCCACTTAAATCGATATATAAATTCTAATTTATTAATATGAAAAATTCGAATACATATTCTTCTGAAATTTTTTTAAAGAGAGTTCACAAGTATTAATAATTTGATAAGCAATAGTCCATACTAGGCGATTAAAAAATATTTTTTTTGTCTAAATAATTCACGTGATAATAAACTATAAAAATTTGCCCTTAAAATTGTATAGAAAACACGTTTTATTGTGCAAGTGTTAATCGGATAGTAGAGCTTTTTTCTGCATAAGCGGATAACCCTTCAATATCTACCTGAATTGCGTACCATATTGTATACTTCCTCGATGTGACTTTACGGTGACTTTACTATCACTTTATTAATGGACAAACCTTTTATTTAATTTTGAGATATAATATGTTATAATTAATATTGCTTTTACCAATATTAATGGCTGCGAAACTTGCGAAGCGTTGGATTAAAATAGTTGCATAAAATCTTATAAAGTTTGTATATTGTATTTCTTCATTTGAAATACACTCAGTTCCTATTTTTTATTGATAAACTTATGGTCATCGTACAAAATTCTATTGCATTTCATATGCACAATGAAAATAATAAGCAAAAAATGCGAAAGAAAAACACATTGAGTTTTTTAGATAAGTTTGCTCGTATCGTATGTAGGTCAGGTGCACAAAATTCAACCCTTTCATGGCGTGGGAGACTGTGTTTTTTCGTATCAAAATTACGTTGTGATGTTTTGTGCAACGTTTTTTTCGCGTGGCAAGTGTTTGCGATAATTTGTTCCCACAATCCGTAGTGATGACAGCTTTAGAACGCGATCCTATCAAGATTTATTACCGTTATAGGTAAGTACAGTTTTACAATAAATAAAAAGTTAGCAATGTTCGTTTGTGTTTTTTTTTTTAATTTCATGATTTTATACTTAGTATTATTTTCTGTATAAAATAAATAAATTATACGAGTTAAACTAATAACAGATGTAGAAATTGATGTTGTAAACGCAATTAATTTCTAACATAGGTTCGCACCTTATGTAAGGAGAATATAGCGACATCTGTTTTAGTTTATTCAAAATATTAAAAGATAACATTTAAAAAAATTGAGTTATACTTGAATGCCAGCTTTATCGCAGAACCTCTGTGCTGCAGTGTTAAGAGCGTCAGGATTCCCAGACGAAGTAACTATTTATTGACAAACGTATCATAAATAGAATGTTAAGGAAAGGAGATATTTGTTTCGAGGGTGTTGTAAATATTTGTATTAGTTTTGTCCCATAGCACAATGTATACAGTTCTACATGATAAGTTGTATTATAATATCTGATCGTAATTAATAACAAAAACTTAATGCATTTCTAATATACCATATGCCGTTTTACCCTTTAATGATTGATAATGATAGCGGAAGACGAAGATCTTTAGACATCGGGGAAAGAAAGAGGTAATGGGTTTAGTCAAAACATTATTTGCTGAAAGAATAATGACACTTCGCTGCAGGGGCGGATAAAATAGAAAAAAAGCGGAAATAGAACATTCGCAGTGAAATGCCACTTCCGTTGTAGAGCTCACATGACGCGCTACCATGACATATTAATAAGTAATAAGGGTTTTTTTCCGATAAAATAATATATTTTTTAATCATTTGAAGGTGAAATAGCATTGATTAAAATCCACTTATTTTTAGCAAGGTTAACCTTAATAATACAGACATTTAAATTAAAATAAGTAAGCATTTGCTTGAAATCGATATTGAAAATTATATTTACTCATTCATTTGTCAATGTTAGAGTATTGAGGGTAAAGCCGTTATTTGTTTCAATTTAACAGCGAACTTATCAATAATTTCACATGTAGTACAATTGCGACAACGCAATTGCCCAGATACATTAGCTATCAACAATTTATGGTTGTTTTATTACACGAAATGATAGTGTATGTTTTCAGTAAATGCACTGGTGCATATAATTACAATTTTATTGCACTGAAAATTGGAGTTGTTTTGTCGTAAATTTAAATGCAATTTTAATTAAAATCGATATAATTTTATTTTGAAAGTAGAATATTTAAATCTAGAGATCTATGTATAGTGTCAAAGATCAGATGTAAGCGTGAGAAAGTCGTCGCTGAAATCGCTGGCACCAAATGCGAGGGAGTTTTTTTTTCTAAAGTTCAATGATTCTAATAAACATTCGAGTAAGTTGTATATAACATATTAGCAGTTTAGAACGCATTTTAAAATATTATTAAACATTATTTTATGTTCAAAATATGTTTAAACTATTGCAAATGGAATTTAAACGGAGTGTCTATTTCAAAATAAAGTTATCGTATTGCATCCAAAACTTTAGGGATTTAGTTTTTGTAAGTGTTTTTTTTTTGTAAACACAAAATTTAATACAAAAAACGAAATCGTCAGTTGGCATTCGCGGTATTAATATTTACAGTGTGACACGGCATTTTAAGCGTTTGTTTACATGTAAAAGTTTTGAATGACTTAATCGTCTTCTATTCAGCGATATAGGATTTTGCTGTTTGCTACTTCAATTTCGTGTTCAATCTGGTTCAAAGTTGGCTGTTGAGAAGTGTGAACTTTACAACATACAGTGTGCCGACATTTATTAAACATTGTCACTGTAGGTAATCTCATAAGATATTAAATGAATCCTATAAGTTAAATAAAAGTTTATATTTTTTTCTCGAAGTTATTAATGTGATTTCGTGCTTATAACAAAAGGTCGATGTCGCGGAATACAGTTATTCGAGGACCCCTCCCACGGTTTTGCACAAAATGCGCCAAAAAACCTTCAATTTATAATGGCTCGTCTACCTGCTCGTGTGGCTTGCACAATTTTGATATCTTTTGTGGAAGTCTTTTTTGCTTTAATTTGTGACAATTATATCGGTATATGACTTTTTACCTGCAATTTTTTGTTCGACCTTTTGGATTCCACCAAATCTAACATTTTGCACAACCGTTTGTTTAGGAAACTGATAGGAAACCTTTGGCTCAGATACTGTTAGTCCCTTTTTTATAATTTGAGCAGCGTATTGGATTCTGTAAGCATTCCATTAGTTTTTGTTTTAGATATTTTTACTTTTTAAAAATATGTATTTTCTTTATATAAATATATTATATTATGGTGTTTACCTATTTAAGAAATATATTCTAATACGAAACAGTGGGAATCTATATTTCTTTTAAAGCGTTATAAATCAAAATCTTTACATTTAGATAATAATTTATGCATATTATTACGAAATAATAATCGATTAGGAACGTCATATAAAGAGAAAAGCTTTTGAGATTGAAGTAGGCCAGGTATACTGATGATATTGCATTTTATCGGATAAAATGTGTACATAAAAAAGGAGCTTCTCTGCATGTGCCATTTAAAAAAAGGGACAGTCACAAAAAAATGGTCGTAGGTAAAGAATTGCTGCTCGACCCGCGGAAAGGGGTTAAGGGATAAACGCACGTATGCGATTCAAAGTAAAAAATACTGATTGAGTGCTGTTTCTATAATGCAGTTGTTAATACTTTAAAAGTTATAGACAGGACAATTAACATATACCTGTATATATATAAACATAATAATAATACAATAATAAATAAAAGGGAATTATTACAAAACAAATATAATAATTAAATAATACATGGGCGTTGTCATAATTAACTTTTTTTATGTTATAAATTTGGAATAATTTAATACTTAATAATTAAGTTTCAGCTTGTCCTCAGACTAAATTCGTCCTACGTCATTCGATATAGGTCTCTATTAATTATAAAAATAAAATTATATTGAAATTTAGTTGTAAATAAATTTTAACTTAAGCCAATTCTAAATATTAAGAGTCTTTATTCCCGTACAAATTGCATTTAACAATCAAACTGTTTTTATTCATGTCGGAAAACAAAGCTTTATAAAAGGGTGTTTTTTGCGGCGCTTTCACAAACATGTGCAATGTTCATGATTGTTTGACCTACTTACACACTTCCTTTGCATTAAAGGGTTAATAGGATATCCGCGACAAATAAATGTATTGCAGCTAAGATGCGTCTAAAATGGCATGTTTAAATAACGGCAAGTTTTATTTGCAGTAATTGAATATGTGGATATGAACAGTTAATCAAATTAATTTGTACCCCCCTTAATACTACATTCGCTAAAAATTATAATATATCAAAAGAAATCTTTGATTAACTGCGCCATTTATTAATTTGACCGTATATCGATTTAAAAGGAAACTATTTTAATTACAAATTCATCATGATTAATTTTAGTAAAACTGTAATTGTAATACATAATAAAAAATTGTCAACGATCACAATTGTTTTTGGGTTATGTAGATCTATTGTAGGAATAGCATTAAAATTGAAGTATCGTAAGTATAATATGAGAACCGCATGTTTGAAACAAGGGGAAGGGTTTACAAAATGACAGCTAATTGAAATACGCCCATCTGCGATAGTTTTTGCCACGTTGATACAAGAAGAGCTAATGTCAACTTTTACAGGGGGATTTTTTTATTTCCAAAGGGGTTAGTTTAGAATTAGCTGTAAGAATTTCAGTAATCCCCATAAACGTCAAAAGTTGTTCATATTTATTTTAAACTAAACCCGTGACTGTACGCGACAATTTGGTAAAAAACGTAATTCGTTCTACGTAAGGAAAATAAACATGTACCGCACCTATTCATTCGCATGTAAAAACAATTTAAAATCACTGCTAGTTTGTTTTTCGCATGGACATTTCATTATGCTATTTTTTAAATAGGAAACGTGTGTTTCCCAATTTAAATAATTCTCACAAACAATTATAAATTGAACTCGCAAATTCAAATTTCGAATAAAAGTTAAATTCAATTTCGATACAAATTGAGTATATTCAGTGACACTTCATACAAAAAAACTTTTGACATAACGTACATAATTCAAACAAAACGTATATAATGTAACTCTCCTTTGCGAATAACGTTTACGTGTCTCTCTCTCCCTATATAAGTGTCAAAATAGTAACATATGTCGGGAACAAAAAAGATATATCCTATCGTCATTGAAATATATCATTGTCAAATGTTACCTACACAAAGTAACACATGTTTAAAACGTTTAAACTGAGATATTTTACGCGGAAGGGTTGCAGGTCGCACACCTTCCGTAGGTAAGTAACCTCGCTAAACATAGCGGCCCTCTTCAACAAACTGATTTACGTCTCTCACAAGCCTAATCCTGCGCAGCATGCATTCTTAATAAAAATCTTTAAACTCCCCTTTAATGCTTTGTTTTTCTACTTCCGATAGCAAAACACTATTTTCAATCAACCGCGTGGCTCTACGAGAGACAAAACAACAAGTAATCGCTTCAAAATACCAGGCTAACATAAACTTAAGGAGTCAATCGCGAACCAGTTCTCATATACCTATTTATTCAAATAATCTCAAGTTTATCTACATAGTGAATTCACCAATCAGCTTCAAGCGTGAATAAATATAAAAACAAGACTATAGTAAAAACGCGTATGACTCATGACCAAGATAGTGTTTATGTGGGTCCTAAATGGAATATATAACTAAATATATTCACTATATATCCGCATGCGTCACGGTTGATGCCTATAGTCGTCTAGACGGGCTCGTCATTGGCTGAGCGTCGAGAGAGGGCGATCCTCCGTCCTCTCGAATGATGCGATTCGCGAACCACTACATGCTTAACTCTATCGCGAATTGTTCACGTACACACGATACGCACTACTACATACATATATTGGCACTTGATATCGAGTACCAGGGGAGCATGAGCTAAAAATACTTTACATAGCAATCTAAGATTTTGTGTGTGTGTATGCGTGTGTGTTTTTTTTAAATGTTATTAACAATGTTTTTAGTTTGATTAAATATGTTTTATTATAAATTGATTCACACGAATCCAATGAATGGGTTGTAGTAAACCTGTCTTTTTACAATCGCGTAACGGCCACCGATGCGTTTCCAAAATTTAGAGATCAGAGGTCATCGCGGCGGCTGAGTGAATTGCACTGACCAACCAGTTCTGGTGCATTTTCAAGGGGTTGCGATTAGCATTAAACGAGGTTCGATATGCTTCATGCTTTATAACGAAATATATATATATATATATATATATACATATTTCATATATTTTGAAGTTTTTTCTAAAATTTATATTACCTATATTTGAAATACTATAATAAAATAATAAAACTTATATTTCATCTTCATCTCCATTTCTATGGTGAAGCTGAGAGACGAAAGTATTTATAATAATAAAGTTATTTTTGTATTAATCGAAATTTCTTAATTAATAAACGGTCGCTCTAAAATATAGCTTAGATAAATATTATACACATTTTTTAAGTCTTAGAGTTAAAAAAATAATGATCTAACCTTAAACTTAGTTATTACATTGTATGAATGAAACAAGCGAATCATCAACATTGCCCAATACGACTTTCACACAATAACGGTCACCATTTTTTGTATGGGAAGTCCGAATGACTGGTCAGTTTGGCGCTGTGCTAATAATGACCTAAACAATAATGTCCAGCCGCAACAATAGTTTACGGAACAAAAAGCTACAAAAAGAACCCTTTATAGAACAAAAGGCGGTGATATTCGCACAATAGCGACCTCATTAATTACCCTTTGCCATTCTTATAATAGAAGGGAATTTATTTAATAATAAAATTTATAATACAAAATAAAAGAATATAATATTTGCAAATAACATACTCATTGAGAATTCATGGCCTTTCATTGATTGATCCTTTGGAAATAACTAGCAAATTAATTCACATTCGTACATATTATTTATTTTCAATAAGTTTGATTCATAAATTTTTATTTTAAAATAAATACGTACGTTTATTGTAATCATTAATCGAGATTGAACAATATAATCTCAATACAAGAAGAAAATTAATAAAAAATACCCTTCAAGGTTAATAAAGCTAGTAAAAGACGTTATGCGAGAGTCCCATGGTCACGTCCCTGATGGGCCAGCCCGATGGTCAAGCGCGGGTCAGAGGTGACGAACGGCCACGGAACGACCGGTTCGATTTAATATTAAACCCATTCTATAAAGTTCCCTCTGGCTTCATGTGAAATTGCAAGGACAATGCCAAATCATTAATATTTACAATTTTTAAAACTCTTACACGAGCGTGATTAAACTGTACATAGGTTTTGTCAACCGATTCTCATCTATCTTTGGTAGCGAACATAATTTTTACAGGATTTATCTGGTTTAGGAAACACAGCATTTGGACCCATTACACGTGTAACTATAAAGTATAAACTTATACCCAATATGCTTTGATTTTGCGTATTTCGCATATGAAATTACTTACGTCGCGTCGGTTTACTATTACGTTAACTTTAATTTTATTTTAATCTGACGTTTCGAAGTCTTTAAGCAAAAAGTCTAAATTATTTAAATAATGTTCGCGAACAACCTAAAAGAATAGTACTATTAAAGCAATTAATTTATTGTAAATATATATTTAACATTCGTACTGTTATTTTTATACGATCTTCTGTTTCTTTCAACTCATAAGTCAGTTGACACGTAATTTCAAACTTCCCCTTTGTTTAGCAGCATATGGTTTCCAAAAAATATAAGAAATCATGAAAATTTACTATAACCAATTTGAAGATATTCGACAATATAAATTCACAACAAACACTTCATTGTTAACTCAATGGTCAGTGCCATGGTCATTTTATTGTGTAAAAAATTTGCAAGCCGTTGGTCACCCTTGCACTCTGACCTGGGAGGTCATGTGACTCAAAACTTGTATCCACTACGACATTGAACTTCATTTTTTAATTTACAAGTAACATTTAGAAAAAGTGCATTTTCTTCTAAACATAATTTCGACTGCGGCGTATATATTGCGGTATACAACCTAAGATAAGTCAGTTGAAGCTGTCTTCAGCCGTTAGTAACCTTCTGACCCATCAATACTAACCCTTCAAAATCATTCTTTTAAATAAGTTTTACCCCTTATTGAATCTCTTTTATGTACCTATAAAAGATGTAATAGTATGAAATGAAGTGATTTTTAAATGATGCAGCTAATATTTATTTGATTATTATTGATATTATCTATTTGATTATTTTTGGTTATAGAGTAATGTGCCATTACTGTCATTGTATCTATTAGATATTCTATCTACTAAAATAAACAAAATAATTCGAATAAGTTATAATATATACCTATTTTACAATCATATTTACAACTATAACCTCGTAGTGTAACAACTTGCATCTTCTGGCTTCTTCTCTAGAACATTCATTTTAATGTTGTTATCAAGTTTGTAATAGTTTAAGATAATAATGCTGTTACTTTAAATGTCTTAAACAAATACAGGAGAAATGTTTGAACTCTTATTAAAAAAGAAGAAATTTGAAACAAGATGTACCCAGACTGGTAAGTGAATTACGGGGAGTGTAAAATGTCAGTCTATGAATAGATTTAATTCATGTAACTTTACACGTGATGAATTAATCTGAAACAGGCGGTTTGAACTGAAAGCGTCTTGTCGGAGGTCGAGCATTAGATGTGCACCGGAACTTTATTCCTCTTTTTGTATACCTAATGAACTTACCTTTATGAAAACATAGAGTAATTAACATTCGAGAGAAAAATCAGTCTCGTTTAAATAAATGAGTTTGTTTTTTAATAATTGTAACTTTTCTACCCTGGAAGCAAAATATATGATATATGTTTATGTTTATAAAACTATGTTCTATACGTCGTTGTACTATGAATTTCAGTTTGGAAGTAGTTAATTAGAATATTGTATAGCTAGAGGTATGTACTTGTCCAGCAAGCGAATTCGTCTCCTTAATATAGCATAGCGCAAACGATTGCTACCACTATAGCAGCAACTGGTTCTGTTCATGGATGGATTATGCGTGAATTCATTCCGGACTTCTATAAAAATAATGCACATGCAAGCGGCCATTTCCACAAAGAGAACCCAAGTAATTGTGCTGATAAGTGAATGAATGCAGTGTGTTATCATGCGGATGCAAGCAATAAGTGTCTTCCCAACTTCCCAAGTGAATAGAGAATAATAATATTTTGTTGTTTGTATGACCTACATTGACTTATAAATATGTAAAATTGTGTTTATATTAAAATCTTAAATGCGTTTTGTACAATCATATAAAACAGTTTGGTAAAAAAGAGTATCCTGATGTTAAATCTAAAATTTTAAAATAAACTCTCGTTTAGAAAAAATCTAATTTATTTGTAATATTTAATTCCACCGGTAATCGAAACTGCGCAAACCAGAAACGAAGCCGCTCTGTATTCAATTACTCTGTATTTTAATATTTTGATAATATTTTGTAGGATGCCATAATAAGCATCATCGAGCACATGTCGCGCATGCGCAGCGTCTCCTTGCGTGGGAAGTAGGAAGCCCATGTCGTTTTATTTGGACATTTAATTAAGGAAACCTCTCCTGTAATTACAGGGGTGATTGCTAAATATAATTGAGTTTAATACGGGTCGTCTTTCTTCCGTTCATGCTGTACCTACTTTGAATTAAATATAAGCCGTTATAAATAACTTCACTGAAATGGTTTGAATGTCATTTTAATTAGGCATAAAATTTTACGCTCGTAAAATAGACGAAAAAAATTACGAAATATAAACGCGGCGAAACTAGTTTTAATCAAAATATATAGCTTATAACACCCGTGTTTTTCTGAATGATTTATATTTCTTTACTTAAATGTTAAGGTAATATTATAAAATTTTAGCTATTTTCCTGAGGTAATTAATACAGGTCATTCTGAGTTGGTCTTAAAGTTAAGTTTTCAATTGCTTGTTTTGATTCACATTGATTGTATGCGTACCCCATGTACTAATCACTCAAATACGATTTCTTATGTATTTTAGTACCCTCGTATAATACTTATGTTAAAGACAATGATAGTAATAAATTTCCCTTTGAAAATTCGGTTTGAAGTTTATGTAAAAATTCCACAATTTTACTGTGACCTTGACTGACAAAGACTTGACTAGACTGTTTTGTGTGTACAATGCAAATATTTACCTTGATACCGGTAAATTGTTTTGATAAAATAATTAATAAAAAACACTAATAACAAGTAAATATTACCAAAAAAATTATTGGAAAAATATACGCAACATTGCGTTTAACAAATAATAATACAATATTATTCCAAATACGAGTATAATAATAATAAACAATGATTAAGTAACAAGTATTATTTATCATCATTACACATTTATTTAAGATTGCTCTAAAGTAAATATCGCCATGTCATTAGCGATTTGACCATTACCAGGGCAATTTGCGTATTTCCAGATAATGTTATCGGTTGCTCTAAATTTTAAACAATACTTTTGTTGTCTGAGGTCAAAAAGTGTTTGAATTTTGGTAATTACTTTATTATTAAATAATTACAATTACTTTGGTATTTAAGTATATATTTTCTTATAATTAAATATTTGTTACGATTATTACAAACCAAGATCTAAGGAACGAAAAAGTGTAGATTGATGTAATATATTTGAATTATATAATATCGAATGCAAGATTAGGGAAGATTCAACGATTTACACAGCATACGAATAAACTATTTAAAAATAAAATTTGTTCGAAAAAACCTCTGTGTTGTCTATTACAGTGAATATTAACCTTTTGTATACATTACTAATATAGTTTATAATATTTCTTATTCATGTTGATATTGTCTACGGATGTATACCTACTTAGAATATTTTATTATAATAATAAATATACATTTTATAGTAGGCGTCATAATGGCGTGAAGTCAGGAAATGATTTCGAGTTGTAGCGGTGACGTGTACGTGGTGAATGCGCTGCGTGTTGAGGCAGGCCTAGCAGCAGAGCACACCGCTGCGCCCGCGCATTCGTTCAGGTACCGTCAGCATAACTAATGTGAAAACATAACATATACAATTATAGAAAGAACTAATTATAATGTGAGTTGTTTTGTTTAAAAAAAAAAGAATGCCCAACAGTCTTTAAGACTAGTTATTGAAAAATATTTAATTGAATAAAAGAGATTGTAGACACCGCCATTTTTAAGTATAAATACTAAGTGTAAAATCTGGTCGCAGTTCGGAATTAGTGGAGCATAATGAGAACACTAACTTTTCACTTAGGATGATGCACATTCGTTCCTTTAAGTCATACTTAGTTGAAACAATTTCAATAAATAAATTACAATAAATATATAAATGTAGCTAAATTTTCTTCATAAAAGATTATAGGAAATATGCTATCTGTACAGAAGTATAGCGTTAAAAATGTACTTAGTCTATGTAACCGCGTAGTCACGGCTTTGATACCTAAAGAGGTAACGGGAACAAGAGGCGGTTGTCTGTTCGTAATACATCGAAGAGTGTTACAGTAACTTGTGAGGTAATTCATTCATTCATTTCTTATTGAATGCACTTATTGTTTTGTTTTTGTTTTTATTTGGTTTTGCAGATCGATGGAAAGTTAGAATGGCATCTATGTAGAAGGTATTTTCTTAACGATTAATTTCGACCGCATTTTATCACAATGCAATATATAAATAATAGGTCTATTTCCACAAGATTCTTGATTAGTTTGTTAATTATTCAATATTTTAAGATAGTAGAATCGTGGAAAATTTTGTTTATTTGATTGTCCTTTTGAGTCATTAGATCGCGATAACTTTAGGCAAAGGTGGTTTGGTAAATATCAATTTGGTTATGAAATTGAGATAAGAAACAAAATATTCCGTAATAAGTACAATTTTTATTAAAACTATCCCGCATTAGAATTAATTCCTAATACATGCTACAAAATCTGAACGAAGATTATTTGAAAATGAAATTCTCAAAAAAACATATCAAAGCCAAAAAAATGTCATAAGAAAGAACCCACACAAAATTGTTCAAGTGACGCCAGATTCGATAGCGACAATCGTGCGCTGAGGAGGCACGGGAGAGGGACGCGGTAAATTTACGAAGGACCAAGACATCGGCAGAGAGAGGGCAGGGTCGAAGGGGGGTGTGAAGAAGTGCAATGTCCTCCGACTTAACTGCGTGCCGTAGAGATGCGTCGCGCTTCCTTCACTCTTGTTTACAAAATTATTACAATGGACGCCTATCCTAAAATAAAACTAGAATTGGCATTCTTTGCTTCGTCTTTAACTCGAACATCTTTAATTTTCTTTGTCATTTTCAACAATGGTTTTAGGTGGATATGTGTGACTATTTTGCCTATTTATTGAAATATTTTTTAAAAGATCCTGGTAGTAGGTATATTCATATAAAGTTAATCGAAATTTAAAAATGAATAATAGCAACGTAAGAACTGTCAATCTAACACCATTCCTTTGATTAGGGAAGGAACTAAGAATCCTTAGAAATGTAGGTTTGGTTATTCTATCCCACCTATTATGGACAAGGAATATCGTATCTATTTATATGTATAGTTTGTTATACGTTTGCTAGCTAAATTTTGATGAATCATCATCGTCAAGACTCATGACTCATCATAGATGATGCAGACGGATTATGACCATACTTTATTTTATGTGCACATGTAAATATTATTATTAGTTTGCAATTTAATGAACTTTGTAAGATAATAAATTAATTGTTAATGTAGGTCTTGTAAATATCATTAATCTGCAATTGTTTCACTCAAATTGCTAGCTAAGCACAACCAGTGTTTTAATATGTTTTTGTTGATTCTTTTTATGGCTTTATTCATCGGAATTCTTTACTAATAGGTAAGTAACACTTGAACACGGGAATGTCTAACGGTACGCGATACTAACACGTTATATACCAAGGAAGAAAGTACACACAAAACGAACATTCTAAAAAAAATCGAATATGAAAATTAACATAAAAACAATGTGTTGGAAGTAAAATTTCAACCTATTTAAAATAAGAACAGCGCTAAGATAACATGCACTTGTTTTATGTATTTAGAGATTTAAAATGTCTGCCAGCAAAAGCGCAATGCCTACAATCCTACATGTTAACGTACAAAACATTATGTTTATAAATCAACGCCTTATCGTAAAATTTCTACTCTTCAAATGCTAATGGTAAACGAGCACGGCTTAATTACGGTTACATCTCAAGCGATTGCAATTAAGAAACAATTAAAATTAAACCTAACGTTATATCGGCCATATTAATTACCGCTAAGTTATTGTACTATGTTATATTAGTATTTCATTTATAGTAAGAAAGGATTGTTAAAGGTATCGCAACATTCGTAAGAATTAAAACCAAAATGAGTAAGCTGTTTCAAAACAAACGCAATAAATATAGAGCGAATGAAAGGGTGTTCCAGAAATGGCCTAAACTATCCTCTTGTAACCGAGTTTTTTAGTCGCTCGTTAAGATAGGAACATTGGGGGGATATAGTGGGTGGTGGAGGAGGGGTTATGCTGCAGCGACTTGACCTTGAGGCAGGATCGAGGCGTTGCTGCGGTCCCTGACCTGACTATTTCGAGTGGCAAGTGCGGCGAAGCGCTGCGGAGCTGCAATGTGCGTACCGAAATAACCGCTTGGCCGCTCGCCGCTCCCTCCCCAGCCCTCAGGATGTGGTGGTACATAATAAGCAAGTCCACCACTGCCGATTGGTGGGAGGGAACTTGAAGTAAACAACGCACACTTACAAAGCTGCATGATTATGTGCATAAGTTGGAGATAGCCCGCTTTCAATATAACATTTTACCTGCTTTATAAACGCCAATTAGTTTTATTTATCATAACCTATTATCATTAACAAATTCTTAAGTTAAATTAGAACTAAAAAGAAACCATTATTTTCTTGTACTCTTATCAACGTTGATTGTCACATTTTAAATTTGTAATAAATACGTTCTTACTAAAACAACAAATGCTTTCTATAGAATGCATTTTCATGCGCTTTTCTAACAAATATGCGAAACGAAGACGACGATATACGAGTACCTACATTTTAATAGAGCAGCATATAATACTTTTTATTCCTTCTAATTACAGTAAATGGGTATGGTAATTTTAAAACTTTTAAAAGTCCAAGGATTAATGTCAGAAACTTTCTACTAACTGTAAGTTGGACCAAGTTATCTATCCCCTTGCTACTCGAAAAGTTAATACTCATTGGACAGCTACTTATTGATCGATAACTTGAAACATTATTTTGTTACATTATCTGGAATAAGGCAGACGTCTAATAATTTCTTATATTTAAATTATAAAGCAATATTAAGAATTTATTTGCTCTAAAGCAGTATATAAAAAAATATATTTTTTAAAATATAAGACAACGGATATGAACTCTCAGAAGGAATGTTTCAATAAATTTATCTTTTAAATATTAAATAATTAATTTTATTTATTTTAAGCAGACTATTAAAAGTTACAAACATACAAAAATCTGTGAGTTATGAGATCATATTTCATTTAATATGGCGATGGTTTGGTGAAAGCTTACATAATTTGATCAAATATATTTTCATAAGAACAAGAAACCACGGCTTATAGCATTTGACCGGCTCGATGTACTTAATATTCAGATAGAAAATAATGACGGTAAGGCGAAAGGCGAGGGCGTGATGGACGAGGGAAAGGCGACTCCCAAGGCTGGCTGGATGCAGCGATGCACTTTCACGAGAAGTAGCACAACACTAATAGATGCATTCATTACGCGCTAACATTGGGTTACGTGGACCTTCGCCCACGGATCTTTCTAGAAATCTCATACACTCGACGTTTAATCGTTAGATGTGTCAGAAGGTACGAGCCGAGTTTATTTTATACATGTTTCACTGTATAAATATAGTTAATTTACATATATTGGGATTCTATATTAGCATGGTTTTGAATAGAAAATAAGTAGATACAACTGTAATATTACCAAATACCCACTTTAGAAACAAAATACATTGGCAAAATAAGTTTATTGAAAGTGTTACGTCTAAACAAGGAAAATGGGTGTATATAGAGATAGGGTCAGAGTGCACTCGGTCGTTACGGCATGCTCTGTAAATAAATCTGTATAGACCCTTTGGGAATTGTAGCTCTGGCAACGGAGACGATCAACAACTTCCTGAATCAATTGTTGGCATATTTTGTTATTTAAGGAGGTAACCGAAGAAAGCAGCGCATCTCTTTATGTTAATAAAACGCGAGAAAGATGAATGACAATATCTGGAAGTATCCAATTTAACTGTGAATAAGTGTCACGAAGGTAGCTAAAGAAGTTGGTGCAAAATGTATGTCTTTTGTTAATTTAAATTTATTCAGTTCGATCCAAAGTTAGATAGGATTTTCAAGTGTGTTCGTAACATTATCAAGCCTAATCTGCTGCATTGGGCTGTATTCAAGGTCACTGCCCAGTGGAGCGAGCCGTCCGCGTCCTGTCGCATACAATCAACGCTAAACTTGGGGGACTTTTACGAAGTAAACTATTCAACTATGAACGACCGAATAATAATATAATATGTATTCATTCGCATGTTTAATTCGAATTCGGGTAATGTAAAAAAATTTCATGTTATAACTGCTATATACATCGATTTTTACTATTTCAAACGAGAACGAGTAATAGGAATAGCAAATAATTATTTTTTATGCAATCGTCGCTAGGGTGCAATGGTGTACGTCTTCACTGGAATATCTTCGTGACAATTAGTTTCTTATTCTTACGAAAATTGATACAAAATATATCAGGGCGCTTGTTTGCGGGGGCGAGGGTGGTAGTGTGACGGGTTCTAGCGAATGACTTTGTAACGTCCGGGAGCGAGTCGCGGCCAACGACCTGCCCAATCTCCGCTGCATTAGCATAGCGAGCAATATTTGTGTCTAGTCACTGTATGTGTGTGTGTAGGGCCGCGACCGCGACGCTTATCTATGTGTGGTGCGAGCCTGCGCCCGCGCTCAACTCCGCGAGCCGTTTTATACATGTGTGCAGAGGCGACGATCAAACGATCTTCATGTGTGTGAGTAGTAGTCTAGCAGGGTTGTTATTGGCTACACATGTGTGCAAAGAATAGATTAGAATAATTTTCCATGTGTGAGTTGTTTGTATCTTTCCAGATTATGTAAGAACAACCTTGTGAATATCTAGCATGTAATATGCAGATCATGTAACTAATTAAGCTAATAGTTGACCCCATGCGTCATTATTGTATGTCCTATAATTGACAATTCGTAGAAGTAGTTTGTCATAAGTACTGCATAAGAATACTTCACATATGTATGTATTTGGCACCAACAAAAAATACTCAAGTGCTCGGGTGGATATGGTAGTTGCATTCACGGTATACTAATACAATGCGTGTTTGTAACTAGGTACATGTGTAATGTGTATGTGTGTATGTTGGTGATTACTATAACATGTGTGAGGGCGCGGAATGTAGTGTCGCTGATATAAATTTGGTTTCGAAGAAACGCATGATAAAAAGATCAAGTTCAAAGGGCCTCGTCTCTATCTTCAGAAATAAAACGAACGAGCGGTGAAAAACAATCAATAGAATAGGTATCTTATTAATATTTTATCATAATAGAAAACCTCAAAATACCGTTAATAACCACAAATAAATTATAAAGATAAATAAATCTGTGGTTCGTTCGTGTTGTATCGTTTATAATCAGTTTACTACAAACATTATTAAATGCGGTGACCAACAATGACGGTGCTGTCACTCGATGAAAGGGCCATCGTAAAACGATTTGCATTTATTTGCATACAGTGCTATTGTGTTGGTTGAATGGCACTTGTATTCGCAACAGCGCGCTCGTCATCGTTCTCCGAGTGAGGCGTCGAACAACCCTCATCTTCCCCACAAAAGCTTATACCTGGCTAACAAACTTTTTTGTTGCAATTTTGCTAAACCGCCATAAAAATTTGTAATTGCGTAATTTTCCGCATTTGTGTAAACCCTTTCCGTTTGTTTTTATTGTACCCTTTTATTTGAACCTTTTCAGCATCGCATCGGTGCCTTTGCGGAGTCCTGCAATATTTGAGACGTATCGTAAAATAATAAAAATTGCGCTATTCATCTGCAGAAATGTGCAGAGCGCAGTAAAGGGTTGCGGACTGGGGTTTCTCTTTTATTTCTCATTTATTTGCCGCGGATAGGAACAGTGACTAACGGTAAAATTGTTCAATAGAATTTCTCCCTTCTAACGCGTCTAATGGAAGGTATATCTTTCCACAGATAAGTGAATGTCTTCGCTATACATATAACTATTTATCTATCCCAATGGAATGTTTTTAATATTGTCATTTTATTGTCATGAATTATAAACAGCTTCTTTATTTTGAGTATTAATTTAGTATACTTATAGAATAGAATATCCTCTTATAAAAGGCTTGGAGTTTTGTAGACAAAAATGTGGGAATATTGCAAAATTGGTGTCGTTTTTGTCTGAATTTTCTGTAATTGCTCTCATAACGTAGGCACGCCCCCTTGGAACTAGACCCTATCTATCTCGATTTTAAATAAAAATATCATTTAAAAAATAATATTCTAGGGTTCAGCATTTTTAACGATAACGCCGACAAAGGTTTAACAATGTAATGAAGATTGCAAAAAATATTTTTGAATGAATGTAATAACTGTTTCCGAGAAATAAAACTTTCCAACTACGGATGCGAATGTATTGAATAAAGGCTTTAAGCAGCCGTGGCGCCTCTAAAGAAGTGCCGAAATTTTATATCACTTTAGTCAAAGAAGCCGACGAAAATAACAATAGGGACCATACTTTATACCACCCACAAAGATTTGCACAATATTTGGAAACGTTTTATCTGTACATTAACGGCATTTTTCATAGCGGCTTACCCGTTATGAAATTTGCTTTCCTTCAAAGAACATGCCATTAGAACATAATACGCAAATATAGTTTCTAAAATGCTTTTAGATTCTTACTTAATTTAATAGAAAATAGATGACCTTTTGTTTAATACGAATATTGACATAAGTAACATTCGTGTTCTAATGGCATTTTTATCTTCGATCACAAAATAGTAGCATAATCGTTTTGTAAAAACATTCGAAATATTAATCGATCCACCAAACGTGTCCCTCGGAGACAAGAGCCATCCATCACTGAACCAATCAGATATAAGTAAACTTGAATACACGAAGTACGTCATTCCATTATAATTTAGCCCACTATAATTTGTATAGGTACTGGCTAGAAAAACATTTCACTATTTGACATGGCCGAAGTAAATGACAAAAGTCAATCTACACATCAATCGCCAAACATTGAAAATTCGGGAGGCAACACGCAAGTGTTCAATAATGCACGAATTTATCGATGTGGGGCATCACCACGTACCACCACCTCATACGCGTGTGGTGGCAGAAGGACATGCCGAAATATTATCTTTAACATCGCCATTAAGTCTATTCATATTATTGACCTCACTTTCCATATAGGTCTACCCATACCTATGTGCATACAGTAGTTGATCTAATTACACATTAAACAGATAATAAAAGTAACACGCTATAATTTCAATCAAAGGAAACTATAATCTATCTAACCACATTCCAAGAGACAATCCTCAATAATTTGTATGTATATAGAAAAATATATAGGAATATATGTCAAATGGAGGTGTAGAGAAAAGTTTCCAAAGTGTTAGCGGCACGTGTGAGCAACTAAACATGTCCAGCGTGGGCCGGTGGTGGCAGGGGGTTGCCAAATGACACGTATCAATTATTCACACAAATTTCCCTTTATACATTTGCGTGTGGAAGACAAATAGATTGTACTTGCGCGGAACTATCGAGGCCGAAGCTGTTTGTAATTATACTAACAGAAAGACCTCGTCCAATCAATTTAATGTTATCAAACAGTAGCATACGGAATGATCTATTCCAAGCTGCAAAGAACTTAGTTTATATCATAAACTGCTAATCAGGAATTATTCGATAGTAAAGTAAATTAGTAAAAGACATAAAAGTTACAAAACTATTTCTAATTCACATTTGGGGTGGAAGTGCGTGAGGGTAAGTAAAACCTTTTGCTTCGATGGCCGTCTTCAATAATTCACAAGGCGTTTGTTGACGAGGAATTTTTCGACTATAAATTCGTTTGTACTTTTAGGTAGTGCTATCATTAATAATTAATAGATTTAAACGGTTTGCGCCGAATGATTATTAATCATTATGAGCTAAATTTGGATTTCAATACGTTGTGTAAATCTTAAATTCTCTGAGAGTAAATCTTTAACTTTAAGAACCAGATTATCAATATTTTTAGTACCAGTTTGAACGCAATATATATTTTTCAAATAGTACTAAATGATCATATAAATAACTCTTAGCTGGCAAACCTTGGCCCCAAAATCTCTGTGTAACCTCGTCAATAGCCACTAACCTCGCTGTGTTTTGGAAACAGTTTTAAAATATATTATTCTAATGTATTATTAATTCAATATAATGATAACACTGCCAAAACAATAAATAACAACGAAAAATTAATTTTATTCATATGAAATAAACCATAATACAAACATCTATAATTTGTAGGTATATATAATATAGTTAATGTAGGTATTTATTCGCGAATCTTTAGGTATTATCAAACCGGTTGCCAAAATTATTCACTGCGCGTCGATCTCGCGAGCCAATTCTGCTGATTATATTACATACCGAACGCTGATTGGCTGGCAAGTATATAGCAAAGATAAAAGGAAAACAAATTAAATAATTGCAAATGTGTGTGTGGTGTTTTCCGTGTTTACCTCCTCGGCACTACTAGTATCCTAGTACATTTTAGTATTCATTTTACGCTTTTAAGCGTATCATTTTGGTGCATGAAATAATAATTATACCTATTGTGCTAAAGTCAATGATGTGAACATCTCCAAGCGATATATGTTCTCCTAGTATTATTTCGCGAATTTTAGCAAAATATCGCAACTACACCGTGCAAAAATTTAATCGTACATAAACTAACAACTAGTTTTGTCTAGGCTCCTGACTGTGTGTATGTTTAAGATAAACATTTCTTAATTAATAATTTATATCAATGAGTGGTATGACCTACGAAATAAAAAATATTTTAAGTACTAATAAATTTAATCGGATAAGGCATTTTAAAATAACTAAACACGTGAGCAACGTCTTTGTGTTGACTCTATCAATTATCTATAAATATAACGTTGTAAAGTAAAAAGGCCTTTGTTTGTTATCTTCTTGAATTTCTGTTCTCCTGATATAACTGTGCGAAATTGGCGTAACTCCGACTCAACAATACTAAAAACCGACCCAATTTTTTTCTTCTTTGAAGAGCACGTGCCGATATTGTGGATTGAATGTTATTGTTAAGGTCATTACTGGCGCTCACTGCACAACAAAGAATGCAACAAACTTTGCGATGTGGATATAGTTTCTCTCTTTCTCGCATTCATTCATTTGCAAACCGGTAGGTATTACTTATTGCGAATTTGCTAACGTATTAGAGAAACCGGTTCCAAATTTTTGCCTATAACGTTATTTTTGGCAAATTGCTTAATATGTTTTTTAATTAAAATATGACCTAATTATTTTCAACTGTTAATAACAATTAAATGTTAACCGTTTTAACGGTATGTTTTGTTAATTGACTAATATAATAATTATGTTGTAACAGAGAAAATAGGCATATCAAATTATGTGCAATAACTTTATGTAGAAAACGTTATCTCGCGGAGCGTATGCGACGTTATCGCCTGAACGCATGTTATCTGCGTATACGCATGGAGTGCGTGTGCGTACAGTTTCGCGATCGGTGCACATATTTCATTCTCGCACGTATTCCTGATTATACAGATTAATAGTTTCGCAAACAACGGCATTGTGTCTTCATCATAGTTTACGTGTTTCATTATGCCATAATTTTTTACTTCAATTCCCAATATTATTTATTGCAGAAAAATTTTAGAATTATATTCAATGTTAAATTAATTAAATAGATTTTTCTAATTTTCGTTTGTTATTAGAGTTTCAGAACCTACCTTCAGGACCTATAGATTAGTGTGTAAGTCAGATGTGCTGCAATGCTCCTATCATATGTTTTAAAATTGGTAGGCAAATAAAAGAATTCGAGTAAAATAAAATATATTTTTTATAAAACCCACCAATGAACTAAACGTGGCAAACGTCTTCTTATACATATTTTATTTTCTTTGTTAATATCGTTTCGTTAGTTTGTTAGTTAATATCTAAAATTCCATGCTAAAATATAAAATTATTTACGTGACAAAATAGCATACTTTTATCAGTTAAAGAAGATAAGAATTCGTCGCAGCGAATCCTATGTTATAGATAAAATAATCTGTTCTAGGAATTAACTGCATTGATAAGGTTTCCAATTCCAAATAGTTTAATTGCATTTTAAACAAATGGTAATAGTGAGATAATTATTAATATATTTAACAAATTAATATATTTCCAAATCATTTAGTTTTTTACGATTTAATATCCCGTTTAATTTTAATATTAAAAATGCGAGAATAATCTATTCATTTTATATTAATTATTTTCATTTTTTTTTTGTTATAAATTTAACGTTACCAAATACTTGGATCGTGGTGGCAAAGTCAAATCAAAGATAATTCTCAGTAAAATGGAGAATTTTTTTTTAAAATTTCCAACAGACTTTAGGAGGAATAATGAAAACATAAGTTTTATGTTTATTATGCATTATCGCATGAACAAACACTAGTTTACGGAAATAATTCAAAACAAATGAACAGGCTTAAGAACGACCTCCAGACGACCGCCAAAACTGTCTGCTTAAAGTTATAGCAAATTACACTTTTACAGACACTCCTTACAAAAAAGTAACAAAGAGAAAATAGCCTATAAAAAATAAATGAGATCAAGTAATCGCATGTGCCATACAATTCATGTTTGTAGGGTTAAAGGATAAACCGCTTGAAATGGGTGAAATTTATCCATGACAGAATGATATTTGGCGGCTTTTTTTGCTCTTATTTGTATAATAAAACTGTCAATATGCGTCCCACATTGTAAGTGAAATTTATATGTGTATTTGTCATGAAATTGCTTTTGGTCAATCGGATATTGGGCATTTAGCTTATTGTGTTGTGTTTTAAATACACATCCACGGACTGAAAAACTTTGAAAAAATATTATTTTAAAAACTTACTATATCGTTTATTTTAATTTGAACGTAACTTAATTGCAGCCAAATATATTTATATTATGTTTTTAAGTATAATGTGTATTCAACTGGTTTTTAATATTTCAATGCAAAATAATAATATTAACCGTAGCTAATTTCGCCAAACCCTTCTCTATTTCTATCCGGTGTAACATAATTCTACAATATTTACCCTGGTTGACAGGCTCTCAATAAAACAGAGCAATTATAATAAAAATACAATTTTAGCCGCAACCACCCCATGGCAACGCGACGAGGGTTGTTGCGAATAAACCCGCTATAAACCCATAATCATCACGAGTTTGTATCGACATATGCTGCACTACGTGACGGTCATTCGAGTGAATGATTAATGCAATGCAAAATATGTTTAATATTTTTTATAGAGAGGTGCGTCAGCATTATCTTGCTTAAAAAGAAGTGTATAAAAGAAGTCGAATAACATTAATCAGTTATCACGTAAAGCGCTAGAGACTAATCTACTATTTGGTTTCTAGAGTTTAATGTACAAGAAATGGCGTAGTTATATTACTTATTAAAGACTTGTCACTCACGAAGTAGGTTGCTATTGGAATTAAATATTTATAAATTCGACCACTTGCATGACACCGTCCTTTCCTCGTGTCCTTACAACGTTGCATTGCATTGTGGACAACTTTATTGCAAATGATACCTGTAATTAGAGCTCACTTACCTGCATATCATGCCGGCGATCTTGTATTGCAGCTTGGAACACGCTCCATTCTATGAGGCAGAAATATACTATTGATTTTGCTGAATAAACAACGAGTTTTTGCGGGAAAGAATACCTTTGACACATGTTGGTTTACTTGCGTTTTTTAATGGCAATTTGTTCATTCCATTTGAAATATTGATGACTGGTGCCGACGAATGACAATTTCCCCTACGTTTCATTAATTTTAGCTTTCTACAATTTACTTTATTTCTTAATCATTGCCGTTTTTATACTTCTTAGTTTTACGTTGTGTATGTAATGCAGATGATTATGAAATCAGAGGGTTTTCCCTTTCTTTAGCGAATATGGGCTTGTCTATGGACATAAATAACATTTTAAAGCATTACAACTCATTAGAGCTGGGTGCGACTGTTTTAAAATAATATGGCTGGCGAAATACCATTTCAGATCTTTAAGTACTACTCAATTCTTCCACAATGTTACTTTTAACTAATAAAATTTATAAGGCAGGCAAAATATGAACTGTTTCTATTAATATGAAATGTGAAATACAATGTAGCTCATACGCATGAATTTCCGTATACTTTCAAATAGCTACATAGTGCAACGACCACGACACGACGACGCAGTGGTGGGCCGATCTCGCGTCTAGCAGATCGAGTCCGCCCAAGGACGTCCACTTCAATACAGCCTCCGTGATTACGCTTATCTCTCTTATACGAACGGCATAGAGTTCATTTTAGAGTGATGATGGAAGCATACTATTCCCTAGCCTGTAGAAAAATGATCCTGCGTAAAAAAGGTTAAAAAAGTAAGAAACCACTGTGTTGTTTTATTTTGTTTGGTTTCGGGTGAGTGAATGCAACATGGCCGCGGATAGGATCAAGCGAATCGCATTATTTGTAACCAGTTTTATTGTGAACATTCTTTATAATAAAAATAATAAAGATTATTAAATTATTCGATGTTGCGTTCATTTAACCAATATAATTTTACATATAGAAAGTTTATAGTCGTACATTGAAAAATTCATAATACAATTAAATAGCAAAATTTGCCCCTAGTTCAAAAAATTCATAATATCGTTACAGACTGTTAAGCGCGTCTCCCTGTCTACGAAAAGCAGGTGCTCTCCTTTATTTTGACAAAGGTACTTAGCAGAACCGCCTTTTCAAAATTTATTGCCTTTTTTTAAACACTCTTGACCCAATTTCGGTTGCGGCGATGTTATCTTAACAAATTTTGACATTGCATTATTATATTAAAATTATTGTCATTTCCATTATTACAGAATTGTGATTATTATAATTCCATTAAAGGAAATTGTAACTACATATCTATTAATATAGTATAGAAAAAATTACAATATATGTAAATAAACATTTATTTCGGTTAGAATTGGAACACTTAATTATTTAGGACGTCCGACCATTGACCATTCAATAAGAAATTCAGTACTGAGAAATAAAGTCAATAGAATTCGCTGAATAATAACTAACAATAGTTATTTTGCATTATTTTAGCATTTGTCATATATTAACAACGTTCGATGACATTAATCCTATTAACTCGATGGATCAATTTTGTATTAAATTTTAATCGAATTTGACAATTTATACTATTAAAATAGAGCTCAATGTTGGTTTACTATGTTGCAAGTGCATTCCTAATTAGGTGCAAAAGTCCAATTGAGGTGTCATTGCGCCCGCAATTCCGATACAAAAGAAACGGAATGTTTTCGCGATTTATCAATATTTTGGAAGTTATATGTTAAATGGAGACAATGGGAGGAAGAGTGCCTATTGTTTCACTAGTTGATGGCTGCGTAGGGAGTTTTGCTACAATGAACCACTTCCTGCGGGTGTGGTCGCCCTTAGTATGAATATATTAGCGAGCGTGCATTTCAATTGCGTTACTATCTCTGTAAAGTTATAAAAAATTGAATGCAAATAATTTTAACAGAAATAAAATAGAAGCAATTAATCAGAAGATTTTATACAATTTACTATCGCGATTATTTTGATTATTCTATGCAACCTTTCGAAAGTTTTGCAGCCATCTTGGTCGCAGTAATACGCTTTGAAAGCGTTCCGTAAAACTGAAACAATCTAAATGAACGCATAGTAACCCGCACAAAACATTTTAGCGAATAATCTTATACATTTCTAGAAAAACAAATTTTATTACACTCCTCATGAATATAAATTTAAATAAATAATTTATTTATTTGTTTTTATTGGATTGAATTGTAAACAAAAATAACTAGTTGCATAAGTGATTTTTGATTAATCACAGCATACTTGTTGCGAATTACAATCCCCATTTGAATATCAGCAAATGTAAGTGCGATAGATACACCCTCCATTAAATTTCAAAGTTTATGCGTTGAATAAAGTAAGGGGGTGAGGTCGACTATTATTTAATTGTCTTCTACTAGTTAATATTGTAGATAAAGCTACATAGGGTGAGGTCACCCTATTAACGGGGATAATATAACATAATAAATTTGTGGTAACGCGTGCCCAGGATGCTGGTGACAAATGAACTGGTAGATCCGTGAAATTTAGATTATCTCTTTATGCCGGCGTGTTACCCCTTTAGGTACTTTGATTATGCAAAGTTTGAGGCTAAGGACTTATGACGATTTCAATAATTCTGTGTTTTGATCTGCTAAAAGTCTCGGTATCTCAGTGCCTACTTACTACGGTTTACTATAATATTAAATATAAATAAATTTAAATTAATAAAACAATCAACATACGCTGCATAAATCCACATCATTTGTGTCATTTCACTTTTAATATAGTTGTCAATTGGAATAAAAGAAAGCAAACAAACTTAATAAATTCATGGCAATTCTAGAATAATACACTTATTAATCATTTGTAAAAAGAAACAACAGTTTGATAACAGATTGGTTTCATTCGCTCAATAACAATTTTATTGACGATCTTCACCAATTGCCCCACAAGAACATACGCTTCATCGAGCTTGTCAATTTGAACACAACAAACCGGCATGCGGGGCGTTATTACTTTTTTATTAGACATTTTTTAACCCCTGTTTGCAGTTTTTGTAAACGAGTAGTGCATACGTCGCGTCGTGGGATAGGTCGTGGCATACGAATTATGCTGGTATTAGCATAATGCAATGCTTTGTTTGGCAATTGCCGATGCATTTCATATTGCTGAATAGAATATATTATAAACATAGTCTGTAGTTTAATCTGCTAAATTTGCGTTTCAATGAGAATGATAATTGTGTCAATTTCTGAGTAATTAATATTCACATGATGTAACATTTTAGCTAATGTAATACGTAACACTTTTTTATATATTATAATTGAAACATTTTCTATAGGGAAATCAATAAATCACATAAATTAAAGTTTAAACAGTGGTTATTAGCCCAGTGAACCTAATGACATTTTTACATCTTCTCTGTCTTCTATGCTGTAGTGTACGTCTTCTCAAACTGACTATTGTTCGCAGCAACGTTGTCACCGATAATGGACCTCACCTTAGCTAAACATCAGATGGAGTGGGGCCATGTAATATATATATCTGCTATAAAAACTATCATTTGATGATACTCGCATAATGTAGTTATACATACATAATAATTTAGTATTTTAATTCCTATGACAAATGCTGTATTCTTCTTTCCTTTAAATACCACTTAAAATGTCTATAGGTACGTTTGCCACTAGAACGATATCGATATGCAAATGATAGGGGAGTTAAGAGGTTTTCAAGTATATTAAGTTATTGTATAGCACTTAGTAAGTACTTGCAGCTTTTATACTAAAAATGGTTTTATGAACCTACATTCAGCTACAGTTCGTGAGAATTTTTCAAAATATGAATGTTGATCAAAAAGCGATTTTTTTATTAATTAATTCTAGTCAGATGTTTTTTAATTATTTTCAATTGTAGGTACTTGTTAATTTTATCGTGACATAATGTGATGTTTTATTCAACTCTATCTTGCATATTCACGGGTGCTGTAGTACGCTTCATTGTGGTGGTACTACCCCAGAAAGCAGACAGAGCTATTGACCTTCATCAGTCTGCCCACAACTCATTATACATATTTTTAAATTTAACAATAGAAATTGTGGAGAACTAATGTGTAAATAAGAAAGTAAGCAACAATGACTTAGCAGATAATTTGCAATTTTATCTTAAGAATTTTTAGTACATTTATTATCTTAAATGACTAACAACATAATGAATAATGCGTTTACAATGTTTAATATTTTTGTTTATTCACTAAAAATATAAAATAAAAGAAGAATTGGATTACCTTTTTTATGCCCGATTTATTTTATAGATTAATCGTGTGAAATCAAACAGTATGGATGACCCGTATGTGTGAATGAAGATTGACAATGCAATGCAACAACGTGTCCGTGCTATCGAGTAATTATCGATCGGCTTCTTGGCACAATTAATTTGAACTATAGAACGCGAATAACTATGAACTGAATAATTATATTTGTTGATAAAATATCTATGGTCATTTATCTTAATACCTAATTGAGAGTAAGATGTGGTAGGGTAAAGGTCGCCTCTCTCGTTAATCGTTATGGAACTTATTATGTGTGCCGTCATCACAATAGTAGGGTATATTTTGTGTAGGTATTTGCGCTCTTAGGTATTATTACATTTGTAAATTGACCAATCAGACCATACGTAATCATATAAGAAACTAAATGGAACACTAACTTTTAATTCAGTTCGGTTTTCTCTTTTTAAGTAGTATAAATTCTTCTTTTTCTTATAGTTATTTGAAATAAGCAATTCCTATGTTCATATTTCAACTTTCAACGGAAATTGTTCTCTCCTACAAAAAATATTGCACACAGCTTGTTCTATTTTTGAGTGCATTTCGCGCTATTTTGGCGTCCCTACACGTAGAGAATGTCAATGACCTCGTTCTACAACCATTTGTTCACGCAGTTTTGGGAATTTTAGGGCGTATTACGATGCGCAGCGTTTGCTGCAAATGGAAAGTTATTTCACGTAAATTGGAATTAATTATCAACTTTCTTTATTTTAACGAAAAAAGTTACATCTGCCAATCTAAATCGCTAAAATGTGGAAGTTTTAATTTATAAAAAATGTATATCTGAGTTTTTATTTGAGTTAATTCGTAAGTGAGCTGTATTTAGTTTTGTTTATGCTCTAACATAAATTAGTAAAATGGAATTTTGTGAAAATAACGTATTATTTATGTACGAACGAATTACAATAACACCTGAATAGAAAACAATGCTAGTAGCTGCATAATCATCACCTAGCTAATGAAAACGCAAGCGAGCATGTTAATTCGATTTTTATGATAATTAGCAAGAAGAACTATCAAAATTCTTGCTATAGTCGGCGACACAAAGCTCAATGTTAGCATACAAAGGGCCGGCTAGGCGAGTATTTTTTATCATGGATTCTATCGTCTCGACGACAACGTCCACACGCACAGCGCTAGATCAACGTATGCGCGGGCGCATGGCTCACCCACACATTCAACTCGCGCCCTCCGCTGCTGCAATTCGTCGATAGGTGCGGCCGCTCCCCGCGCATCTTCCGCCGCCCGCACGCAATTGCACTGCACTCGTGCTGCGTGCGTAAAAAGCGCACGCAGAGTGTGCGGGCGGGTAGCGGGCGGGGAAACAGCTCGCTGGAGGACGGCCGCGGCCTGGCGTTTGCTGGCAACAGTCACCGTCAGACACCCGCCAGGGCAAGCCGCCCCCACGGCGACAACCCTCAGTGATCGAACTATTCGCGTTCGTGCAGTGCAGTGACGATTCGAGAGAACACTAATCTTATAAAGAAATCTTAGAGAGAATATATAACACTGGATTCCTAATTAATTACGGTGAGCTTGCTATAATTATTATTTTGCAACTTTCGTAGCACTCGTAGTTCTCTACGCCGTAGCCGGTTTTTTCTTCAAAACCAGAAAGTAGCGATAATTTTTTAAAAATAAAAACAAAATACCAACATGAACTTCAGGAATAACTTGTTAGAAGGGATCGGGTCTGAGTCGCAGTTTTGACGGTCCCCTTAGTTCGATTTACCTGTCGTGTAAAAGGTAAAAGTCAATTTAGCAGTCAGAAACTCAGGAAGGGCCACAGTGTATGTAAATGGGCAAGGGCGGTGCAGTCAAACAGTGGCGTTCATGAGTGTCGCACGTATGTTGCTCCGTGCTCAAAATTTACGTGCGTGAAAAGTTTTGATGTATGTTGACTAATTGTTAATTGTTATATATCCCTAACAACAAATAAAACGCAATGTTTCCGGGATCTACCAGTGATTACTTGATACCAGGTTTGTTTACTTAACAATTCATACTACAAAAATGGAAATTATATTGTGCGAAATTATTTTATTATCATTATATTATATGTATATAAAATATAATATTTTTAAATTTACTGTTACTTCGTTTATTTTAAAATTAGTTAATTAATATATACTTTCTTGATATACACGATTATAATTAGCGTAATTTATTTATTTACAGTTATTATATTTCCATTTCATCAATAAGTATTATTATTTTTTCACATTTAGCGAAGAATTATTTATTTTATATTCGTGTTATTATGTTCTATTCTATAATTATTCAAACAAAATAGTGTACTAATGTAAAAAAATAACTAAAATTTTAAATACTTAATATTACTTTTGCATTATTTTTGTCCAGAAAAAGTAGTTAAGTTCATTTTCGTTTTTTTTTCAGAATATCAACTCAGAAAAATGGGGAGTAGCGAGGGGCAGCAGACATTTTGCCTGAAATGGAACCATCACAAGGCCAACTTGGTAGAAATACTCGAAGCCCTTATTAAAGTAGAGACCTATGTAGACTGCACTTTAGTCGTTGACGATCAAGTCACTTTCAAAGCCCATAGGGTAGTGTTAGCTGCTAATTCACCCTATTTTCAGTCTATATTGGCTGATGTGCCTATGGATCACTGCAGCATCCTTTTCCCCGGAGTTAAGGACTTCGAAATGCGCGCTCTTCTCGAGTATATGTATACAGGAGAAGTAAACGTGACTCAAGCTCATATACCACGCATCATGAAAGTTGCAGAACAATTAGAAGTAAAGGGTTTGTTTGATATGAATGACCTACGGCGTCGGCCAGGTGATGAGCGTACTCCAGCGTCGTCGCCACCGCGCGTCGTGCCCGCCGCTCCCTCTAGTGTATCTCCACCCGCACCGGCACCGCCGCCGCGATGGCCTCCGCAGCCTATCGCTCTTTCGGCCGCTTACGACTCTACCGACATGAACCCTCTGAAAAGGAAGAAATTATCGAGTATGTTAGCATCGAGAGATACTCCAATACTCAGAAACGTGTTAGCGCAGCCCACTCCCCCCGACTCGTCCCAGCCTGTATCCCTTGTGTGCCATCCCGTACCGCAACATCCACCAACACGTATTGAAACTAACGGTTTAGGTCATGACATAGATCGCGCTTCTAGCCCACATCGCGCATTCGATTATCGTCCTCGCCGTCTTTCGTCTCGTGCTTCATCTCCGCACTATCATCGCTCGGACAGGTCTGAAGATGCACATTCACCTTACACCGAACGATCCTTCGAAGACGAATCTTCGCGAACATTTCATCCATCACCACCTCCACCTAATTTCCAACAAGATGTCCGATCTGGCCTCGCACCTTACGTACCACCTCAGCAAAAGCCCGAATGGAAGCGCTATAAACAATATACACGATCTGATATCATGTCTGCCATCGAGTGCGTCCGTAATGGCATGAGCGCATTACAAGCATCACGAAAATATGGAGTACCTTCTCGTACTTTGTATGATAAAGTAAAGAAATTAGGCATAACTACGAGTCGACCTATGAGCAGAGGCGTTAAAAGAGAATCAAACGGTGCTGCGTTTCCATATGGGCTTAGTGGAACCGGTGGTGTAGAAGATGGGAGTACAACTGGACCTCTATTGGATGCATCATTTCTACAGCAAGCTCTAGAAGGTGCAAGTAGAGATGGTGGTCGGGAAGCGCTGCATGCCATGGCGTTGGCAGCTGCAGCTCATGCCGCTTTAGCTCCACGTTCTCCAGTGCGTGAGCCATCACATTCTCCACCCTCACCACCACCAGAGGAGGACCACGTTGAGGATCTTTCTATATCAAGAAAGCGAGATCCGGAACCTCAATCGGGCGTCATAGTGCCTCCGAGAAATTATGCTCTAGATTGCGGCGACAGAGATTAATCCGTCTTGGATATCTCAACGCTATTACATATTCGATAAGACTGACTTAGTCGTACAAAGATATAGAATAGTATAAGTCTATATAGCAGGCCGCTCCGCGCACCTGATATGCTGACCGGGCACACCGGCCGGGCGATTGCAATTGGCTCCTAGGCCACTTCTAAACTACCTCTTTTTATTTATTTTCTTGCCATCATTTTTCATGTATCGAAATCAAATTTCCGTTATATGGCATGCGATGGCTCTTGTGATTATTATTTTTGTTTATATCTTCACTCGTTTTTTTTGTTTTATAACGTTTATATATCTTTGTTAACATTCAGGATGTAGGTTAGCTTTAATTAGTTTATAAGATGTAATAAGGTTTGACTTTCTATGTTCAAGATAGGATAGGCAGGCTGACCGGCCGAGCCCGCCTAGACGAGTTATTGTGCAATTTGTTGTCTGCGACTGTGATGTTTATAGACTGATATGCCGCCACTACCTCACGAATGCTATACGCTTCTAGTCCGTCGTTGTCGCGTCACCGCACTTGTTACTTGCAACTATGTTCACAGCATCATGTGGAACCTAATGATAGGATAGCACGTTGTTGCACATGTGCGTGACGTTAAGTTTTCGCATGTTTTATAGTTACTTATGTTACGGGTACATGTTTTAATGAACTTAACATTAGAAGATTGACTGCCATAATAGAGTATTTACATGTTGCATTATTTACGTGTAGCTTGACTCACCTCGTTTTGCATATGCGAGATCGTATAGTTTAGGATAATTATAAAAATCATTATTTAAGAAATGCTCAATGTGTTAAGATAATCATTGTTATCACGTCGCAATTCACTCAATATATTTGTTCAGATTTATCTATGTATTTATTTGATTACTAATTATTATTTTTAATATAAAATAATGTAGCAATATAGCAATTAGAATTAATATTGTATTATATTGATTATATTGAAGTGTGGCTCACGATTGTACTATAGCACCTTCGAGTTATAAATTATACTGTTATTTATATATCTACACAATTTAGCAAAGCAATATTATACAACCGTTAATTGTTTTTAAAATGAAATCGACAATTATTACTAAGTTATATTATAAAGTCGTTAGTCTAGGTTTAAACTTGTTAGAACTTAACTGTTTGTAGATATGTATTACAAGAGAGCGCATTGAAAACAATTTAAACCTAGAGTAGTGATTTTATTCCGTTAGATATATCTATTATGTTATGTACAATTTTATTAATTTTAATTAAACATTGAAGACTGATTTGTTACTTTAGTCTAGTTTGAGAATGCCATAGAATTATATTATAAAAATCCTTACATTTCTTTTTGCTTAAATACTTATTCTTATATACTTATTTAGCACGTATTGAATCACGTGTTTAGTGTGTAGTGCCTACTCTGGGTGGCTTCACTGTGTTGTGCCTTTGTTTGTTATTATATTAGGACATTCCATTTAGCCTAGGTATTTTATTTGTACCTAAATGGGAGCATGATTCCGAAGTTATTATATTTGTTTTGAAAAATGGTTTTGTTGCATCAGAAATGTAGATAATATTACTATGGATCATTTACACCTTTGTGCCTGAGTTTTAAATCAACAACATAAAATGTAAATTACAATGTAGTTGTTTACTTTTATAAATCTATAGATATATTAGATTGAGTTTGTTTATCTCTTGTATTATTAAGAACTTTACCTATATTTACAAATAATATAATGTTATAAATATGAATAAATAAAATATAAAAAGAGTTTTTTGAACTATTTCATATTAACTATACCATTCCTTTTTATTTTATGTTATGTATATATTTCAAAATAATCGTTACTGTGAGAATTTTATTACGTGATACATAGTTTGAAATGTATTGTCAAAAGTTGAGTATTGTTATAATTCGAAATATCAAACACTACATGTCAACTTTAACTGAAATACTAGTTAAAGATTTAGCGCCATCTATTGGTAAGTCTAAAAGTTCCTTGTTTACAGTTGTTGTTGTTAGTTCCAACCAAAAATACTAGATGGCGAGATAAATATTTTTTATTATTTGAATTAAAATATAGTATATTATGATTTTTAAGTGAAAATATTTATTTATGCCTGACTTTCACTTTAAAAAAAAATTACTATTAAATTAAAGAGAAACGTTAAAGTAATTAAATTTGAAATTTAACATTTTAAGGATGACGTCAAATCGCGCGACAATCGTACTTTTCTCTTATTGGTCGAATCGGGGTGGCCAGATGTCATTTTGTCGGATTTTGTCATGAACGTAAACAGAGCAAGAGCGCGTATTATTTTACTTTTGTAATAATATAAATAACATCATGGATCCATCAGAATCATTCATGGATCCTGATCTTTTCAACGTGCAAGAAATTGCAGAAATAGAAGGCAAGTTAAATTACCTTTTATTTAAAACAATAATAATATAATTTCTTCGGCTCACTTTCTTAAATAGTAACTTCGCGCGGTATTTCAGATTTTTTTAACGATTGCGATGGTGATTTTATGAAAAAATTAGAGGATGAGTTAACTGTAGTAAACAATGATTCAGGACTACTAAATATTGATACAAATATAACATCTAATATTATAGTATCTCCACAACATTCTCCATATTATAATATGTCTGGAAACCCTTTAGTTTCGCAACAATCATGCCCTACAACGAAAACGGAACGCATTCCTCTTAAACAGAATGTAATACAAGGAGCTTATGTAAAGAATGATTCATACCATGTGCGGCCACAAACTGAAGATGCCCCTCTACCCGATGTTACTCAACATGGACAAACCGCACAATCACCTATGGTGTTACAGCAAGTTGTTCAGAGCCCTCTTTATTTAAATTTGGCTCCTGGTAGTTTGCAACGTTTGCCTGATGGTAGAGCCTCACTGACACAGGTCAATGGGGCTACAAGAGTTAATTCGGCATTGAAGAATTCTTCATCAAATCCGCAGTTACTTATTCAAAACAACAGTAATAAAGGAGTCACCCCAGTATTCCTTAAAGGAGCTGATGCTAATTTTTCTCCAGTTATTTTACAGTCTAATATAATTAATCCTGAAACACAGACTCTAATGTATACAAGTGTACAAGGTTGGTATGAATATATTCATATAATCAAATATTTTGTTTTAGTAGCTACAACCTATATTCGCATTAATAAAAATATACAGTCTAACACATGTACTAAATAATACAGGTTCCTATGCAGATTCTTTAGGCTTAAGGTGTCGGCACCTTCATCACACTGTCTGTGTCCCTGCATATTTTGAGTGTCCTCCCAGAAATACATGCTTTATAATCTTCTATTCTAAGCACAAAAAGGGCTTTAAAACTTATTAAAAACAATTTTCAGGTACGACCCAAGGCATTATAACCAATACACAGACAACTACAGATAATAGGCCACTACACACACTTTTAACAAGCAGCAGTGGCCCTACATTGCTCACGACAGGTATCCCAGTAGTTTTGGATGGAGACAAAATAGCTTTAGCAAGAGCTCCGAGTCAACCTCAACCTAAAGTAAAGGAAGTTAAGAGAAGTGCCCACAATGCTATTGAAAGGCGATACAGGACTAGTATTAATGATAGAATAGTTGAGCTCAAGAATATGTTAGTTGGTGAAGAAGCTAAGGTAATTTGTTATTTTATTAAGATCATACTTTATTACCATCGTCAAGTCTAGATAGAAATAGAATAAACCTATTAAGAATATCTATTACTAGAACAAATCGTGTTAATATGTTTGTATTGGCATTGTGCCAATGGAATGTGCTTTAGAATTGTTAATATAAGTAATAACAGGAATAGATGCTATTATGACTGTAATG
The DNA here is from genome assembly GCA_028551675.1 of Tineola bisselliella. Classification (NCBI taxonomy): domain Eukaryota; kingdom Metazoa; phylum Arthropoda; class Insecta; order Lepidoptera; family Tineidae; genus Tineola; species Tineola bisselliella. Next base: position 69,896 of record JAPWLS010000179.1, read on the forward strand.
ATTATTTGAATTGTAAAAACATATTTAAATGGAAATATCTCTGATAGTTCTTAAAGACAATTCTTGATCTTTTGTACACTAATTTTCATGTAAATTAATGAAATTAATTTTCAGTTGAACAAATCTGCAATATTAAGAAAAACAATAGAATATATAAAATATTTACAAAATCAAAATGGGAGGCTGAAACAAGAAAACATGGCTTTGAAATTAGCTTGTCAAAAATCTGGTGTCAAAGAGCCTGTCATTGATTCTGCATGTACACCACCTCATAGTGATGTTTCTTCACCTTATCATTCATCACCTAATACTGACAGTGACTCCCAATCATCTCCAGAATATAAGGTGAATTTAATTTTTATTGCTAGATACAAGCTAAATAAACTAAATGCTAGGATAATGCATAAGCAGACTTTTGCAAATTATAAATTCATCAAACAACCATTGCTGCCTTGTCAACATGTAGTGTAAATTACGTGTGTCTTTCAAGTTGGAATAGTGGAAACGAGTGCCACCTGCAGATATTTTTCTAGTCTGGTATATTGGTCATCAACTACTATGAAATAAATAAATATTCAATATGAATAAATTATCAATTTGTAATTTTGTTTTTCACTTACAGATGGAAGATGATTATAAGTTCGTTATGGGTATGGGTGATACATCGCGACTCGTGTTAGGCGCTTTTATGATTGGATTACTCGCCTTTAACCCATTCAATTTATTCTATGGAAAATTTGGTTCCGAATCTTATGATTATACAGCAAAAGTTGATCAAAGAAGGATACTAGTTGATGATGGTTATAGTACGTACTTTTATATTCAAAAAGGATACAAATCAGAAATTTATGAAATTTATTTTGGAATAACTCAATTTCATATAGATGGTGACGTCTTAGGTTATTTCTATAAAACTCTTGAAACTCATATTCATTTTCTTCTCATTTTAAAGGTGATGGCAGATCTTGGACGTCATGGATCTTTTATGCATTCTTAATTTTATTCATGAGAATTGTGATAATTGGCGGATGTCTGGTGAAGGTCTTGGTTTATAGTGATGCGGTACCAAAATCTAATTCACAAGAAGCTGGGCGTTTTTATAATCATAAACGACAGGCTGATGCTTATTTAAAAAAGGTAAGATCTTAAATTTACTTAAGTAATATCAGTTCAGTAATATCATTTGCAAATTACGGCAGTGGTGTATGAGTTAATAACTCGAAATTTATCATATTTTCTTGTAAATTATTTTAAACGTGTCTTGAAAGTAATTTTATTATACAAATTTTCAGGGTGATGTAGCAAAAGGTCGTGCAGAATTGCGTCGTGCATTACAAGCGTGTGGGCGCGGTGCTCGTGTTGGTGCAGGCAGATTTTCCTCATTGGTAGTCATTGGATTCAGACAGACATTGCAGAGGTTACCTTTGGGGAGGTTTTTATCACGACGGGCTGGCGACTTGTGGTCTGATAGGTTTGTAATATTTGTTTTAACTACTAGAATGAGTTTTAAAAAATATATTTATATAAAACTATTTAAAAATTAACTTAAACTATTATTATCATATTTCAGCCCATCGAGAAGAGCGACAGCACACTGGGCAGGTGAAATATCGAATATTTCACACAAACTTGCCCAGTTAGAGTTTTTGGATAATCAAAACGGGCGACTGCAGAGGCTGCATTTCGCATTACAAGCAGTCATTTATGCCGAAGTGACTGGAAATGGTCAATTGCTTGCGGATACATATGTCACACTTGCTTTAGTTTTCAAAGATTACGTGCCGAAGGTGGGACAATGGCTTTGCAAGTAAGCATGTTTTATTAAGTATTTGTTACTGAGTATGGATTGTTCATGTCTTGATGCCCGTAATACAGATTATCCTAGCTTAGAATCAGAACATTGTATGTATACATATTTATTATTTATTTTAATACTCAAAATTGTTATAATGCAACCAAACAAAAAAATATGTATGTATTTGTTTATGTTCTTTTAGATTCTATCTACGTTTAGCTAGAAATGTAACCACTAACACTGCAACGTCTACCCGTCTTAAATGGCTGACAACACCTCGTGGATATCAGTTCATTACTGCGCGACGATGGAGCTACGAAGCTGATCATCCATCTTCTAGATTATTCTCTAAACAACTAGCCTTAGATCCTTTAGCTTTTGCTATGAGGGTAAGTAAAATATTAAGCACTACCAAGCCATTACAATCTATATTAGTGATAATTTTCCAAATTAAAATATATTGATTAATTGATTGCGAAAAAAATAATAATTTTGAAATCTATATATCATTATTTTTTCTATATATACTTTACTTGACTGGCTAAGCTTTCATCAGCCTGCTTACCACTCTTCAATAGTGTAAATAATATGATAACGTTAGAGTAATATGTGCTTCATTACAGGCTTACCACATGGATTTATTGCAAGAAAGTCTTCAAATGTTATTATGTACTGATGAGAATAGCAGCACTCGCCTTGTGCTAGAAAAGCTGCAGCTCATCGCTGATAATGTCTCCACCAATGAGCTCCAATACAATGGTATGCTTTTTAACTGGATCCTGATAAGCTGTGATATCATTCTTTAGCCAGAATATGGTTTATTGTATATAGATCAGCTATTACGATAAAACAAGGTAATAGTGGTAAATGTTGTTCTAGGTTGTTGGGATCCGGTAATGGAATGGTGGACAAACTTAGTTGGTGTTGCTGCAACATGGTTACTTGCAGATATGAAAAAAGCCATGGAAATTTGTGACAGACTTGATTTACTTCCTGAAGCGCTTATTAATTGCGAAGATCCACTACCAGGGTACAAAGTTGATTTGACTTAATTTGTTAATAAACTCAAAAAATACGCACCTGCCCACTATGCCGGCTCAATAAGACAACATTGACAATACTGCACACCACTCATACAAAATCCAAGTTAACCTCAAAATGTGACTAGATTCGATTGCTTTAATTAAAAGCGGTGATACTAACCAGTCTGCCTACCATTCTTAACTATTCTAGGTTGAATAATATCTAATAATAATATACATTATAAACTAGTGACTCGTTTCTTAAACATCTGGGTTTATTTGTAAATACACATTCATAGTTTATAGTTATAATATTATAATATCATTGTGTGTGTACCTTTTGTATTGTAAACATTACGTTATGTTACAGGGCACTGCATATGGCGTACAAAAGCAGACGAGGATTGTTGAGTTTAACTCAGTGTAAAGATGACGAGTCTATACGAAAAACGTCTGAGACTATTCTTAAGGTATGACCAATTGTTTAATTATTGTGTTGGAGTGTTTTCTTATAATTTTAAAGTTTAGTCCTCTAAAAATATTATAGTACAAGGTTTATTTATTATCTTCATCTCTTGTGGTTTATTTTATCATAAAGAGTGTATCATTTCATTTGTTATAGTATATTTCAAAACTACTCAATCCTTGTTCATACTTATTTAAACTTCGATCTTATTTTATAAATTTAAATATCTAGGTATGCGACATCGCGGGGAAACGGTTAGGTGACTCCATGGCGTATTATTGTTGTAAAAAACCTACGCAATTAATGGCTGTAAGTATTTTTTTGTCCCACAATAAGAATAAAATATTTGTATCATTATATATTTTTAAAAGGTATCTTTTAATTCCGAAAAGAAAATTAATCTTTGTTTTTTTAACGTTATAGTTAATGAACTTGTTGTTTTTTTAATCGTTTTTTAAAGAGATAATATTTTAATATCATTTTCAATATATTCATTAATTTTCATTTAGAGTAATCATATTAATTATAAGTTAATTATAGAATTAGATAGCTTATACATTATTCTTCAAATTATTAACTTTGCCAAAATAAATAAAATAAACATTAAAATTTTATATAACCCATAATTAATTAATATATTTTGAATATTAATTATTCAAACTATAAAATAATAGTTATTGGTACCTGAGGAAGAAGAATGAAGAACAAGAACGTAAAACTATTGCGTGTGTGCATTGTAGTTGCATTGCATTGTTTATTTTTCATGCAATATTTCTACAAGGCAACCCTCGCATTAGTTGCTCTCATCACTACCGCCACGTCAGAAGATTCAAGACGCTTAATCATAGTTTAATAAATGATGGAAAGAATAATTATTAATATGGTTTTTTTTAGTTAATGCAAGTCCTGTGTTGTGATTGGCTACTAGAAGTTCGGGTTGGAGTATGGGAAGCTAATTCTGCCAAAACACCGACACTGGCGACTTCCGAAGAGTTAAGCGCTTTCCAGCGAGATTTGAATACTCTCAGGCGACTTTCACAAACTTTACCTGTACGTTTTTATTAATTGAAATAATTAAAGCCGTAGAAAACCTCGCTATATTTTTGTTCAAATTATACAAAGTAAACGGCATAGTAGTTTTTAGATTTCCAGATTTTGTTTTTTATTAATATAATGGTTATAATTTATCGTAGTGGGTGACGTCACGTGTGTTTCTCAACTCTGCCATCTGTAGGATGATGGCTGGAGCGTCTCCTCGGCATACACAACAGCTCTTAGAAGGCAGTGTCCGACGGGGTCATAATGGATACTCCATAATATGTGGAAAAGGTACGTTAAAGTTATCAGTATTATGTAAATTATATTATGACATGATTGTAACTGGTGACCTAATTGCGTACAGATCGCGGCGACGGCGGCGGCGGTGAAGGTGAACGGGCTGTGGCGCTTTACATGTCATGCCGCCATTTGCCACCAGCAGTCACACCACGACGAGAGAGACATGGTATGCTGGCCCAGGCTGCCACCACTTTGCATCGCTTAGGACATCGTGCTCGGCTACTACATTGCTACAACCTCATGAAGGCATTGCCCACATTGCCTACATTACCAACGTGGGATGCAGCACGCGATTGTTGTACAGCTACCACTTCATAAACAAGAATAATTGCAATATAAATAAATTGAAAGAAATAACATATTTCCGCCTCACTTGTATTTAGTCAAGGAGCGGGTATAATTTTACAAATGTTAAAAAATAAATTCTCATTAGAATAAGTAATAATTTAGTGTTAGAAATAGCTCTAAGAAATGTTTTACAATAAATTAATATTGTATTTGAAATTTAGTCCTTTTTATCTACCTAAATAAAGAACATCATAATATTATTCTTTTTTTATTCTCTTTACTTCCGTGGTGAGTGCTGGTGAAACCGCAAGACAATTTTTTCGTGGCAACCTTATTACTACAGTGCTTAACCGAAAAGGCTCTTGAGCATTTGTAAATATAAAGGTGCCCACTAGAACCACTAGCAAATTATTATATGTCATAAAAATTATTAAAATTGAAAAAAAAAGCACCGAAGAGGCAATACTAAGCTGTATACGTGTGATTCCTTTGCTTTAGAAGAAACAGTATCAATAGAGAAAAACATTTTTACTGGGATTTGTTTCTATTTTCTGTTTATTGATCGAGTGTGTGTTTTGGAGCTTTAATGTTTTGCAATTCGTTTAACTTTGTTAAATTGTAGTGAAAGAAGAGACATAGGATGGTAAGAAGCTAAGCATGCCCATCCCTAGTTGTTTTTAAATATTTTTTTCCGTTCAACTAGACCCGTGTAAATTTTCTAAAATTCAAGGCTGTATTTATAGACAAACGTGTATTAATGTTTAATAATTTCAGATTGCCACAGCTACTGCAAGAAAAGATGCAGCTCCTACAAATACACAAGCAAGTGGCGCAAGAAAAAAGTCTGGACCCAAATTTGAATTATCCGAAGAACAAAGGCGTGATATAAAAGAGGCTTTCGATCTATTTGACACAGAAAATACAGGGAAAATTGATACTAAAGAACTAAAAGTTGCCATTAGAGCTTTGGGGTTTGAGCCAAAGAAAGAGGAAATAAAAAAGATGATAACTGAAATCGATAAAGGAGATGGCAAAGTTTCATTTGAAGATTTTCTTGACCTCATGACAGTGAAGATGGCAGAGAAGGATACGAAAGAGGAAATAATGAAGGCTTTTAAGCTCTTTGATGATGATGAAACAGGTGTGCATTATACATATCAGTTCAGAAACTATATATACAATATCTATGTTAAATTAGAATATCCTTGCTGTATCAGGGCAGAAATAACGCGAACATTTAACCTTTACAGTACTTTTTTCGTCAATAATACCATATATTTTTGAGAAAATAAATATTTGTTCTAAATTGGAGTCAAACCAGCTATTGTGTGATGAAAGCCTAATCACGAATTCAGTTACATAAATGAATATTGAGATGAAAGTGAATAGTTTTTTTTGTTTTAATGTTACAGGCAAAATTTCCTTCAAAAACTTAAAGCGTGTGGCTAGGGAACTCGGCGAAACCCTAACCGATGAGGAGCTACACGAGATGATAGACGAAGCAGACAGAGATGGAGACGGGGAGATTAATCAAGATGAGTTTTTAAGAATAATGAAGAAAACAAGTTTATACTAGATTTTTAATTTACAGTCATCATATATGCTTCTGATAGTAGAACTGCAATTTGTCAATGCCACACTTTTTCCTCTTTCAGCTATGTCCCTCCTTTTTGAGATGTAGACACCTAAAGCATGACCACTTATTGTTGGTAATGTTCCACCTTTAGCATAATCACATTTTTTAATACCTCACAAGTCATGTTTTTTTTATAAGATCGGATGAAGAAATCCTCATGAATACAGCTATAATCCTCTATGACTTCTACAACTATGAGCAGCCTATCTATTATTTCACAAACTATCTAAAGGGTAATTTAGGAGCTTGTTATTAACAACCACACAGTGATGATATTATGAGGCTATTCACAAACATAATTTAACTAACTTTAAAAAATTATATTTATTATTTTGTACCAAATATTTCAAGAGCTTCAGAGCCAGTGCTGTGAGGTAGATGTTTGTTTTAGTCATATTCAAACCACCCTCAATTGTTTTTAATTTGGTTAGACAATTTGTTACGAATTTTACATAAGCTTAAGACTAATTCCATATCAAAGTGTAATGCATTGAGGGCAGTTTCTCTGTTTGCCGTCACCCATTAAAGGGCTCAGACGCATGTGGTATTTTTATATATCTACACGCATATCTTACACAAAGCTAATATCATACATTTTACATTTTTAAGGCATTAATTTATATTTAAAAATCAACAATATGTATCACTTTTAATATCAATTACAAATTTTTTGTCTTGTTTTAATGAATAATTCAAAGTAGACTTGGTCACATTTGAAATTATATGGATGGGTGCTGTGGTGAAGATTTTCTAAGATCTGGCATTTAAGTATTTTTATATAATAAGCACAATTACACTAGTCATATTATTAAGGCCTATGTAGACATTCCATGTTTATTTTTATTATTAAAATGTCTCACTATGTCTATTTCGTTTAGGTGTACTGAATTTGTTATGAACGGTAGTTTTTTAAAGTATATATATTAAATCTATTCAGCACTATGTGCACGTCACATGCACAAATAAAAAACGTGTATTAAGATTTTAGGTTTTATGCGTTGATGTTTATTTTTATGTATGCTTGTGTGATGCTAATTAAAAATATATTTATGAATATAACAGTGTTTTAATGTTCCCCATTTTTATAAACTTAATGTATAATATAATAAGATATAAAAATACTATGTTAACAGTAATATAAGCAAGGAATAGAGACTATCTAGCATTTGGCTATAAATTTGATAGTGACGGTCATAGTTCAAATAAGGTCCAATTTTTGATTAGGAGTAACCTTCAAGAATAATGTAAAACAATTTCCTCATAGTGCCCTGTTTCTGTGTAAGTGCCAGTTATCATTTTGATCTTTCAACAACATTTCCTTCCGGCTGCCCAAAATATGCTTTCTGACACATATTAACAAACAATCCTGTATCAACCACTCCAGGTATCTGCGTAATACTAATATCTACATGTTTCCAGTCTAAATTTTGATCTGTGAACATCCAGTCCAGAATAAAGTTCCCATTATCTGTGACTATGGGTCCAGCTTTGGCAATAGCATTGCGTAATTTTATAGTACCACCAAACATATCTGTGATCTTTTGTGCAATTGGAACGTATGCCATTGGTACCACTTCTATCGGAACTCCTTTCTTGTATCTATCACCAAGTTTATTAGAATCTTTGGTATAATCTGCTATCACAATGAGTTTCTTAGAGCATGAAGCAATGATTTTCTCTTGAAGTAGACATCCTCCGCCTCCCTTTATAAGGGTCAAGTCGGAGTCTACTTCGTCAGCTCCATCGATGGTAACGTCTATTACGGGATTCGTATCCAGTTCGCCAAGTTGGAGCTTGTGCTTCAAAATAAGTTGCTTCGCTTGAAACGACGTAGGAACGCATATGACATTTAATTTTTCACACTGAACACGCTCTGCTAGACGCTGCACAGCATATATTACAGTAGAACCACTACCAACACCAAATACGCATTTATCAGTAACAAATTCGTCAACCGCACGATACGCAGCTGCTTGTTTTGCCTGCTCTAAAGACATGTTCCTTTTGGACCAAATTGTTTTTCTTAAGTAACTATTAATATTTGCTTTATTAACAATACACAACACAATATTTGTTAACATGAAAATGTACAACCCGAACACATTAGGTTTCATACATCATTCAGCAGAAAAAGTACGACCACACAGTTAAACAAATAACAGAATGCCATAGACTACATTAGAATGACGGAACGATTGAACGAATACATAGAGCGGTTAAATACGGAATTGACACAATAGACAAAAATAAACGTCTGTAAACTCTGTTAAGCCGCGTCTCCTGCGAGTGTTTCTTCGAAACATTACACAAAAACATAGAAACATTGGGGCGTGGCCGTACACAATGTTTTTGCTTTCCGTCGACCACGGAAAACAAAAACATTGTGTACGAATACAAAAATGTGTATGGCCACGCCCCAATGTTTCAATGTTTTTGTGTAATGTTTCGAAGAAACACGCGCTGGAGACTCGGCTTTAAAGATTCCAAGGGAAGTTACATGACGAAAGAATAGTGGAATAAGCGACACTTAATATTCAAGCCAATTAAATCGTTATACTATCGCATAATTTTTATTGCAGAAATTTTCAATGTTACATTGTGTTTTTTGAAATAATTTCGACTAATTTTTTTTTGTAAAGATTTTTTTAAAAAGTTTAGCTATACTTAAAAAGTTCTTAATACTTTTATAATATTTTATTAGGTACAAAAATTTCATGTCATTTGAATAATTCATCAATAATTTTATCTTATCAATATTCTTAAAAAGTACAGATGCACGTCTATCAAAGTATATTTCATATTATAAAAGATATATTTATTTAATGTTCCTCATTTTTCTTCACGTCATCTAATTCCTTCAATGCATAATCTTGTTCTAATAATAACTTCTTAACTAACTTTACATGAGATTCTACATCACCCGTTAAATCCACATCATGAATTACTTTCTCGTCAAATGTAAATTTATATCTCTTTTGTGGTCTTTTTACACGTCTCAATTGTAATAATTCAATTTTTAATCTCGTATTTTGGTATTTTATATTTTTTAATTCTTCGTTTAATCCTAATACATTGGTTTTGAGGATGATAGTTTTGTTATAAAGAAAACTGTTCCTCTGTTGTAGTTGTGTGTTTTTAATGCATTCGTTGCAATAGTCAGCATAATATTGTCCGCAACACACGACCAGCTGTTTCAATTGCTCCAAAGTATCTACAGTGGTGTGGTCATCTAAAGTCTCTCCTCTAATTGTTTTTAACTTTTGAAAACTAATATTAATTATTTTTGACAATATTTCGTTTTCGCGTTTTAATTCATTGTTTTCAGTTATTAAGTTATTATAATCATCGTCAGTTTGGAGACATTTTTCAGAGTTTTGAGCGTTAAGAGAATTTTCTTTATTTTTAGGGCTGGTTAAAATGTTTAATTTGGTTTTAATTTCGTTCTTCGTCACCGCGTTGCAATGAAATCTAAAAAAATGTGGAATTTGTATTAATGTATACAGTGCATCTAGTACGGATTTCAATTCACAAAAACGCAACTATTTTGTAAATATTAGTTTATTTTTGTATAGAGTGAATCAATGCGAACCTTTTGGTGACGAGTTTACTAAAAACTTTTGACATTTACAAAACATTTAGTTGCGTTTTAAATGTTAAAATTGGCACTTAAACCTTAAAAATGTTACTTCTAAGTCTAAAGCTTAATTTTATACTTACTGTTCTAGTTTATGAGCTATAAAAGATAAAGTATTATGCATTTCAATTTTATCAATATGCTGGTCTTCATCAATCAGACTGAATTCATTTCGAGTAGTCATTTTATTATTAAGATCACTTAATTAAGATTTTAATACGTTTTCTCTTCATACATGTTTTAAAGGAATTGCTATTAATGTCAAATTGGTTTCGATGACAGAATTTTTACTTGTAAATAATTAAAATTTGGATAAGGTCAGGTGCACTAGTGAATAGTGAATTTCGTTCGATAAAAACATTATATATTATTGAATAAATACTGCTTTAACAAAAAGAGAAAAGCAGAAGACGCGTGCTTAATGATATATCCTATATTAAAATATGATAACCACAAAAAGAGCATTATTCTTTATTAAAATAATATTGAAGGGGAAGCTCACTAAATAAGTATATAATAAAAATAGGTATATTATAAAAAATAATATTATAATAAGTTAGTAAATTTTTTAAAAATGATGTTAACAAGACGCCAATGTACTAGAGCCGGAAAACAATTCTCTTGTTGATATAACTTATAAAATCACCACCGTTATGATTTCCATCACGAAGAAATGCGTGTGGGGATTTTCGTTTTATTTTATGGAGGTATACAGTTCGAGAAAAATTGGATACACCCGTAACAACCAATATGAACGGAATCCTAAATGAACAATCTTATTTATGCTTGTCCATTTTTTGCTATTCAATAAAAGGTCAAGTTTTAAAGAAACCATTTGTAGGTATTGCAAATAATAATTAGATATGTTAGTGATTACGTTTATTACGTCGTTTGGAAATGATCTGCGTACATATTCGAAAAGGTTCTCGATCTTCTTACTTAGCCGTTATCCGCACGGTCGGTTTATTTCAATTTTCTTCATAAAAGACGCTATTCTCGGATTTGAAGTAGATTTATCATGCTCGGATAAAGCGGGCACTTTTTGTGCTTTTCTCATGCCTGGATCTGACCCGAGATCTGTCCACTTAATGTGAATAATGGTGTGCGATGGAAAACGAATGCGAACCCAAACACAAATACACAAAAGACAACAATACTAAGCGATTTGATGTAAGATTTTAATGAAAACCCGTAAATACAATTTGTATATGAACGTCTATGTAGAGAAGTAACATGTATTAACGAGGCAAGTGAACACATTCACGTCCATAATCTAGCAAGATCACATAATCTAGTAAAAAACAAGTTGCCGAACCCGAAGGCTGCGTAAATAGTTAAATCTACTCTAATACAATTTGTAGTAAACCATGATCCCGACGCTAAGGTCGCATTATCGGATTGGAAAAACTGTTACAAGACAAGACAAGTGCAGATGGAATTAAACTTTAATCTCTTTGTGAGGAAGGTTGAAGATTGTATGAGATTTTCTAAGTTCGGGGGTGATTTTTACAATGTTCATGTGACGGCGGGACCTTTCCAGCCTTTTGTGTTCGGAAAGCCATGTCGTCCCCGGAGGGTCGCGGGGCACGATTTCTGTTACACGCAAGTTTTGCAAATAGTTCTCTGTTTCTATAATATGTGAATTGAATTTAAAAAATAAAATTATATACTACGATTATTAAAACGAAAACATTTTTTTTGTGCATGTCCGGAATATTTAAAATTAAATAAGAACTTATGTAAGTTCTAAAATTTTAAGTGGGTAAAATACGAATGGTAACTTAAATTTGAATAAATTTTTATTTATATAATTAGGTATCATGTAGGTGTCAAAATTTTCTTGAAGTAATGTTATCAAGGGCATCCCACCTAACTAATTAGTTAAAATCTTGACCTTATAATTTGTAATTTATATCATTTAGATTTATTTTAAAAATAGAACTCGGTAGGAGTTCCCGTATATTTCTAAAATGGATTGTTGTTTTTGATGATAACATTTTAAAAATAATTTTCAATTATGGAACGTGTCATCACTAGATATGTTCAAAACTTGATTTAATTAATTTTTAGAAAGCAAGAAAAATAAATGAAATACAGTAAAAGTATCATTCACTATTTCGATGCATTTTCTTATAATATTTTCAATAAAATGAACATTTGAATAAAACTGTACGGAGACATTTTCTATAATGTTAAAGTTCTAAAACTTTCAAATTGCAATAGCTAGAGTGCTCTAAGTGAAATGATGCAATTTTGTCAGGTCACGTTTGGCCAGTATTTCCGGAGAGCCGCTCGCAAACAAGCCGGCGCCACCTGCCACTCGCGCTCTTCTCCCCCGAGATGATTCTGAATACTGACCCATATTTTGTTACCTAAATTCTTCTATGTTCACTAACCTTGGAGTTTACTATACATTAGTAGCAAAGCGCGGAACATGCCATGAAAATGCTAAAATAGGTATTGACAATGGGAGGCCGCCGCTTACATGCACACTTCGCTATTGCTATACATAGATAGTGCATAAAGGTAAGGGAGACTCGGTCAGTTTTACAATCCCTGTTATGCCCAAGAAATAAGATTAAGTAGCTAATTTAAAATATTGTTAAAGCTTACAATTTTAATGTGAGTTTTGGTAATCGTAATCGCTAAGGTTATTACGTCAAGTGCCCCAACAAATGGGGCCATTTAGTGGAAATATTTTCGCAACAGTAATGCCAGGTGCTTTCAGAGATGAGTCTCCCAGACAATGTTGTAAAAACGACCGCTATAATTACAATAATTTCACTTTTCATTTCATTAACATAAATACTTTTATAGATTATGGTTTCAACTTGTATTTGTTCTAAAGTATATTATTATTTAATACGTTAGTTTTGACTTATATAAAGCACATTCTGTAACATTCTGACCTACCATAAATTGATTTTGAGATTAAACTTACCACAACACTTGGTTGCAGACTTTGGCATTCGTAGGCACGTGCTCATAGAATATCCTAGCAGTAATAAAGTTTTGTAGTATTGCTTGATCTCTTTTAACTTATTTACGAATTTATTGAATTTCAGGATAATAGAAGTAAAGGAATTTTATATATATACTATATACATATATTATGTTATATTTGGGCGAAAATGGTTGGGAGAGAGATAGCAGATAGGACTTCAGAATAAAACATAGATATTAAATAGGTTTAGCTAATAATATTATTTGAGTGTTCTGTTTTGTATCCTATTGCAATTGCGTCTAAAAGTAACTACCTATGTAATTCAAACGCATCGTTAAAGACTTATATAGCTGATATTATTTTAAAAGAAATTAGGATATGACTACATTTCCGCTTGAAATCGAGTTAACCACATGACCGAATTTAACTTTCGAGTTTCTTATATTACCATGTTAAAAATTTCCAAAAAATAATTAATAAAGTTAGTCACCATTTAGTTTTGTTTATTTTTATCAATTTGTTAATGGTCTGTAGGCGTTAGTCGCCCCACTATGCCAGCATTAGCAGACGAGTCCAGATAGGATAACAGGGTCCTCGTTATTTCTTATCTACATAGTTATTTTCGAGTTAAAATATTGGTAGTAACAGCAGACGGGGCTAATAATAATAATTCTTTATTGCACGGTTTTGGTATAACTTTGTTGCTTTGCAGCCTGAAACCACATATCTCATTAAAGTAAGTAGTCTAAGTTGAACAACATTAATTTTAAAGGTATTAAGAGTTTAACGGGTTGACGTTACAGATGGGAGATTTTAGATGCACCTAGCTACGTGTAGGGGAGGACGACGAGGCAGGTAAGAGTAAATTTTATGCTCCGACGATCTATAAGATGAGGATGATCTTTACCTTCTTAACGTGTGAAATATTGTATTAATCGATATTTTTGAATTACCTTTAATTTAATTATTATATCGTGATGAAGACTAGACCTTGCCTCTACATGTCGTTGTGGAACCATAGCAGATATAGAGAAAAATGGTTGCATTTTATATTGTAATTCTCAAAGTATTTCATTATGTTGTGTTTAATTTATTATATTTAATTTACCTTTTATATTAATTAATTATTATTGTTAAATGTTACCTATTTGATACTCCTTGATGTATAATGTTGAGCCCCGTTAGAATCTGATGGGATGTGATGAGATGAGATTACTCCAGTCTAAACAATTTTTATATTATATTATAAATTCATACAAACTAATTAAATTTAGAAATTAAAAAAAAGTAGACTAGACAGTTATTATGACATGCCATTGGTATAACGAATAAATGAAATGAAATTAAAGAAAAATACAATTTAATTAAAAAGTTAATTATTCAAAAACTACTAATATCTCGGTGCAAAATCGTTTTACTTTGAAAATCTATCCTCTGTCACGAATTATATTAATTCTAGCATTATAGCTCTATGGTTCCCATACATACTGTGATTCGATTAAACTAGATTATAAATGTGTATTCTAAACGCTAAAGTTCATCGTAGCTCTTCTGAAAGGAAAGTCGTGTCGAACTGTCCTTTCGGGATTCTCTCGTAACCACATGTGAAGGGTCAAGTGAAAGGTTTGACCATATTACAAGCTATTTCAATTCAATGTAACGCCTCACAATTTTGTGTGGAAATTTAAATTGAATTATTTTCTTTTTTTTGTACATCAAATATAAATTTTCTGTTATGTTTTAAATGTTATAAAAGGGGTGAAACTTCTTTGAAGAAGTCATAGGGACCCGTGTTCAAATCTCTCATTAACTCTATTCAGATTATCAACGTAACTTTATTAAAAGTAGTTTATTATATATGGTATAATACGAGCACTGATTGAAGCAGTAGAATTCCTATCAAAATAAAAACTAAAATCAAAAACAAATACACGGGCCAACTTAAATACGAAGAGGAAAACTAATTTTAATTAATAGTACCTACTAATACTAAATAAAATATATTAATGAAAGTTTGGAACTAAAATAAAAGCATAATTTTTGTTGTTTATGTTTTAAATTAAAATTCAAACTCGTGTTACACAAAACAGCTTAATTCATATTCTAACAACATCGTACACAAACAACACAAGTTACAGTCTTGTTGTTTGTGTACGTACAGACGCACCTCACAAACTGTTAGTTATTCCATCCGCGGCCGCGTGGTCGGCGTCCTCGTAAATCAAACTCGCTATTCGTTTATACATTATACAATTTTATTTGCCCGAGTTCGCTGAATAGGCTATAAACTTTAGCAGGTGAAACTATTTCCTAAAATATGAATATATTTAGTTATACCTATGCATTAATTTCTTAGCCTTTATTACCATTGTTTTTATTAGCCTAAGATCCCTTTGCAAAATATCTACGTTTATCTGACGCAGTTTTTTTTTATATAGGATATTATTATAAAGAAATACATTCCTGTTATGAAACAACATTCGCATATTTTAAAAAAATATGTGTGAAATAACACGTTGCGGCTCTACTCTAAAACTAAATTTTAAATAACCGTTTAATATAATAAACATTTAGAGTGACATAGAAAAGTGACCTTTTATATTTTACAATTGTAAAATAAAATTGTTAGAAATTAAATTACAAACATCTCACTGGAATTGCACCTTAATTTTTCATCTGCTGAACCTACTTCATCGGCAGTTTGAATTTCTAAGTGCACATAAAAACGTAAGCAATCAAGAGGCCAGATGTTTTTGCCAAACATAAACTGAAACGGCGCGAACTGTAAATTAAACTCAAACTCGATACTTTCCAAAATAATATAAGCAATAAAGTTTATGACTGTGGAAACAATAATTCCATGATTGTAAAATGTTTGATGCAGGTAATCACATACCTATTGATTGGGGATCAATAAACGCTTTGTCCGTCCTAACTTATTCTGTTGTTCATTTATCTGGGTTCAGTACAATATGTTGTTACTACCTAAGTAGTTATTTAATATAACACAATAAGTGCGTACGTACGTAGTGGGTTCAGACAAAATTTGGAATGGTGACAAGGACGTGCATAGGTCATAATTATGAGGATTGTCTGTCGTTATTGGAAACTGGTGCTATTGTAAATACATATTATATAATACATACATAATGTTACAATTAGATGTATCAGCTGTTCTGTATTCTGTATCCCAAATACCTGATGAAGTATCGTGTTTAAACAAAATTTGATCATGACCAGAAATTGTTTACGAAAGTGTTACCATGAAAGACATAAGAAAATATGACTAACACTTTAGGATAACAAATGCTGGTATAACGGGACTAATATTTAAAATAGTGTAGTGTGTACAATTTCAGTTTATAGTGAAAATCTATGGACAATGTTACAGGTCGATAGCTAGTGAAACATATTTGTCATCATTAGATAAAGGTTTTGTGTGATCGTTCTGATTGAACCACGTTTTTATGAGGATGTAGCACGTTGTCGGACGATCTACATCCCAGATGAAGGACTTTTATATGCTTCATATAATTTATTTCAATGACTAATACATTTTATTCGCAGGCTTTTGTTGTACCACTTTTAATGTTATTGTCGTGCAAGCCGTTAAAGTTTATTTGCTATTTATTTTTCTTCGGCGTCAGAGATTTCGCGATGTTCCTTGCTTTTATGGGCTTGTGAACAGTTTCTGTAATCGTCGTTTGATAGCTGCTATTTATTTTTGGTACAATATAAAGTAGCGATAAAATATAATGACCATGACGATATTAAGAATTAAAAAGGGTTTTTATTTAGGTATTATAGTGATAAAATATTTATTACAATTATATGATTCGTATGAATAACGCTCGCGAAATGACTTGTCGCATTTTCAGTTTGGAAATCTAATCCTGAGACAGCTCCTTTAATGTTTAGTTAGCGTGCGATTTATTAACCTGGAATGTGCACATGCGTTTTATCAGACAGCACAATGAAGGCAATACGTGATAACAGTTATCTTATATTGGACAACTCTCTAGTTTAACATCAGGCGGAGTATTGAAGTTATATTTTGAGAAAGGGACAGTGTAAGGAAACAATAAATGAAAATGAATACAAATAACATGGCTTCCTGCGCATAAAACTTTCTGGATTTTGCCGCTAATTGAAATAAAGCACCCATTTTGGCTTTGGCTAAAACTTTTATATCTATTTATTTTCATCCGTGATAGTAGATTATTGCTTTAATTATGTTTAATAAATTGCTATTTATTTTGAATTTTTTATTCGTTAAATTATATTGCGGTCATGTAAAAATTCATCAGGCTATGATTGGTCTTCTTGTCGTCGTACGCCTTTCCGAAGCCATTGTAGAGTCTAAGGATGGGCAAGCGCACGCCTTTATAGTGCCTATGCTAATAAACTGTTTTCATTTTCATTGAACCGCGACTAAGTTTACTACTACTCTTTATAAGTACATATAAAAAGTCATTGTATGTAGTTTTGGAAGTGTTGTAAATACGTGAAAATACAACATTCAGCTAACGACACTCCAAGGAAGATACAAATACTGTAAGAAATATTTATGGGGGTTTTTCGCGGCACAATCCCTAAGGATAGCGGGCTAGGACGTTTCGCCCAGCGAAAATAAGGAAAAACACATTCCGAATCCCTCAGCTGGTATAACTCTTAATACACGGATTATAAAATAGGTTGCTGTTTTGGTTGGCAACCATATTTATAGTGCTTGATTTTTGTTTACATTTCTGTTGTAATTAATTTCGTAATAAAATTATCATAAAACAATAAATAATAATTTAAATGTCTTTCAAATAAATGAGTATAAAATAGATATGTTTACCTGCATCTTGTTGAATATTTATTATTCACTCGTATTGTTCAAAATATCTTTGTTAAATAATATCAAAAATCCGCTCCCACAAATATTCTTGCTCAGTTTCACACTCACCTGCTTCTCGGCAATATTATTCAGAGCCATAAAATGCATTAGTAAAGCCTGCTGCGAATAATGAAACTCAGGTCTGCGTAAAAGTTTGCAGGTCATATAATCACTAATATTGGATGAAGAGAATTGCCGTCATAAATTTCTTTTACTTTTTAATATTATATCTATATTTTTTTGGAGTAAATAGTAAGAAAATGTTGAGGTAGAGTGTGGTTCATGAAACAAAATATCATGTAGGTAGTAGTCACCTCCAGATATTTTTAAATATCTAATAATATTAATATTTTTGAAATATTTTTGTATTTTCTTTTGTTCTTATTAATATAAAACGTAGTAACGCGTGTGTATAATTTCTGAAATTGATTTTAATATAAAATTAATAGTTTCCAAAGTTCTTTTTCCTAAAGTTGTTGCCTGATAAAGAGTATGTATCTCGAAGTGAACGTAACAAATGGTTCAATCAAGCGTAATTGAGTTCGTTTTTAACTGAACATGTGTCAAGGGACGTCACGTTAGTTCGCAGCGCCGCCGCTTGACTTAAAAACAAATGAAATAAATCGTGTAACCTACAACAATGTTGTTTTTAATATATTGTTTTGTTTTAGTATTATAACAGTGGACCAGTGTATAAATTAATATTAGTATAATGAAGTATAGTTTTGGTCAAGTCAATAAAATGTAATTTCAAGGTAGTAGAGAAATTTGTCAACGTTCTGATATAGACTTGGAGAGTAAACAAAAACGCATATTCTGCTTTAAAAGATTCGAATCACAAAAATCATATTGGACAATTATTTACTTCATTAGTAATAAAACAAGAACTCAACTAAATTACGAATGAAACTCTACAATACCTAAATGTAAACACATTTTTATTATTACGTATATTTATTAATACATCAACATGTAATTATTGTGTGTGAATCGGATCTTAATAGATTCTGTAAATATCTAATTGGTATAGGATATATCGGCATATAATCGATCTCGCGTCTGTCTCCAGCAAATTGAAAGCGAACCAGTACCATGTGAGGAATGCTAATTAAGTAATGGATCCACGGGGAGTCGAGGCTTGGCGAAGGGATGACTTTAATTAATTAATAGCCACTCAGCCCTATTCCCATCCAAACGATCGTATCAGTTTTGCTTTAAAGTTTTTGAGATTAAAGTTTCTTTTCACATTATGTTTAATATTATATCCGAAAATAAAGTAATGCTGCAATAGCGTATTAATATTGGTTGTTAATTACTGCATAAGATTTGCGCTATTTTTAAAACGTATGCTTTACTAAAAGATAGATGGCGTTGTGTTGCCAAAAATGGTTTTATATTTACAATTGGTCTGATTTCTAATAACAAGAATATTAAGATATATTTATCTACAATAATATTATTATAATATAAACAAATACGGAAAAGTTGAACATAAAGTAGAGCGTGATAATAAATGTTTACATATTCATGCGTGTTTCAAATTGTAATTTGTTGTTATTTTTTCATTTTAATGTTATTGTTCTTAATTTTATTTGATAATATCTAATCTATCACTTTGTTATTTGGTGTTTACTGTAAGAATTTTATTTTGTCTATTAGTTTTGGAATACGTTTAGTGTACCTACTTTCTCAGGTTTACCTATATAGACATTAAATGATACAATAAAGTTGAAATGATAAAAAAAATCGCTCCGAATCAAAGTGGTAGGCAATATTGAAGAAGTTAGATTGCGGAAATGACGGCATTGTTATTATCGTCTGAAACCGAAGAAAACTGGAAAACAATCTTTGGCGCCCACTTCCAATCCAATAGCGAGCAGTAAAATCTCGACTGTTATGATTTCCATCGTCTATTCCAGTTCTTGGAAAATATTTCACGAATTCTCGGATTGTCACTAAAAAGATACCGTAAAAGAAGATGAGTCGATGGATTTTATATGTTCTTGTATAAGGCAGAGATGTAAGTTTTATCTGAAGTCGTATAAGTTTTATTTTTGGCCCTAAACAAAACAATACGCTATTCGATTTATCCATCTTACTAGGTTTAAAAATATCGGCGACATTTTTAGAAAACAATTTCCATTTTTTACCTTACTTAACCCAAAACAAAGCGTAATGACCCGCACGGTACGCATTTGTTCCCGAACAATCCCGTATAGGCCATTTTTCATGTGAAACAATTGAGGGCGGTACTCCGACACAATTGGCATAGTATTTTGTCAAGCACTTGTCGAGAGAGCGAACATACGACAAGCACTCCCACTTACCAGTTCATTCATTCGATTCATAATTACATATGTAATTACAATGCGTTCTGAACGCTCCTTATAATAAAACTGTTACATTGTTTAAATATAAATTAACTACAATACTGAATGCTCATCATACCGATAAGTCGTAAAATCTAGGCTCTTATGATTTTCATGACCGTAGGGAAGAGAGCGTTGGAATTTTTCGTTTTATTTTATGAACGCGCGCACTGTCGCGGAGAAATATTGGCTCAGCGGAATAGCTCGTAAAGAAAGCCGTTTTCTTTACACGGTGTTACGCACCGCAACTACAGTGGTGCCCCCTTGTAGCAACGGCAGTAACAATAACGCCTCTAGTGATTATCAGGTTTATGAGGAACGGCGCAGGTGCAACTTCTTTCATCTCAAATGAGCCAATATAAACATAGTATGTGTGTAGCTCTTAGTAAAATTGTTTCGAATGTTCTTTTCTATACAATTATAATTAAAACTCGGAGAAATTTCGACAACATTTAATTGAGAATTTATGTTTTCATTCAAGGACTTTACTGTAAAGGAATGAACCCTTTGAACTATAATCGAATTGATTAAACAGTGAGCACGCTTTGAACGTGATTGCAGCGTTTATTCGCTTTAAACACAGACATATTTCGAAAATAACACATACCTGAGTATGCGATGTTCTTTTTCAATACATTTTTAACGACATATATAGTTTTTATAACTTATTTCAGTGAATTATAGTTAACTTATTAAAGAAAGAGGAAAAAACTAATTAAATATGCTAAATATTTACAGTACATTTTAACAATTGTATTATACATTTATTTTTATCTATTACTAAGAAAATAGTAAAGTTGTATTATTTGAGTGTATGAGCAGATTGCGCGGATCGTCCGGCATTTTACCGCTTCGTTTCGCCTATCCCTTTTCTTCTCACATCATTATTCAAGTTAAGTGGACAGAGATGGGTCAGGTTAGTGGATGGGTAACAAAAATTCACGACTCGTATTCTGTTACTTCAGATTCACGATATTTCATGTACCTAACCTTATAAAATAAATTTCAGCTGTCAAGTAAATTTATGGAAATATTTTGGATTCTATAGGCGCTTGCGAGGTCATTTAATTTGTTTAATAATTAAATGTATGTAATAAGTAATATGAAAATAATTATTTAATGACGTCAATTGATGATTATGAATTGGAAGATTTCTTAGTTTACATTTATTATTTCCACATTTTCTAATGTAATATTCAATTTAATGGACACAACCTTCCATATTAATATCTTACGCAGTTTAGAAACTTCTAGAAAATATGTACTACAAATACAATGTAAAACGTAAAACTTTTGTATTTCGAATGCAAGTAAACATGTTTATAATTCATGAGTTTGAGTAGACATTTTCTAGAAGCTCGTGTTCTATATTGGCTTAATCTCTTGTCTGGGGTTGTACGGGAGATAAGGAACGAAGGCCACTAGATCCCTGAGCTGTCTCTAGCTGTATTCGCGGAGAACGGTGTCGCGGGTGCATCGTGTCATGCCTTTCACAACAATTCAACAATTCCATTGTATTTCTCACGAGACAAGATCTTAAAGGGATTATAAAGCACATCTATTAGATCGCTTTTATTGCAAATATATTTTCTCGTTGTCACATGAAGATGAGTTAAGTAATTTAAAAGACGCTAAGCGGCTTACTTGTGGAAACATCGGACTAAATTAATTACAATAGTAATCACAACTCGATATTAAGTCGGTACATAGTTTTTAAAAAAATCACGTAGTAATTTAATATGAAATAGGTATATTCTGAAATATAGTTAAGTGTATTTTGTAAGCTTCTGACTAAATAAAAATAGCATCAAATGACCCGAATAAATCCTATTAGGTCATGTAGTATTTATGCGTAACAAAGAAGAACTTACACTGCAAACTTCGTAGGCCGCGTTGTCTATCTTTATTATACTAAATGTGAAGTCATTGAGTTTGGTCCGAGTAGGGCTGCCATTCATTAATTTCAATGAAAATGCTTCTGTTAGGGCTTAGCGAAGTGTATAAGATTGTGGAAATAGTTTTTTCCATCGTAAGATAATAATTTTAATATTGTTGAAAAGTGGTCAATTTTCTTCAAAAAAATAAAATAATAATATTATGTATGATTTAAAAGCAATGGCCGCCCCATCGGCTATTACAGTAATGCGCCGCTGACTTGAGAGATGCCCCACGTGCCTTGTGTAAATGATCATGTCATTAAGCACTTAATGAGAATCTATTATGTAATTAATGTGATTACATGAACGTTTTTTTTGCTAAGTGTTATAATGTCTGTGGAAAAAATAAAATTTACTAATTTTGTTTTTATTAAATCGCCAGTATATTAACAGAAAATTTGATCATATTAATTTAACGAAATTTTAAAATATGTATTAATATAAAAATTGCTTATAAAAAGTTAGGTAGCGTTCAAATAATTTCCTGACTTTTTCATTGAACAAACAAGGGGGAAAAGTTAATGAGATTTGATTTCGTCCTTTTGCTAAATTAATTTTCAGTTACACAAGGGTCATTAATTAAAAATATGTAATATCTATTTAATTATAAAATTATGATACCTATTGTAATTAAACTGTGTGATAATAATGTGCATTTGCTCAGTAAACTGTAAAATCAGTTGCAAATCACAAAATGATAAAATAACAAGTCAGATGACGAAATATCGAAGCCAATTATCGAAACAATAGATTAAAAATAATAGTAAATTACCAAAATGAAAAAAGACATTCGATTTATTCAAGAGTTGATACCAATAATTCAGTTTCACCGTGGAGGTTTATTCGTTTACGTAAACTTTGAGATTGGCTCTAACGAGGCTGAGAGAGGCGGAGCGCGCCTCTGGTGATTTCTACTCTTAAAATCCAATTTAAATGCATTCCTCTGTGCCACAGGAGGCCCCGGACCGATACGCTCCAGGGGCCAATTAACTTATTCATCCTTAACATTTCATTGCTGAACTTTGTTACTACTTCTGCACTTAACTTCCCCGGTTGCCTTTTTTCCTATTTAAAACTTTAGATATACATACGTCTATTGTGTAGTCCTAAGTCCTGTAGCCATATTTGAGATTAATCGAGAAAATGATCCAACAAATTCAAAAGGTGAGGCTTATTTAGATTGTTATGATAGTAAACCACATTAAGCATTTCAAAATAAGTTTGATTTATGTTTTATATATTTGGTATTAACTAATAATGCAGTTGTTTATTACATACATTTAAAACTATTAAGTACAATTAAATACTTAATATTATAAAGAGGAGAGGTGAGGTTGAAAGTTGCATAAACAACATTAATAAATATACGAGTACTATATGCATAGTGTAACATAACCGATTCAAAACCATACCCTACCAATTATTTCATATTACGATATTCATTAAAATTCAATTTTAAAATTCTTTATTACTCACATGTTGTACTTAAAAGATAACTAAAAAAAACTTCAATTTTAGGATCTAAACAGAATCGTTCTCAGTACGAATTGTAAAGTGTAATGGTTTCAGGTAAAATTAACGCAGAAAAATAGGAAAAGTTAGAATGAGCTCGCCGCTACCGTTTTTTCTTACGCCTTCAGTAAACTCTTGCTGTGATTGTAAACTGCTGAATTTATAATACTATTTTCGAAGTCCACTTCATCAGAAACTTTTAAATCGGTTCGCAATTCTATTTACAAGTAATACGCTCGACTCGAATCTCGGGGAAATTGAATAAAAATTTCTAATAACATCTCAGCCCTTTATTACAAACTTTTACTACGTTCACAAACTGTATGAATAAAATAACTTAAATTAGTCTTTCAAGTATAAAAAGAAGTCAAACTCATATAAAAAATAAAACGTTATAGCTTTATTATTATTATATTAACAAAAATAATGAAATAAAATCACATGGCTGACTAATATGTAAAATAATAAAAAATAAATAAATAAACACAATCTAATTTAAATTAGGAATGACAAACTATTACAAATTTTAGAACCTATATTTAAATTTGTGTTTCTGGAATTTATGTTACAAATGTTTAAAATATTGAATGATGAAGTAAATAATCGAGTTAAAGGGAATAATTGTTGTTGTGAGCAAATATTTTCGACAAATTATTATTGTATAATTAACTAAAGAAGGTCAAATGTCATCGAACTAAAGTGATAAAGAAATTGAAAATGTTATGACGAGTTCACGGAGGTTCAGTTTGTCATTATAAATACGGTGGAAACAACATTAAGGTGTGATTAATAATATCTTGTTGTTCACGAATTATTGTATGTTGTTGTAAGTAATTTTGTTTTTTAAATATTTTTATTTTTTGATATTATATACTCGGGTCACTTCATCTTTAAAAAGTGCGTGATTAAATGTGGTTTACACTCTGTGTCATCGTGAAGGATTTATTTTTTTAAATATATATTTTTTGCAAGAATGATAAATAAAATAATTTTCATAAATTTTATTTTCAGAACATGAAGTCGTTATTAATTTTAGCCCTATTTGCGGGCTTGGCTGTTATGGCGTATTCGTAAGTTAACTTAATACTAATTAAATTGATATTTTGCTATTTTTATAGTTCAAAATCGTATTAATAACTTTGTTTCTCTTTAATTTCAGGGCGCCAACAGATATTGTAAGTATTTTCTAATATTAAAATTATATATATATTTTTTCTAATGTTGTATATAAAGATTTATTAAATAAAATATGTTATAAATAGGATCACGGCCATGAAGGTCACAAACATGATGAGCATGGACACGAAGCAGGACACCACGATCACGATGCCCACGCGCATGATGAACACGGACATGAACTGGGACATCAAGTAATTTTGAATTTAGATATTAATACTTTATATTAGTGTTTATATTATCCTAAGTATGATAAAATTGTAGCATCGCCGTCGTCGCTCAGATGAACATGCTGATCACAAACATGATGAACATGGACATGAACCTGGACACCATGACCACGATGCCCCTAAACATGACGAACATGGGCATGAAGCCGGACACCAGGTACTTTTAGATATTGAAACAGTGAAAGCATATATTTTTTAACGTTACTTTTAGTTTCAACTAGAATGAATTAATTATAGCACCGTCGTCGTCGCTCAGATGATCATGTTGACCATAAGCATGATGAACATGGACATGAGCCTGGACACCACGACCACGATGGTCACAAGCACGATGAACATGGCCACGAAGCCGGACACCAGGTATATTCAAAAATATAAAAGAGTTGTCATATGTTAATTTTATATTTTCACACTTTATTTTAACTACAATAAATTAATTATAGCACCGTCGTCGCCGCTCAGATGACCATGTTGATCACAAACATGACGAACACGGACATGAACCTGGACACCATGATCACGATGGTCACCAACACGATGAACATGGCCACGAAGCCGGACATCAGGTACTTTTATATTTTGGAAAAGAAAGGAAATATAAATTTTTATTCCTATTTTTTGTTTAAACCAAAATAAATTGCAGCACCGTCGTCGCCGTTCAGATGAGCACGTAGGTCATAAACACGACGAACACGGACATGAAGCTGGACACCATGACCACGATGGCCACAAACATGACGAACATGGACATGAAGCCGGACACCATGAACAGGATGCCCATGACGCTGCACACCAGGTACTTTAAAATATTTTAAAAGTAGGGAAATACTTTTTTTTTCTGATTTGACTATAATGAATGATTTACAGCACCGTCGTCGCCGCTCAGATGACCATGTTGATCACAAACATGACGAGCACGGACATGAACCTGGACATCACGACCACGATGGTCACAAACATGATGAACATGGACATGAAGTTGCACACGAGGTATCTTCAAAATGAAAAACAGTTATCGTTAATTACAATTACTTAATATTCGTATTTTTCCTTAAACAAATCCTATTTATTGCAGGCACATCATTAATCGCCGTTTATCAGAACTAAGCCGAGAAGTAATTAGCAAATAATAATAAAATAATTAATATAATTAAACGTTTATTAATACATTCTCGTTTCATTTTTATTGTTTTTACCAAATTGCCT
Organism: Tineola bisselliella; assembly: GCA_028551675.1. Taxonomy (NCBI): domain Eukaryota; kingdom Metazoa; phylum Arthropoda; class Insecta; order Lepidoptera; family Tineidae; genus Tineola; species Tineola bisselliella. Next base: position 96,331 of record JAPWLS010000179.1, read on the forward strand.
GATAATACGTTCGTAGTGGAAAATTTAAAAGATATTATATATTTCTTTCCAAGTAGCGAACAAATTGGTGATAAATTTACAATTAACGTAGATACCTATAACATATACAATGATAAATATCAATAGAAAAAACTTATTTTATATAATTTGAATACAAATTCTTATCTTAAAAGAAATATTTCATTCCTATTTGCCTGAAAGGGATACGATGACCAAAGCAAGATTTGTAAGATATCTGTGCGGCTTCTTAGGATTACTTTGCAAGTCTTTTATATACAAGAGGTTGTATCATCACTACTTAAAGATATTAAAATTCCCTATTTGTAAAAGAAGCTTGTTTCTTCCATAACGATAAGAGGCTGACTAATTTATTAAATAAATATGATTTGCTTATTACTTTTACATTGTTATTACATTATTATAATATGAAGATGATAAGTGAATAAAGATCTGATGAATTGCTGACTTAATAAGTAATGAATTTGTGAAAAATTAAAAAAAGGAAACATTTTTCTGTATTAGCATTAAAATTGTAATGTATATAAATATAAATTTTGTTCAGATATGTATTCTTATCGAACTGACCCGTTGAAGCCCTGAACTCTTTGTTATATAAGTATGGGCGCCAGATAAATGAGCGAAGTAAATTTTGATCAGTGCAGAATTCATTTTAGTTCTAGAAAGACAGATTTTGTGTAAATTATTAGATACAAAAGGTATGTTTTAGAATAACATGTTTTATTAGAAACGAGTACCCATAAAACCGTGTCATTACTTTTTTAACGAAAGCTTACATCAATATACATATTATTAATAGTAATTAATATATATGTATATATGTATATATATAGTATAATAATATGTATATATATAGTAATATATACATATAGTTTTTCTTATACGCATTTTAAGTTGGAATTATTATTATTTATATAACTTTTAAATAGAATGTTCTTTAGAAAGAACTAATAGAGTGAAGTAGGCTAACAAGTTACTGTATCAATGGATCAATTTAAACGTCAAACGGTAGAATACCTGTACGATAATAGCATTTACATTAAAACATGTACAACTGTATTTTTTCAGGCGTATATGAAAATAACGATACAGTGGGCTTCTGTCAACTATCCATTGACATGTGAAGATTGATGGAATATATTTAAAAAAACATTTCTAATTTTTTCATTAATTTGTAAACATTTAACGAATGACATTTTATTGGATAGTTTGATGAATATTATCTTTAAGTCGTTAGAAAAGTGATAAATTACTTACTCTTGGAAGTGTATTGACAAACTGTTTATTATTATTTAGGTAAACTAGATCAAAACATAGTTTTCTCAATCTGTGGTCTACGTAGCTTAGTTAATAATGATGCAAGTAATTTTTTAAAAGTTTTGATAATACGCGCCAATTTATTCCAATAAACTGTATTTGTTCAAATTTTAAGCAAAATATTACGTGTATCACTAATGAACTACGGCATCTATTTTTTAATCTTAAAACATTGTTTTATAGAAAGAATCTTCGTTGGTGAGTCATAAAGGTTTACTGCCGATAGCACTTAGGATATTGAAAGTGTAATAGTAGTACATTCAATAGATTTTACATTTTCAGTTACAAAAATGAATAAGGGCATTCTTTTTTTGCTCGTTGTGATTGCAGCGATGACGATCGTCGAAGGCAAAGTTTATCGTTATAAGTGAGTATAAAAATAATATGTATTATATTTTTATTAAATCATTTATTATGTTCCTATTTTTTTAAAGTAAATTGTATACCTATAATTAAAGTCATATGAATACCGCATTAAATAAAGCAATATATACTAACATCTGTTTTAATAGCATGATAAAGAGTGGTGACAGAATAATGATAGTAATTAGTCCATCTGCTGACCTGGAGTCGTATCACCACTTTTAAGGTCGAGAAGCGACCTATTTGCGTATCGGGATTAGCTTGGAAGTAGCTGAGTATAATTCCATGTCAACCTGGATATAGCATATTAACATGATGAAGGCAACTAAATTACAAAAGTCTGCAACATGGATTGCTCTCATAGTATATAAACTATGAATTCTTTAAATACTATAAACTTTAATTTTATGAAATTTCAGATACGAATCATCGAAATCACGCCATCATCACTCACGCAATGACGATGTAAGTTTCTAATTCAATTTAATGTAATATTACTTTTGGTTTAATTAGCCTCTTATTAATTAGCGTCTTAATAAATAAAACTGTGTCAAAATTAATACAATATTGTTCGAGAAATAAGTAGGTACTTAAATGCAATGATAACATTTATTAATTGGGCTAGTTCAGAGGTTATAATGCATAACGAGTCATGTCCCAAATACCTAATTTACTTATTAATTCTATCTACTACGTAAATATTTATTGTTGTTACCGTTATGTTTATAATTAAAAACGAGTGTGTTTCAAATAATAATATTTTTATCTTAGGTTATTCTGTCATGATTTAATAAATTTAAAAGACTTTATGCGGGCTATTATTGCGTTTATTTTAATTTCTTTACTGCGATCACAATCCTTGTAGAGTAAAACTAGTTAAAAATGCACACGATTTATTATAAGCCGTACAATTTTTTTTCTTATTTTCAGAGTGACGACGATAGTCGTGATAATAGACACAAAAAGAAGGACTGCTCCTCATCATCTTCATCGTCATCGTCTTCTTCTTCATCATCATCTGAAGAAGATAACAAACATGTTAGTACAATACTAGCGTTCTATTTATTGGAGTGTGTATTTATGGACACGTTACAATTATTATAGCAAATCAACAATGTTCGCCATAGGGAGAGATCTGAACGTACACCTCTAGAACGATACGTTCCAATAGCTATAATTATACCTAATTGTTTTTTGAGTATAAGTGTTCGAGTTTCGATAGATTCCATAGATATTTCTTATTTTGACCGTCTAGCTAATTCTTGCATATTTCATCATTTAAAAATAAAACAGAATATACTACATAATATAAAATACCATCTTTAGGAATCTTATACTTTCATTAATTTTATTATTAAATTCAATATTTAAAAAAGTCGAATACAATGTAATCTCTAAATAAGTAGATAATTTACATAGAGACGTGAGTTGTGGGAAAGAGAGATCGATAGCTAATAAAAGAAAGATAATAATACATTTCTATTTCAGAGAAAAAGAAATAAACACAGAAATGATGATTCAGATGATGATGATGATGATCATCGTAGAAGGCATAGCAGCAGACGCCATGACGATGACACAGACAACGACAGCAATGACAAACATAGTAGCCGTCGTGGCAATACTATTGTGCACTACAAAAAACATAAGAACCAAGACCAAAACACCATTGACACAGACGATAGCACTGACGATGATAATCGCAGCAACCATATACAAAGAGCACAAGTTCAGAAGTAAATCTCTATATAAGTTAGTGTATAGTTAGATTGTAAGTCAGGTGGACTCAAATTTATTTTTGCTACGAATATTTGTAGTCTTATTTTCTAAATAAAGAAACAATAAAAACCTATTGTTGGAATAAAAATTGAATTTTTAAATGTAGCTGTAGTGTCGGAGATGTCCGGACCGGCTTTGAGGTATTTTTAAAGTTTAAAAACAAATTGTCAATTATTTACGATTTAGGGATGCATTAGCCCTGCAGCCCGATACGCGTAATTTATCAAAGTGACTTTTCTTTGTGTTTCTTGTTCAATTTTTTTTACTATATATTTAGTTGTAATGGCACGTCGTTCTATTATAATTATGTGGTGTGTGCGTGAAATAATATTACAAAATTTTCCAAACCTTTACAAAACTTTTTTGTTTTATTGTATAAAATATTATTATTAATTTTAACGAGATAAGATTCATTAATATGCGCAAAAGATATTTTTTGTTTCCATCCTCGAATGACCTCGATGTTCTATAATATCTATAGTGCTTTTTAAGATTAGCGTGTACAGACAGAAAGCGAACACCAATATAGCTTTCGCTCTGTGCGTAAATCAAATGGGAAATTAGTAAGCACTTGCAATATTTAGAAATATACGCCAATGGTTTTTAATAGCCAACTTTGTTCCTGTTGTGTTCTCTTGTATATTAAATTTCACGATATATAGCGAAATAATTGTCGTAATATAAAAATTCGAATAAACAATTAAACTTTATAATGTAACATGGGTTAATTAAACGGTAAATCAACCTCATTACCGCTTCGATGTCATCCATTTTATTTTATTGCATTTTCAATTTGAACACATTCCTGCATATTCTACAGTTTGGAATTAATTATTTTTATCGATGTACCTACTCGCGCACGTCGTAATTGGTGTTTTTCGCAATATTTTTATTGTTAAAATTATGTCATATTATTTTGATCAAATAGAAGAATATGTTGGAGTTTAGATTTATGAAGAGGTTTGATGAGAGAATATTAAAGAAACTTGAAAACAGTTTCTTGTGCAAAATTAGATGTGGAGTAGAGGGGCGCTTTGGAAAGAATAGTAGGGTGGTCAGGCAGAAACTGACTTGAGTGCTCTGGGCGAAATTGGTATACAGAGAAAGAAAAGTAGTTGTCTATTCCTGTAGGAACATGAACGTGAACTCATAATAAAAATAAATGAAAATATTTTCAGTGTTAACTTATTTAGCCTGGGTTTGGTTGAAAATATTCACAGGAAATAAAATATTTTAAAAATTATAAATGTGAACACATGTTACGTAATTAAAATATCCCTTGTAAGAGGTATTTTAATCAGAAAATGCCTTGCGCGAGCCCGCGTTGTGTTGGCATTTTTAGCTTGATGGTTCGAATCGGGATCAAAGGCTTTAAATAATGTTATTTTAATGTCAAAATGTTTATATTGGTCGCTAAAAATATTAAAATAGTAATACTAATAATAATACTCGTATAAATTGCTCGTACAAGTTTAAGAAAATTATTCTGGTTTAAATTCTATTTTAATTAAAAACAATAATAAACTTATTGTGTCGTATGTTTTTGCAATTATTAAATAGATAATAAATTAAGATCAAAAATTGACTATTAAATACAATAAAATAATTTATTACAAAGGAAATTTAATTTAATAATAGTAGCAATCAAACACAATTATAAATATAAATGTAGACTAGTAATACTTAGGTTTTACGGAATCGGTCAATTATGCTACTGAAAGTTAGGTCCTTAGCAAGCGGATTCACTGAAGCGAGTTTGTATTGCGAGCCACAATAACGAATCTCCCAACGTAAACAACTACATTTTATTATCGTGAAAGAATACTTTTTGTTGTTGCATACTATGTTGAAGTCTATTATAATTCAAGACCACACAATAGTTTTTAACTACCAATTCAATTTTTTTTAAAATCTTTTTTTCTCTCGATTATTAGAATTTACAATGATTTTCTGGAAACCACCATCCATCGGTTTTAGACATTTCCAGATTAATAACCATTTGAATCTTTTGGCATCTTCATTCTAGACGTAAGGTCGCTGCCATCACATTGTATTAAAAATAGTTCATCAAAACAGTTTAGAAGCAGTTAATTAAAAATTTGATAAATGAATAGTAGAAGTAAAATTATTCACGCAGAGGCAACACTCCAATTTACATGGAAAATGTTGTGTTCGCTTTTACGCCAAGTCTTTTGAAGCAAGCTTCAATTGCGACTCTAATGAGCAATAATGATGGAATTTCTACTTTAACTATGAAATAACATCACAGTTAAAACAGTTCATCGTACTCGTTATTCGAATAGTAATAGATTATCGTTGAAAATTATATAAAAATTAAGTAATTTAGGTTTAAAGTCCGTATAAGTCCACGTGTAATTTATATTGATTAATACTTGTTTGATAAGAAAATAAGTTATTAAGAAATGAACTCCTGTGACCTATATGAGCTCATATCACACTAATGTTGGAATATAATAAACATTAATTATAACTCAGTTGCAAAAAGTCTACAACACATACAGTTTCTTTAGAAATAATACCGAAATGAAATTGCTAGTAATAAATTTTTTTGTTTTTGTTTTAATTTGTGATAAGAATGTAGTTAATAGTGGCGTAGTTAAAGATATTTTAGGAACTGTTCATAAAACTCGTGAAAATGTGAGAAATACTTTTATTTCTAGAAATAAAAATCTAGATAAAAACGAATCTGAAGATGTAATACACTTTGAAGATGACAACGCACATAATCAATATGAAAATAATAAACTTATTGATGAGAAAAATGAACAAAGTAAAGGAGTATCAACTAGCACTGTAAGAGCCATTCAATCAACGATTGAGAATGTCCAGACGAATGATACGGATGGCAGAGAGAATTTCGCAGGTGGATGTATATCTGGTTATAAGCGTACTTCTGATGGTAGATGTAAACCAACATTTTAAAACACAAATAATTATAAAAAATAAATAATAATATCGTTTTATTTACCTTTTTTCAATTATTAACGATATTAGGGCGACCATTGTTAGTAAGCTTGATTATTTTGGATTAATTTGAAAAGTGTCAACATGAGCGGTACTTATTTGCCTTGGTAGCAGTTGTTTAGCTTATGACCTATAAAACCTGCAAAATAAGTTATATTCATTAACAAATTAGATATAATTGTAGATTTAACCCTCGTTTAAAATGACATAGTAAGTTGTAAAGTTGTCTTTCGTAAAGTGAAATGTAAATGCCTCCTAATACTAAAAGCGGCGACAATCTCATTCCGGCGACAAATTGAGAACACCTTCCGGCGGTGAGGGCGGTCTCAACCCGGTCTCCACAACTCTGGTAAATAGCTATTTATTGTGGCTGTGTACGGGACACCTGTCTTACGTCCCGCAACAATTCCTATCTGCGTATTACTAACGGTTGTATTGTTTTATTACTAATTTAGATTTATATTTAGGACCGGGAATTTAAACATTTCTTAATTAAAGTCTTAGAAATGTGCTTAACAATTGACTATAGCCATTTGTTGTAGCTAGTACTAAATTTGGAAATATAAAGTAGTTTAGTACAGAGTAGTGTAGAGTTATTTCGTAAAAACTAGTGCTAGTGTTTGCCAATGTTAGTTCGTTTATCAAACTTAATTTACACAATCTGGTGTAATCACAAAATTATTTGATTCTTAAAGTTGTAAAGTTTCCTCTGTCACATTCTATTTTTCCTTACTTCTTTCATGATATTTGAGTTTATTGAAGAATATGATTCAACTAATTTAAAAAAACAAATAGCATAAACATATAACATACAGTCTCGCCGCAAGCTTTCGAAACTTCGGATTAAATTTATGAAAATAAACGCGATAGTCAGTCGTATTACTCTTTTTTATTAATTTCCAGTTTAATAACGTGTACTAATTTAATTTGAATTGTCAGTGTGTGGATTTCCTGGTGAGTCGTTCTTCAATACTCGATCGTAAATTAAATTAGCAATATTGCAGTGACTGGTAAATTGTCAAATTGTTAGTTACCAAGTCTGTTGTATGTCTTATTCGCTTTGAGTCAAAGGAACAAGTTCAATTAGGAGGAACTTATCCAAGTTTCTCTTAAGTTTTCCATTGCTGCGTGAGGTTGTTCAAAATTTGAAATTCAGTTTGAATTAAATCCGCTCGTAGTTTTTCGAATTTATAATATATTAAGTATCCATGGTATGGTTCCAGATTTAAAGATATAACTGTCAGTTTTAGCACTAAAACATCTAGCATGGCGACGATCATAAGGTCATGATGACTTGCGCCGCGCTATATGGCGTCGCGTCGAGATGGAGTCCTTGTTTTTGCTGTGCGACGTCTTTCCGCCCGTTGAGGTTAATAACCTCGTGCTTAAGTCATTAATTATAAATTTTAAAAATTAATGCATTTTATATTTACTTTTCATATTGAAAATATATAAATTTCGATATTTGCTAATAATAATCATACTAGGCAGTGTAAAAAAATAAAAGAGGGAATACCGATACTCTGGAAACCCATATGTTATCCTGCTGTTTGTTAAGCCCTCGAATTATGTGGCGTTCTACGGTAAGCAAGTTTACAGTTTTTCACGCGTAAACAAAACTCCTTATAGGTTTCATGAAAGACTGGAATTTATAATGGAATTTCGAGAAATCAGAACCGAAATTACAATGGAATTTGTGTAGCTGATTTTAGCTAAAATGAAATAGGCAAATTGCGTCAACAGTTTCCGCATAATATCTCTAAGCATTTATCGTGTCGTATTTTACATGCCTGAGATTCCTTAGAAGCCGAACAGACGCCTCCGCAACCTTCGACAATCCATCTCAATCATTTGTTACCTATTACTTGACAGTCGGCATTTAACGATAGTATAAACATCTATTTCGAGTATTTCAATATAATAGTTTATTGTCATACAAATAATATTAACAATATACAAAAGAAGCTTCTTTAACTTTTGTTTTACTTTTTATGTGATCCCCGACTTGTAATTTTGGACACAAAACAAGTGGGCAATTAATAGTAATAAGGACACCGCATATCGCCATCGATAGCACAGACATATATCAAAGGTAAACAATGGTTCGATATAAAGTTACGTTGCGGCGTTGTCAGGACGGACTTGCACAAATAGCTCAATTAAACGGATGCGGAACATGGCTCTGACAACAAATAGGGGAGTCATCCATTCACATATAGAATACAATGTCACGTCCTAAATTGCCTGTGTATGTTCAATAATTTTAATTTTTTAAAACTTGCAATAATGTTTAATACTTTATGCGACATAATACAACGTTTCTTTTGATGAACTTAAACCTTAAATAAACGCAATAGTGGTGTTTTGTATTATTTATTTATTTTACTGTTTAGTACAAATAATTGATACGCGAAGTTTTAATTTTAAACAAATTTGTTTTGCAATTATGCCAGATATAAATTAATTAGAAGTTGTCATCATTAATTTGTCAACTCACAAACGGAGGTACATTAGTTAACGAGAAGTCTCGGGGCACCTCTATGTTGTCGTTTGTATATTACGTATTAAATATCTACGCAATATTGTAGTTACAATAATAAGGAAGAGATGTAAATATAATTTAAAATTAAAATAAATATGTTCTACAGGTTTATTGCGTAATTAAATGCCTCGATGAATTCTCAAGTAACAGCAATTATAAATTTAAAACTTTTCCTTAATATATTTTTAGTTTTAGGAGCTTATTATTAAAATACACGACAAATGTTTTTTTACTAAAACATCTAAACTATTTAAATAAAAATAAGTTTGAAATGCGTTGTGCATTTAGGAACAAACGTATTTAAAAGTTTCGGTAACATTGTGGGGATGCTGGAACCTAATTGCTTGAAGTTTCTTACATGTACCTACACAATTGTAACTAAAACTATATACTTCTAAGTTTCATATATGCTAAGCTAGACTATGGTCTATGAGCTGAGATAACTGCTACCGCAGCAGATGTCTGCGAGCAATCACCTCGGCTACATCGGCTTGATAAAATATACCCAATAGATAGAGTATAAAATTGACACAAATTGTTTTCAAATATTCTTAGTTTAAAATAATTAATAGTATTTTGCCATCTTCACTTCTAAATATAACATACGTGAAGTGACCTACTATTGTCAGGTTTTGAGATGAGCTGCAATAAGTGCGCGCCTTGGTCACATTACACAAAACCGGCATAGCGTAGACGAATGGAACCACTTGTCTCTAATCATGGATATGCATTAACATGAAGCCGAGTATGGTCACGTACTTGACTCCTTTTAAACATAAATATATTATTATAAAATGAACGTAGACAAAATACCACAAACAATCCAGAATATTCTTCTAAGAAATTACTAAGAACATTTATGTAAATACGTTACCTAAAGAGATGTCTTTCCAGATAACAGAGTATTCCGTTAACGTAATCCCGATGTGTCGTTAAGTAATTAGTTTTGCTATTCACAATGTGTCTTCCCTCACCTGCATCTTCAAACGAATACAAAGTAATTTGCAAATGTTCTCTGTATACTCTTACTTCATGAACAGAAATCTTTGAACATTTAACATCCTCGTATCAAACAGATTTCACAACACATTCGCTAAATAATTTAATGTTTTCGTTGTCTTTCATATTTCATGTAACATTACGCACGAGTATTAAGCTAAATATACTAGAGAAGACACAACGTACAGAACTGTTACACTTTGGGAATCAGCCCAACGAATAAAATATTTTAAAATATCATCTTTATATGGTTTATTACGTTCTAGTCTATGAGCAAAAGTAGCATAATGCACACCGCTCGCATTATATTGGATTTCGCATATATTTCGTTTTACATTTCTTCTGTAGTATATTTAATTGAAGGTAAAGCATTTTAAAGCAAAGAGCAATTATTTCTGAATAGAGAATTTATTATATTATTATATTATATTTCTGAATAGAGATTTATTAAATGTTTACGGCTGCAAATAATATGTATTAGTATGTTGCTGCAATGACTCATAAACTGTGATCTGTTTGTTAAAAAGACACAATGTGAACTTCTCCCATCCTCTAAAAAACTAATTGTTTTGCGTTATGTAATCTTTATTTTTACTCCATCCAAAGAAATAAACATTATTAATATACGCGACAAAATTTTGTTTTTTGTTGGGACGTGGGTATTGTTCTTTACATTTTAATGCAAATAAAAAATAATAGCGAAGGAATTTATTAAGTCGTGAATATAAGCCACCTTATCGAATCATAAAACCTTTTTATTAAAACAATTTACGGAGGAAAATCTTTTTTATTGAAAAATGGAGAGAATTCCTGTCATTCGAGATCGCTCATAGAATTTTCAACGTTACCTATAAAAACGTCCACGTCGATGAACCCTCGTGAAATGGTAGCCTACATTGGGAAAACAATAACGTTGGCGATGTCTCAGTCTATCAGGTCGGAGTCAATGGCGGACTCGGAAAAAGTGTCACGTAATATGTAAATCGTTCAGGTCGAGATGTGTCCCGACTGTCAAAAGCATCTGGCGATCTTGAATTGATCTTTGCTCCCACATTTTTACAATAGCCCTTTAAATACAAGATAAGAACAAAATCTTTGAGTTGAATATTTTATTCGAAATCAATAAAACAGATAATATTAAGAATAAATACAGATTTAATAGTTTTTATATAGTTTACTAATGTGTTTATATCAATCAATCAATCAATATTGTCCTTATTGACTGATTTCTTGAGTTCTTTTGTAATCATATATTATTATAAACCATACAACACTGCTGTTAGTTATTAACTATCCCGGCGTGGTCACTAAAAAGTTTGGAAATAGGCGGGTGTAATAAGTGGATATGTCCTAATATATATATATATTCTTTTCTTATATTCTTTGTCCAGTATAGTGGCAGTGATTACTGTATGCAGACATTTATCTAAAGCAATTGTCTCTGTTTAACAACCGCATTTTAATCTAGCAGCAGATAGAGAATGTTCTCACGTCGTCGTCGTCGGTTCACTGATAGAGAGAGAGAGAGAAATAGATAGATGAATAGATAGAAGAAAAATAATGAATGTCATAGAACACCTATAAGAAACTAAATGTGTGTGTACTTACCAAAATTTATGAGTAATTTAAGTAAGAATAGAGGAAGTTTAAAGTTGTCACCGCTGTCGCGCTATGACGGTACACGAGACACTTTTATTTGAAGTGTCGCAGTAATGGTGCAACAATTTTCCGCGGAGCTCACGCCAGCTTTGTTTAAATATGCAACGTGTCACCACCGGTGACATACTCAAAATATTACAACGCCTGTTAGCATAATAAAGCGAGCATCACGCCAACCTCGAGACTTTTAACTGCACTAACGAGACGAGCGACAAAATCAGATACCTCGCGGAGCCTTTCTTTTAAGTATTAACATATTTTATGTATCATACAGACACATAGAAAAAGCAGAATAAAAAAATAGCCAATTTTTGAAACTAATGTAAAACTTTTTTTTTCTAAAAATTTATAAATGATCAACGTGTAAATAACCTACATTGAATAATAGAAATATTAATACTTGACATTGTTAATCGTATCAATAACAATGTGAAGTAGCAATATCAAACCAAAAAGACATAAAAATGAATTCCTTCATTCAGAATACGTCCAGCAACTATTCTCCCCAAGTTGCGATGCACATGTGTTCTTCAGAAAGTTGAGTCTCTCAAACTTGCCATAGTTTAATAATAAGCTTCTTGTACTCATCCTCTTAGTTCAGTAGACGTCAGTAACACCTAGAGCTGACAACTTGTAAATATAAGTTTTATCAACTTCAGTGTACGGAAAAGGCTTATTTTACTAAAAAGCATCTTCTTCTTGACAAGTTCTTATTAACAAAGACTAAGTTCTTATCATGGATCACAAACCAATTAATTTGTAGATGTAAATAAGTAATCTGATATTCTTAAAGCCATTGCTAAGTCTGTGGGGTGTAGAGTTAAAGCAATTCCATTTGGCTGCAGGGCGGCTGCTCTCTCTCGCAGAGAACTTAATTCTGAATGAACTTTGAATTGGAAAATAAATTCCAACCGTGTTGCTTCAGTTTCAAAATCGATATCTATGATAAATATTATACTTACTCATGTAACGATGAAAGTTAACAAATAATATGAACCAATCCGACAAATGACTGTGGACGAATGAAAGAAGACAAATGTAAGTTTTCGTTATGGAAACGGACGTCTGGGATTATTGTTGGCGTCCAAGCTTACTGAGATTACACGCCGTGGCGCGGCTAAGTGTGAATTATGAAGGCTTTATCCCACCTCAATCTTACTCTATGAGAAAATACTGCGTTCATAGAGCGTTCTGTGTTACATACACAACTCCTCGCCCACTATAATTCTTTTGTTGTTTACGATAATAAAGATTTATGGAAGAAAACATGGGTGCAATGGTAGTAATCCTTTTCAATTTTTAAGTAACGATTAGGTTTTACAAATAACTATCTCATTCAAATTGCATTTTTATTTAAAACGGAAAGAAGTTTTATGTTCAGATTAATTAATATCTTTGTGGTATTACCTTTGAAAATGGATACATGTATGTTTGTCTCTCAATGACGTTTAAAAAGTTAAATTGATTAACTTCGAAAGTATAAAAATAGATAATAAAATTTATACGTAGTTTTAATAAAATCAAATTGACATTGACTATGTAATATAATATACCTAAGTACTTATACTATTTCAATATTTAAGGCGCGTTAAGTTTGTTTAGTCGATCCTGATTACGGCAAGCGCCTTGTTTCCTCGCACATAAGTTACGCTTAGCTGCCCTCGAGGCGCCCGAGCGGTCCCCAGCGAACCGAGCGCAACTCTTAATTTCAACCTCCCTATACTATAATCTTCGCCAAAGCTGTCTTCTTTATTGCATTATTTATAAAGGTGTTCAATTATTATACTATATTTTAAATTAGTTGAGAATATTTTAAATTCATCAGCCATCTGGATATGTATATGTTTTTCATCATATGATATATTTAACTTATTTATAGGAATATTTAAACTGTATAAATCCACCCGAATACAAACTTTTCTTTTATCCGTTCATTAGTTGATCGTTCCCTGTGCCAAAGCTCTGCGCTTCCCAATCAAAGCAAATGCTCCGTCAAGAACTTTCGTTTAAAAAGTTTAGCTTAAACACAGCGAACGTGAATTTACATGTTATTGAATTTTTATACGCTTTAACTTCGTCCCTCCATATTGAAACTTAATTTGATGCCAACATTTACATCGGCTTAAATGTTTAGTGGAATTTCCTATAAAAATATATATTGATTTAATGCAAGTTTATTTTATGTTATTTTAATGACTAACATATATATTTCATAAGCAATCAGCTTACGAATTTTATAAAATGATTTTAAATATTTAAAACATTTAAAATCCGTCATAAAATGTCCTTTTTCATATGAATAAGCCAAAATTTGAGGCACACACGTGCAGTGCTTTAATCCACGCACCTAACTGCACATTCAATTTAGATTCGTGCATAATGCATGTCGGCTAGCCCCCCCGGCCCTAGGAGCATTTGCCGTATCTAATTACGTATTATGCTTTACCATGTAGACATACGGGCGGCGCTGGTCACGATGAATATTAGATCATTGAGCGATTCGACTATTCTACCCCCTGATGTCCATATTGCTAAAGCTATAGGTAATAACATTTGACGATTGTGTTTGAACCCTAATGATCGATTATGTCTATTGCTACATTAATGTATGATGAACGATGTGGTTATCGAAGAAATTTATGCTATCGCCGACCAGATTAACAGGGTAGACTATTCTTGACAGCCCCTTGAAGGTCATATTAGCATGCACATCTCTACTTCCGGATATGCGGTAAGTTTGTAACAACATAAAAAAAAGCATTGCTGTCGTTTACTTACGTACAAAAGCGTACGTATTTTCTCGTGAGGATATAAGAAAGACCGTCATATTTCTTAGTTAGCAAAGTCCCCTGAGTGCTGTAACCTCGTCTTCAACACTACTCCTCATTTTCTACTTTTATTATATTCACCTTACTATTTTTTTTTTATTTGTAAATATAGTACAATATAGTTCATAATTATTTTTATTTAATATTGGACTCAAAATTAAAACATAATTAACTAATTCAAACTGTGTGATTATTGTTCTATTTTTAAAATGTATGTAGTTTTAAAAAATATATATTACGTCTTTAATTCGAGCCGTTTTAGTTAATTGGTTAATTTTAAACTCTATTTGCATCAAAATACGGTTAAAATACATAGAAACTGACTTAGTCCTTGAGCCAACGAAATCGAATACGGCTATTCTATTTTTAAATTTACTTAATATTCTGTTTGTAAACAAAATTTGTATTTTTAATATTTGTTTGTTTTTATCTCTTAATATGCGTTTATTAATTATTTTATAAGGCTTTATAGTAAAAGTATGACGTGAACATCTTCAGAAATAATTTGTGTAGACACGTGCCCAACCCCCTCACCCGTCTGCTCTTAATATAGTCAGCCTCACCTTAACAATAATACGGCATTTCAGCATTTATTATTTGCGACTTTCCGCTTAATAACATTGTCTAACACACGTACATTTCCATTATGCAAAATTATAATAAAAATCAACATCGTTTTGAGCAAAATTTTACAGACACAGAAAAAATAACTATTTTACATTTATATAAGTTCTAATAAGAATGAATGTGAACACTAGGTTTTATCGGTTTAGATTCGTCTAGCTGCCTGCTATCTGTAAATAATATTTACATTTTTTTATTAAATACGCTAAAGTCGACCCGACTCGTTCTCGACCTACTGAGTGGGTACTACTAATAGTCTTTCTTGGTTACAGATGGTTATTTTCCCACATCGGCTCCGCTTCGTACGTTTACAGAAAGGTTATTGGGCTTGCTTTCACGCTTTTTATTGCCCCTACGCAGTTTCAACTCAATTATTTTTATGGTTGGGAAAATTGCTATTTGTTGCTTTATCATGATTATTAGGACGAAATTAGTTTAGCGATTGATACGGTTTCTCTTCTAATTTTACCGTAAATATATATTTGCCTTTTATTGCCATTTATGTTGTAATATTTTTTGTAGTAATCCTAGGTTAGTGAGCCTTTAGTAAACTTATACACCAGTCACCACTGGGAAAGTACAGACAGCGGTCTTCTCTTACCGTGGTCACTTCACATTTACACTTGAAAGTATATACCATTACTTGGTATACTATATACTCCCAAGCTGAAAACTACGTTAATAGTAATAACCATCAATACCATGATTTTATTGGTGCAACATACATTTACGGCTAATAAAAGAAAATTGTTATTTAACAACAACATAACAAAATTTACACTCACAACATTACACCACATACCTAGCTATCGTATGTCTATTGTTTGACCTCCGACTATTTTTCTTTTCGCTATTTTCTATTTTAGGATTAGTAGTCTGACAGAGATCGCTGTTAAGTCATAATAAAGCTTCGTTGTAATAAATAATAAATAAATAAACAGTATTTACATAATGTATTATTTATTTTTTATTAAAGCTACTCCCTAGTTATATCTGACTCTTTTAACATTCGTATTTATCCGAATAACCATGCATCTCTATATTATACCTATACGATAAGATAGATAATTCGACTTAATGAATGCCGAGTTAATCAGTAAAACGTTTCAGATCCTCATCTTAACAGGATTAATGTCTTTGTAAATTAGTAGCTTAAGAATGTTCGATGGATTAACTGCTTAAGCCAATGTTAAAAGTAAATTATGATGTATTTAACAACATAATTATGCGTGTACCTACTTACTACTTATTTTAAAACTCTCGCCTATGTTTACTAACTGGATAGGCAGAAACTATGGAGTGTCAGGAACTTCCCTTTTTCTCTTCACGTTTATTTTAACGTTGTGAAGAATATTCCTGGGATTTTACCGTAAGAATTTAGTTTTTTGATTGATAATGCTACACATCTACCGTTATTGGGTAGTTTAACAATGAAATTATAAAATAAATGGATACATCAAAAGACTTTTAGCACTTGATAAAAAACTAGACAGGTGTTAAAAGGATACCTATATATCCAAGAACATAGAGAATTGAATTTAAAAGCAGACGGAAAAAAGAAACATGGATTTATTTAACCATCTGATTTGAGAGCAAACACTCCCTCGAAGCGACAACGTGAAGCAACCCGCATTTTATCACGGAAATCGATGTAAATCAAATGGAAATTCTTTATACACTTAGGCTATTTTATTTTTATTTTACTATTAAATACTTATATATAAGTAAATATTGATTTAAATAAACTCGTTTTTATAAAACCATTTTTAAATATCAAATTACAGTTAATTCTTGCTTTAATTTAGAAACAGGGGTAATAATAACCAATCAAAAGTTAAATTATATCATAAAAGTAAAGACGAAGAACTTTTGCTCAGAGGTGGCTAAGTAAGAAATATTTGAAGGGGCGAACTTAATTAGCGTGTTTTCTTTGATTACCGCCATCAGTGCACCGGCTGTGTAGAACTGCGGCAGGTGAAGGGCGATGACTAAATTAGCACATTTCCTCCTGCACCTAAACGTGAAAAATAAATTAAAATAAAAGGGATATATAACAGCGGTTTCGTGTTTTCTTTTTTTAACTGATCATTCACACGACACACATAACAGTCAAGAAAAATACCTTTAGTAAAGAAACGGAATGTACCAAGTTTATTTATTTTAAATAATTTTCCCACACTCACTCATCTTTACGAACACTTAATCAACCAATCCATGTTGATACTTAAAGAAATACAAGACTTACGACAATTAATAAACTTCTACGTCCTATGAAGAGGTCTCAGGCTCGATTTATTAATATATTGTAAAGATAATGTGATCGATGTATTAAGCAAATATTTTTCTTTTCAGATAATAATTTGAGTTTGTAATTCTTGTTTTATATGGTTATTTTGTACTTGAAATTTTGATGCTAAATCTTGTCGCCTGAATTTAAATTGCCTCTTAAACCCGCCTATTAAGTCTATTGAATTTGTTATACCTTATAAATTGTTTATGAAAACAACTTGAATTTTATTAAATTGGCATCGTTTATTGTGACGTCTATTGTATTTGAGTTGCTATTTAATATATTTTTTAAATAATGTATTTTCATCTCCTCTTGTCAACAAAACAAATTGTTTCATTTTTAGCGCACCGGCATTAACAATGAAATTTATCACCTCCGTATGGGGGCTGCTGAAGGCTTCCGACTCAAGAAGCGAGGGTCCCGCGTGTACTTAATCACTCTTTATTTGCAAGTGTTAATACAGTCTTACACTCTCAATAATGTATTGTTCATTTTCTACTGAGCTTATTAATAATAATATAAATTAATAGGCAATAAAAACAAAAGCAAGATGATGAAACTGCTCTTCTAGTGTTCTAGCTTTGAATTATAAGCGTAGTCGTGTCTTAGTATCAGTTTGAAGGTAAGGCCAAGGCAGTGGTCTTACGGAGGCAACTGCTTCGCTAAGTCTGGAGGATCCGTTTGTGCCACACGAATAGGAAGACCTTTGAGATTAGAAAGTTTGGAAGTTTAATTACAGCGCTCGCTGTAGATCAGTGGCTGCCGTGACAGATGGTGGTTAGAGTTGGGATAATTAACACGTTTCTTTTCCCACTGCTCGCCCGTAACAAAACTTTATTAATACAAACTGACCCGGCGCGAGGCTTACACTTCCAGAGTAGCAAACTTTACTAATGAAGTCGTCCCTCGGATTGTCTATACACAAACTCGTTTATTTTAACAATATCATCACACTGTCCACATGTAATGTTAAAATTAAACATGCACATAATAAAGAATAGTAAACAGTCTATTACAAAGAATTTAGTAAGTCGTGTCTTTTCTATAACATAAATAATATAATAAATTCTCTGTAATTATTTTAAGTAGAACAATTTATACAACATTCGGAGACAGCATCGTGCTTACATTTTGAAAACACATTATAATATTTATTAAAAAGCAAAAGCAATGTTATATGTTTGAGTTGTCCAAGTCCTGATATGGTTGTACTTGTTCGGTATTTATTATTATTACAGTCAAGCAATAGTTGTATGTTTAACTTTATCAAATATTCGTGTCACATTTTCAAATGTCGAATGAATGGAGCATGTCAAATTCTAAGCAAATGTGTTTATGCAAATTACAACGCTATTAACGCACGCTCATCCCCGCGAGATTCGTGATCTACTGACATATTTATAATATAAATATAATATGATATGTCTTGATATAACGTGAATCACATTATGTATTCTACGTTGCTTCTAAAGGAGGTAGATTAAATTGAAACAAATTGGATTTGATGTTTCATATTTTCTTTACTACGAGTAACATTGAGGGCTGATTTAATAATACTATTGTATCAATATATCGAATAAAATATACTTATTTCTTGAATTATCATCTTAATTATGTATGAAATTATGTTATGCAGGATTTAAAAAGAGTAATTACAACTTATTTAGATAAATAATTTAAGAAGATAGATGATACAATATAAATTGGTGACGAAAATTAAAACTTCCATCTAACAATATAAATGTACCTATGTTATATTATTTAAATTTCGAATAAAGGTTAACTCATGTATAAGGCGCGCCAACTGTATACAACATTCGCTCTGCAGTATAAATTCAAAATGCTCGTAGCAATAATTATTTATAGCAAAAACATACATATACATATATATAATATATGTATGTACGTATATTAATGTATCATATTGACGTGCGAAAACAAATACCACGAATGGCCGATGCCTGTATTTGAATTTGATCTCTCTCATGCCTCGTCTGTCGGTGTTATGATGCGGTTTCCGACCCTAATCAACGCATTCAAACAATGTTACCAACGCCTCAGACAATTTCACAAACATTTGGGACATTTAGTTATTGTGATGTGATTTATAGGAAGCTGAGAATCTATAGATATTATGACGGAAATAATTCGTATAAATTAGTGTTTTTATTTTATAATACAATAAGTTTTTTAATTTGCTTTTTTTATGATGCTATTTTTTTTTCCAAATCAGATCCCGGGCCTTTGTAATAATAACGTAACTTAACGTGAGAAGACGTCTTAATTACAGTTTAATAGAAAATTAACGCGTATAAGATCTATACATATTATTAATAGTCTGGGAAAAGCTGCGTTTAGTAAAACGCACGGTAAATGTTTTCTTTTTACTTGAATAAATAATATAATGACTTTCAATGAACTCCTTTTGCTAAACATTTTTAAAGGCACTTTTTCTTTTCAAATAGAAAGCATTGTAGAGAATTCAACAAAACTAATTTAGAAAGAAAAAGGCGAGACCTAAAAGAGTTGAATGGTTCTACTTGGACAGTTCTTAGTCACATTAAGAATCTTTATGTTCACAAAGACCAGTACACGAACGCTTTAATGGCATATTGGTTAGTGACATAGGCTGTATAAATCTGGAGTATCTGATGATGAGGGAAACTTAAAGAGCATATGTAGAGTTAAAAAATGAGGTGTTTTTTTTTCTAAATATAATGTTGTTTCAATATTATATAAATAGTTTAGACTTTTTATGGCTTACATTAATCATACTAACTATTGTTTTTAAATGTAAAAGAATAATATTTTAACGATTAATTAATTTCATTTAGTCCTAATCTACGGTCTGGATTTAATCGGGAATAGATGGAGTAATGCTAAATGAAATACTTATGCGAGCGAATAACTTAACACGTGACTAGTTCCCATTGAAGCTTTCGTGTACAATTTGAAGAAATAATAATTAGGTACTCGTATATTTCCGATCATATTAATTTGAAGCAATAACTGTTCTTGGTCTCTTTGTATACTAATGTGTTTTAATTGCTCGTAATTCATAACCATTGATATTGGTTAGCACATTGTATGTATGTATATAGTATGCAATAAAAGAAAATGATCAGTGATAACCTTAATAACCTGAAAAACTTTTGTATGTTCGCGCAAGGAGTCGCGGATCGACTGTTAGTTTCTTGATAAGATAAAGTTAACATTTGTTTCTAAAACACAAAAGGGATCAATTTTCATGCTCCAATCTCTCAAGAGGCGTTCACAAGGTGTGGGGGCGTGTGACCAAACGATCGTTTCATTTAGACGTGACAGGTTTGTCAAATTCCCTATTGACTTCTTGTAGTAAATGCGAGACGGTGCCTTACGAAAATGTTTAAAATTTGAGTCAAGTGACTTTCCTTTATTTTTTAATTGCAGTTAGTCAAGAGCAGATTTACATTTATTTTTTACTTTAGAAATGCTATTATGGTACAAATAATTTAGTTGATTACAAGTATCATCAGGATCACATTTATAAATTGTATAGTTAAACCGATCTTCTAAATTAATTTACAAAACATCTTATTAGTATAGCCACTAAATAAAAAAACTTTATAAATTAAAATTAATATGCAGAGAAATTAACTATTGGCATTGGAATAGAGAGGATTAATCCCTTGACAGGTGATCGACTACAAAGTGCATCCGGTATGGACGGCTGCAATTCACAAAGGTAGGACGATTGTGCGGATTTGCCAATATGGGCAGGGATGCTTTCTCCTTCGCAGAGAGATAAGTTGAGCTGGTGATATATTCTTGTCTATTTTCTAATTTATGAATAAATTAAATTTTTTATTATTATATGTTTCAATTAAATTCATGTGTTTTCAAATCGCCACAGTGGTGATTTTTACTTGTATTTGTCTAGATCGAACAAATATTATTTATTTATTTATTACTTATAAATACAGAAAAAATAATACAGAGTAAGCGAGTAAGGAGGTGGCGGCCTTATCGCTAAGAAGCGATCTCTTCCAGGGAGCCAACTTTGAGATGTAGAGAAATGCAGAAGACAAATAGCGGGAGTTATAAATGGATACAATATATTTATATTTTTTATTATATATTAGATATTAATTGCTGTGTTTTGTTATGGTTTTACTTACGTATTGGATTAGGCACGTTTGAAAGTCGTTTCGATTGGGATTTGTTATTGAATTGTTTCTAAATAGGGTCCTGTCCTCTCTGAAGGTAAATCTGACAAGATCCTATTACTACAGCATACTGTTGGATCAATTTAACTTTGTTTGTATATTATTATAATTTTAATTCTTGATTCAATTTTTTATATTTGCAATTGTGAACTACACTTTTTTTTATCATAGGTAGGTACATATAATTTAATAGCAAAAACTGAAACGGTCAACGTTTGAAAGATATGCATATAGGTACGGTCGATGCAAAGTCGGTTCAACAATGTTGTAATAAAATAGAACATACTTTTAGATTTAGATACAAAGAAAAAACAATTCGTCCACGACTCCAGTGAGAGGATTTTTACGATACGCTGAATTTACAATCGCCTACGAAAGCATACTGTCTTGAACAATCCCTTTGTTTGTTCTATTCAAATCCGATGCTAATACGTTCAAAGAATGAAAGCAGTCGGATGTTCTTTACGTGTTGTAAAACGAAAATTTGAATAAACCTTTATTATTTTATTTTTCTAATGCATTTCATTTTGTTGAAGGGGATTGTTCGACTGTAATAAATTTATAATTGCAAAAGTAAGAGATAAGCAGATGTATATGCTAATGTAAAAGAGATCAGATTTCCTATTTCTGTTAACAAGAGAATGTGTTTGTCTCCAAGTAGGTACTTCAAAAAATCATTTGTATGAAATTAAATTTGACTTGACTGCTATTAGACTTGACTGTTTTGAATGACGTGTAATGTGATTTACTTTGGCATAATCAAACATTTAATAGCTTAATGTAGAAGCAAATAGAGATTAAAAAATAAGTAATAATATTTTTATTATTTCGGAGCATTAGTGAGTGGGTTACACAAGCAGCATTAGTATTCCACTAATGACGTTACCGAAAAGTTCGTAACTCCAGGAATCTATCGCCAGGCCCGTTCTTATTCTTTATGAGCGACCATTATCATCTGCTAGTATGGTTTTCGATAAAACGTGTTCGCTCACTTTTATTAAAACTTTGTGTTGGGGTAACTTATATTTTTTGGAAATATTTTATGTTGTTTATTTATTCATGCAAATATTGGAACCAAATAAACATGATGCGATCTCACATATTTGTGAGTATTGCAAGTAAAAACTGCTTTAATTCTATGTGCTAAAGTGGACACACGCGCCGTTTGTGGTATATGGGCTTCCAGACAGATTTTGTTTAAAATGTGTTTAACTTGTCATAGTATGTTTTACTTAATTGAAATTTAATTTGATATTTGTACGTTCTTCAATTCTAGGACGTTATTATTCGCTTAATAAAGAAAAAAAGAACTATTTTAATATAAGAAAATTAAACGACTTAGTGGTTAATAAATAACATAAAGCGTTGTGAGACCACTAACTTTCCACTTAACTTCGCAAAAGTGTTGGCTTCCAGTTTTTTAAACAAGTTCATTGCTTTTTTCGTTTCAAAGAAAGCGTTCGGGTTGTAAGTTGAAAACAGCTTTTAACACCTCCTCTAAAGTTAAAGTTAACTTTTTATTTTACATTAAACTTATTATCTCAGATTTTGATAGAATCTAAACCGCTTCAGATATTTTTAATTTCACTACTTTATAATTCACACATATAATGACATTTAAAAAGACATCTTAAATGTAACCTGCACGGAAGTCAATATACATGATCGACGCACGTGATTACTTTTGTACATAGAGTAGTGCCTAAACTAGATGCCACGTCCATATAGTAAGTCTTCTTTAGTATATTTAACTCAATGCTTTATTGCATAAAATTCCATGAATCGATTTAGTTAACGATGAATGAAAAGTCAATTAGTACGAGTAGAATCTAAAAACGAAGTGGAGAAATGTTAAAATTGTAAGTACTATAAATTCTCACAATTTGAACGAACTTAAATGAACTGAATCTGTATAAATCGAGCGTATTTCAACCTATTCATTTCTATAAAAAAGAGAAGTAGATAGTTCGATGAAATTTATAGAAACACTAGCGATTTCTCATTCAGATGCTAGCAGTCGTATTTGTTCGGCTTTGAAATATTATTTAAACTAGTTTCTAATATTTTAATGTTATGAATAAATAGTACATATATTTAATGAGGATAAGAATATTCATTTAAATTCAAAATATAAAATAGAAAACTAGAATTTGCAAGTTTATTTAAACATTTTGGGATGCTTTTTTCCATTTTGTAAGCGGATATAAATTGCATGGTCATAAATCTAGTGGCATCGCTTTAAGCACCTCAGATTATTTGCGTTTGCTCGCACGTTTTTCTTCTGAGAAAACTTTAAATTGCACTCAGGTGCAAAATGTATTTAAGAAGGTAAACTTCTGTACTCATTCACGAAAATTAATGCCAAATTGGTTTTTAGTAACATTTTATTCTCACGTATTTTAACTCAACTAATAATATCAAAAACTTTTTTATGAGAATATTTTATTTTGTAAACAGTGGTCCGCATTAAATCTTGTAGCGTAACAACATTGTTTTTACAAGATCTACCTTATTAATATAGGTATAGGTATATTTAAAAAAAATCCTCGCTTTTTGAAGTAGCCAAATTCTAACATAAATTAGGTCACAAAATAACAATGCGAATTTAGATTAAAATAAAAAAAGATTCTTGAATTGGTATTATTTTATGTTGGTGATTTAATTTAGATTAGATCAAAGGGCATTAAATCAATAATTCACAGAGCTGGAACATTTCAATTGCTTTTCAACAAAAAGGGGTATTTATTGGGTTTTTGTTAAACGCTTTAAAGTTTTCTTTTTCATTTGGGACGAAAGAAACTCTTGGCTACAAAATTTGAAATCATTAGCTGGGCATTTCGGCCACAATTACACTTGTCTATGTTATGGCTTGTTTCTGCATTTAGTCATTTGTTTATATAATAAAATAACACATTAATGAACTCTTTTGTATTTGTAATAAAAAATAATAGCTTCAATACATTTTCAAAGTGACAGACGTGTATTTGAATTTGTTGGTTGTGGGCTCTTGAGGTTATGGGATGAGGATAGCCTAAGTGTCTGAATGAACGAATATAAATGAATGTAATATTTATGATTCTTTTTTCTTTTCGTCGGCTCTTGGTAGCGTTTTATTGCTCGTGAAAGGGTAAGAATTGTTTTGCTGACAGATTTACGAGAAAAGATTCGCTTTTATTTTATCTCCTAACTGAACTGTTGCAGAACATCTGTGCTTATATGATGTAATCAAAATGCAAATACTACGTTTTTTGTTGCAAATGATAATAATGTGAGATGCTTTAGTATAAATAAAGGAGTCTGTCAGCCTTGTCAATCTAGATGTTGTACATACGTCTCATCCAGCAAAACGAAGGACACGCTGCTTTTGACACTGGCTTCCACATTTGCAGGGTAAATCTTTTTCATGCACATGACCGATATTATTTCGGCATATGTATTTTCGGTCTTGTTCTACATTAATCTTTAGCTTAAATTTTGTTGCTCGTTAATGAATAATGGTGAAAATAACACTAGAACATTCATTATAGACATTGTAGTGGTTTTGAGAGTTTCTTCAGGTTAAAGAAGGAGTTGAAGCTGTGTGGTTCCCCTCAACAACTTCTCCAACTTGATAACGAGAAACTACAGTTTGCCTAATTGCAATTTGTTGCAGGTACAAGTTCGTTTGTTTGTTGGAATGTATTTTAATTTAATTTGGGCAATGTCACCGAATGTTTGTGGTTCTCAACTAACTCCCATTGTAAACATGGAGATGCACACTTGAACCGTATTCATTTCATATTATTTATTAACATTATGCATTGTGGCTTTTACCACGCTGACATGAGAAGTTTGAAAGCATTGTTTATTTACTAAGCAAAAACTTTAGATTTCGTTTTTAATTATGAAATTCAGACAACGATTCCAACTAAACACAATTAGATGTCGCTGGGCATTTAATAAAATTTTGTTTTAGGTATGGAGAAAAAGGCAAGACAATTATCACATAACAGTATCAAACCAAACTACCGTTGAAAATTTCCCTACATTTAAAAAAATGCTTTATTTATTTATAGTTCTCCCCTAAACACGGAAAAACAAAACAATGATTTACTGGTAACATTATTGTTGTTATAAAAGTCATCAAATTTATTTAGTTTTTCTACAATAAAGCGTTACATTTACAGTGAGTTCGCGAATCTCACGGTATCACCACATATTCGCTCAAGTTAATATTACGTGTCATTTGGTTTTGTCACGTGCCTTAGAGGATGATCGTAACCATCATTGAGCCCGTCATACATTGCATTAGAAAGATATCATAAAAAGTTAAAGTCAAGACGGACACATGAATATTTATGATATGTGATTCTGAAATAGTTGGAAATTAAACTTGATATCTCTTGGTTAAAAGTAAATAAATCTTAATATTTAATGTCCCCTTTGTTGATATAGTTTCTTCAAATTTTATATATATTTTGTTACGATGAACGCAGATTTGTGATACGGAATAAACCTGCTACAGATTATCCTTATTGGAACCAGAACATTGTATGTATGTGTATTTGTTTAAATTAACATAGATATAAGTAGGTAATAGAGCGTTTGTATTCGGAATGTTTTAATAAGGCTAGATAGATACCTACATATATGAACGCATAGTTGAATGAAGTGCATTAATGCATGATATAACGTATGTCGAGATAGCGTGAGCTCTCTGCACTATGCGGGTTAATTCACAGATTAATTGATAACTAACCTATATTAGGTTCAAGCTCTTCGATAACAAGACGAACATCTAATGCAAATAGTGTCTATCACAATAACTCTAATATTTATTTATTCACATTTTAATTTTTTAAATACAATTTGGTACAATTAATTTAAAATTATTTATCAAATTCCACCGATGACTATTATTTTTACATTTCGTAAGTTTTACTATCATCGTGGTCTAGGCAATATGGATGAGTGTAAACTATTAAGTATTCGAAATGACAGAAAAAACGCAAGCAGTCTTTTAAATAATGTAAATCATGTTCGCTAATAATCATAGACATCGCTAAATTTTCAGCAGTTGGGCGTTTTATGTTGAGTCGACTAATTATTTGTACTAAGTTAATATTGTTTTAAATAAAGAGAAATTTCTAAAGTATTTTCGGATGGAAAAGAAAAGGCTCGTACTCATTAAACATGTTCTCGAACAATTAATTACATGTAACAATTACATTCTAAGAAACACTAGTTTAGGTCATTCATTCAGATTAATTGCAATAATAATACAAAGTGTTCGAAATAATAGAGTAAAAAAAGTAAAAAAGTAAGCCGTATAAATTATTATTAATAACTATAATATTTTATAAAACAGAGAACCTACTACATATATGCACATCTTGCGCGCATGACCATTGACCAATGAGGACTCGGGTTTATCGTACAACAATTATAATTCTATATTTAGCTGTAATCGTAAATATTCAAAGAAGTCGCGTTCTAAAGAGAGCAATTAATTTAAATTCAACAATAGGACTGTGCTCCGTTTTTGATGTATTGTGCTCCTCTTGGTCGTTTACTTCCCTGAACTTGCTTATTCAATGATTTCCTTTATATTGGCTTTGTACAGAAAATAAAAGGAAAAATACTTTGCCGAGAACGGCACTACAATAATATAAATTTACCTGTAATTTATTAATAAAGTATTGTTTAGAAACATCAAAATTATTGAAATTTAAATCTAATAATAAACTTGAAATCCTTTATCATTTGTTGTCAACATTTTATTAATTTAAATGTCTTTCAAAAAGTTTATTACTAAAATGTTTTTACAATAGATCATCTATTGGATAGGGATAAATTTGTTGACAGTAAATTGGATCCTAATGAAGCAAAGGCTCTCAACGTAAACAAGACGGTCTTCTTGCCCCTGTTTACATGATTCTCCGGTTCGTTAGCTTTGTTTCAAATCCAATCATCCGTTTACTATTTCTATAGTTGTAAAACCATTCCTTCTGCTTATCGTATTCAATAAAATAAACAAATTTATTTTGTTAGTACTTAAGATTTAAACCAAAAACTATCTTCATAATAGCAATAGTGATGTCGCCATAACCGATAGAGTCTGTGAATATAAATATTATAAAAAAGTAAAAATGGGTTATTATTATAATTATAATTATAAAAATAATTATTATAATTATCAATAATTGAATATTATTATTAATTTAATTGTTCTACCGATCTAACAACATCTTAAGAATAGATATCTAAAATTTCTAGCAACTTCAAATAATTTTTATTTACAGATATGTAGCTCAGTAAGGAATGCAATTTTTAAATATTTAAAATAAATTCCACTTACCCATATGACACATTTATTTAATCCCCAATGTACGCAAAAGCTTAAGAGTGCGCTGTGGTTAGTAGCGTTACAGGTGTCTCCGGCATAGCTACAATAAATAACATCTGACTTCTGGTTGTGTCGTGAGGCTAGCCGCAACGAATCCCAACACGGGGCTTACATTCATCCTCCTTATCAGGCACATAATTTACACCACAAGGTTGGTTAACCATCCATTCCTGGATACAGCTATTTCTCTTTAAAAGTACACTGTTTTCTAATATTCATAGAACGTTTACATTTTCCATCTATATTTTAACACCAACTAGACATTTCTAATAAATGTTAAGGACAGACATACTGTATTACAACGTGAACACTACGCCATTATATATGAGCGGATAATTAAAATAATATTAAATTACTTGTATGAGTGAATCATCACTTTATCGAATTTCATGCGTTATTTCCTACCTTCTGTATCATTGATATTTCATTCTACATACAATTTACGTATCATTACGTTCTCGTAATTAACAGAAATTTGATTGCTCCGCACAAATTAGTCTTCTATTGAAGCCGCTAGCTAGTCTATTAGGCTCTCTTGTTAAGTTTGCGTAATATGGAAATTGAGGTGTGTGTAAAGATTTAAAAGTGGATCATTGTATTATAAAAATATACATAATTAGATTAATTGAAACGCAAATGAGATTTTTTTTGGAATTACGCTTTTATTTGATTCATCTTACTACCGGAATAGGTTTACGAAAACAAATGAAATACTAAGTCGCATACATATTTTGTTAAAGCATGTTCGTATAAAATAACGGGGAAAAAATTTATTAAAAATATAACTGACCCAGAAATAGATTTTATAATAAAAGCTAAGTTGGCGGTAAATTTGCTGTTCACGATAAACAGTGAAGAGTTAACAGGCGCTCACTGACTTATTGTTTTAAGAACGATTCGACAAGAAAATAGGGGGGGCTACCCCAGAACACGCAAAGTTTTGTTTTTCGCAAATGTAAAGTAAAATTTGGAAACGAAACTTCATAAAGCTAGTTCTGTACAGGAAATCCATTAAGATTTGTCGAAATCTTGCGAATACTTGCAGTAGGCCCCCAGTTTCGTTTGGGCATCCCGTACAAGTCTCGTAAACAAAAGCTAAATAAGCTTCACTCGAGGAACAACTTTTCAACTTGGTGCATGCTGTAAGCGTATTTCAAGCAGTATATTTACCTAACAGCGTTCGTCTAACATAAACGATGGCTGGTACTCCCTCCCTGACAGGCTGTTTGCCTCTTTACTCCACTTTTGTTTGTTTAAATTCGATTTTAAACAATTTCTGTTGTTTTGATTCATTTGTTTTAAGACTTACGTGTTCACATTGTTTGAATTTCAAGGTAATTTCGTGTTTCTTTTGTTTTAGTTTAAACAAGACAACCTAACTAGTGCAAAAGGTTGTTGATTGAATAAAATATGTTTATAAATAATACAGAAGAGACAAGAGTCCTTCGTATAAAATATTTGGAAGCGTTATTGAGTATCAAGTTGGTTTAAATAGAACCCTTTATGGAATTAATATGGATAAAGTAGGCAAAGTTATTGCGAACCGAGGCTTACTAATGTCGGTTTAAAAATCATGTCCCTGTTAAAACTTTCCTCATGAATAATTTACGAAATTTCTTCTGAGATATGCTCTTGCCGCGGAAGATAAGAATTAAATTACGCTAAATTAAATTTTTATTATAATTCACAGTAAAAAGTATAAAAGAAGTTGATTTTAATAATTATCAAAAATTCTTTGGTGTTTTACCGATTTTTAGCTGAGATTTCGAATTTTTGCAATTTAATTCGAATGCCGATGCAAATTAGACAATAAAGAACGTTTTAATTCTCAAATATTAACAAAATCACCTTTAATGATTTTAATTTGATGAGAGTGGATTATTCAGACGTTGTTGACAAACTATTATCGGATTTGGGATTCGAGTCGATTGAATTAATAATTGCTAAAATTAGATCAAACTATGCATTAAAATAATAAAATATGAGGTAATAAATTAATTGGATTAGAAAATTAAGTGCATTTTAAAATTATTATAGATATTAATATAAAAGTCTTCGTTGATAATAATTTGAGTAGGTACCCTTGAAAGTGGTGGTTCAAGAGGATGGCCCGTCTTGCTGTAATTTTCTCGAGTGTAACACTCCACATTGAATAAGAGCACTTATATCCCGAATTTATAATATTGCCCGCGCTAAATCTGCTGAATTAAACGTGGATTTGCAATTAACTAAATCTTATTTATATTTAATTGTATTTTTTATTAGTGTCGGAAGACCATTGGGCAACCGTTCCCCTTATCATGATGTTAAATTAGAAGGCAGTCCATGAGTACAAATACTTCTTAGGGAAATGTCTGTTGATTAAGTTTTACCTGGTGCCATAATATCATGGGAATATTATATCTTAGGACAAGGTGCTACACGTAATCAAAACAATATAACTAATTTAAAAGACGTTATCCGGTACTATGGCGTTTATTTTAAATAATCGGACGTCTCAAAAGCTTTGTAGCCGTCGTATCGTGGTCGGCATAATGAATACTATGTTTAAGTCATTATATTATTTATAACTATTATATTATAATATTTTTTGTTGTTTTTTTGTGAATGTTATTTTTACTTAATGTAAAATAATTAAATATAATAAGTGTAAAAAGTGTAGGAAGCTTCTATGTTTGAAAAAAATGAAAATTTGCTTATATAATAACATTACATTACTTTTTTCATTTCATTTTCATTACATCAGTTTTTATAAATTAAATATAATTAATGTTATTTTAAAATCATAACAATATCACAACATTTGTATCTTAAATAATGTAATAAACAACATAACAACAATTTCCTGGATACAAAATAACGAAGTTAATTAATAAAAATAAATAAATCGTAAAAGCAAAAGATGCAAGTAAAGCAGATGAATGCAAACAGCTTCTCTTCATTAGTGTATATTGTTTAAATAGGCGAACATTTGTAAACAAGACCGTCGGTATTCACCACTGAGTTAAATATGCTAGACAACGTTATTGTACACGCGGGGTGATACGCGCGTTCTAGTCAGCTGCTTTCTGTGGTACAACGCCTTTTCGGTTTAAATTAAATTGCTTTATTAGTATTTTTTAGTTTATCTAGATTATTTTATTTTGCAAAGATAAGTATATCTAATACATTTAACTGATTGGTTACATATACATAGTATACCAATATATTTTCACGAAACTGTTTAGTAACTAATTGATTTTGAATAATTTAATTATTTTTTGATTGCGTTCGTATTTCAGTATTTTAATAATGTGAAATATGACACCTTCCCTAATTAATGCTTCTAAATTTAATTAACCTTAAAGTAAAGGATAGAATTAAAAAGGTTTTACTCTTAAAGATAAATTTGGTTTTATATATCCTTTTTTTTAAATTATGAAATAACATTTAAAGAAAGAGCAGTTGCCAATGGAACTCCTAGTCGCTTCCATTCATTATATACGGCTACTCTCAAGCTGATTCGGAAACGTGACTAGCAATGGCAGATTAGGTTAACTACTGGGTCCATAGTTCATAGTAATCTAGAAAATAATTAAATAATAAATACATTCAATTTTCGTAGCGGGTTTCACAAAGTCATAACTTAGGCGCAGCTCGATGTAGCTCTGCCAAAATTGCTAATGACCGCGAAAACAACGAGCATCTGTCGGTATCGAGCCAAAAACCAATTTACACTAATTTACAAAATATCCATTATAATGTCTTTTGGCTTAATTTAAAAATAAAAATAAGGTATCATTAGAAATTCAGCAAATCATTATTGGTTAATTCTTCACCGCAATAAAAAGTTGAGCTAATTAATGATATACTCAACGAATTCTCGAGAAGATTTTCAATCGCCGCTAATTAAAACCGTTTTTTCTGCTCCTTCTGGGCAAAAACTTTCCTCGACCCTCCAAAACACCGATAGAAATACACCTGGACTTTTGAAAGCACATAAAAGTTTTCCAATTTAGAGGGGCTGATTGGAAAATTTTCAACAGTTTTGGTGTTAATCGAACCTTGAATTTCTATACGAATCTTAACCGAATTGAGCGGACTAGATAAACATTTCTCAACAAAACGCCGTTATTTTTCTCTGAAATCCATGAACGCTCAAGAATAATATTATGAAGCCGTTCTAAAAGTCAGTACGAATTTCATTTCATAGGCACGCGTCTATATTAAAAAAATACATATCGTATAGTTATAATTTTAAAATTATATCTTTACTTAAAAAGTTCCCTCATGAATATTTTTACTGAGTTATGGGCTCGCGTTGGAAGATAATAAATTCAGTATAATTTAATTTTTATTACGTAGTCCTTTCAAGTATAAAGGGGGCTCTGTTTGAATAACAATTAAGCAAAAACATTTGGCGGACCAAAGTAAACTTTCAAAAGTTATTTCAGTCAAATATCAGAATTAATATGGGAAATCATTTGTGGAGATTGCATTACGGCACATAAACATGTATAATGATGGCTCTTAGCAAAGTCCAAAATCAAAGTTTTTAATCATAATTAGTTGTTTTTCTTAAGTTATTATTCTTAGTTATTTAACAAAATGGAACACAGCGTAACATACATTAAGGTAGTAGTAATGGCGTTATAGGTATTACAAACATTTGGACAAACGTTAATTTTATTAAAAATACAAATCGTATTTAAATTCAAATACAACTGACACCGAGTGCTAAGAGCGTAGTCTTCGCGTTGTACTCGTAAAAGTTAAAATAAAATTAACGGCACGCTTTTCCTGCGGAAAGCATTCGCAGGGAAGCGGACGCGACGCTACTGGCGGAGAACTTCCAAATATCTAATTCGAAATCTTAATAAACTTTTCTGTCACGGGCAATTTCCTTCGGGCTTACTTATGTTGTGACGATAAGTTGCTCTCTTACATTTTAAATTATAACTCTACAGTTCAATTGACTTGTATATTATTGTGGTTTATATTTGTAGTTTGGAGTACTCCCACCATAAAGTTTAAGGCCAGTAGTGCGACTCTGTAAGCAATATTTATTGTATTCAATAGTTAATATTTATATTACTCGTTGTCTAAATATCATTTATTACGTAGTTACGTGAAAATTTAGGTATAATATAAGTAGCGAACGTGAGCAAGTTCAAAGTATAGTGAGATGTGGTCAAGCAAACTATCACCCTCGTATTTGAATCTCGCAAAAAATTCAGTATCAATGTAACTTTTTACCAGAAACAAATACCAAGTACTTTGGTATCTCTAAGCTAAGTACTAGCTTAGTAGATAAAAATTATACACCGTTCACCTACGCTTTATTTAGTGTAGTTGTATTCAATTTAACAACACGAATATTGAAATTTTACCCAAAATTAATATGTATAAAAATAGTGGGATTAAATAATTCATATTGTATAATATAATAAATAGTATTATGCTAATACCCTCTCTTAATACAATAAGAATAAATATATCTGACATAGGTTTAATGATATATTGTCAGTGGACGCCACTTTTCCCACAGGAATTCTGAACCTGTGAATACAGTGGTACACTTGTGACTAATAGGTGAAATTCAGAGCGACACAGCTGTGGCCCCGCCATCCGGCCACCTCGTAAATAATAAAATCATTAATACAAACCAGCAGAGGCTCTGTACCTTCACAGTTATGATCTACAGGTGCAGTGGAATATAGGTATTCAAATTTATATTAAATCTAATAAGACTGAATTTAGGTAATTAAATTCTTAGAAAGACATCACGCTAAACAATGCATATCTTTTTCTCCTTCTGTGACACCAGTTTTAAACTCATGAATAGCATTCTAGCTTTCCATATAGAGAAAACGTTGGAGTTAAAAATTTTTCAACGAAAACATTTACACGTGTTTAAACGAAACCAATGTAATATTTCTTATTAGGTGTATCTTTTCAACACGGCTTGTTAAAATTAATTGTCATAGAAGGCAGGTCATGATGAATGACACAAGGAACGAATTCAAGTTACGTACAAATTGCGAGCATAAATTACGCTTTAATAATTTCGCGTACGGCCCAAGCCCGCTCAATCATTGGTCCCGCACAACGCTGCCAGGTGTCGCCGCAATAAATCACGGAGTTGTTAAAAATTATTAAATTACATTATCACACTTTATTTACCATTATTAGTTTTAAATTTCGAAGAAAAAATATGTTGTCACTAGAAATAAAAAAGCATCTTATCACGCAATATAAATGCATAAAGTGATTGCTACTATTGTTTAAAACTTTTTCCCTTCAGAGTCGTAGATGAGCGTCTGCAACATCTAAACGATTCAGACTGGAAAAGTTGTAAAGTTATCTGCATAAGAAAAATAAGCAAGAGGTTCTTTAAATATAAAGTCATTTCACCGTGTCGACGATTAAAATAAATTTGTTGAAGAAATCTGTTATAATCTGAATGTAAATAAAGAAAATTTTAATTTAGTGGAAAAAGCAACGAACCGATTTCTTTTTTATAGCCGGCCAATTGAAACGTTTCCAGCTCTCTGAATAATTCATCTTTCGTTTGAACAAAGACGAAGTGGGCCGCGCGGCGATTCTTTGATCTTTTGTAATTGGAATCGATGCTCATATTAAAAAGAGAAAATCTTGAGAACGACCGACGCAATGCACCGAAGCCATTTACTTCGAGACGATTACAACTGCAAATTATTTTTGACGTGAAAAAACTTTTGATTCTTTATCTTTGTTCATTGCTTATTACAATATTCGTAGTCTTAAATAGGACTCTATGAGGAAATATGCTTAAGTAACGTAATGGCTCATGAAGGAGACTGCTGTTTAGGCTTTAATAACATGCTGAGTCGGCAAGTGTGTTTAGCCAAAGATTTACAACCGCCATATAAAGTCCGGCGCACTTGCAACGGAACTGTGTTTGCTCTCTCTCTGTACCTAAGTTATTATGAACGTTAAAATTTATCAGAATAATTAACGTCTGTATATAAAACAAACCTTTATCCGGATGCACGTTCAGACTTAAAAGCGCTATGGGCAGGATTGCCACCCATTTGACATATCGTATTTTGTAATAATGTAGTTACCTAATTAAAATTATCACAGAGAAATGTATGCATTCGACAGTCACCTCTATTATGCCGGCTTGATAATACAAACCATAATCCTTGGATATTACTCCAAATTTCCGAAGTTACATTTGAAAATGGCGACACCATTCCGAGAAGGCAACTTGAAATAGCTTCAAATCGAAATGTTTTTATTTATTTTGTAGACAAGACTCGTAATATGATATCACAACATATTCTTGGGAGTTTTATTTTATATGAGTGAAGAGTCCGCCGACGGATTATTAGTCTATCGAAATTAGTTTGGCAACTCTATCAATAATACCGCAAACTTATGCAATATCATCAGCCATCCATATTACACAATTCAGTGGAGATTGTTATGGAATCTACGTACTATGAAACTTTCCAAACAATATGATTTGCTAGATTTAAACATAGTTCATACAATATAATAAACATTATTTGGCAAATAGCCCATGTACCTAGTTACTGCCTATTCCATTTTTCTATTTGTTAATTCACAACTATTATTAACATACTTAGGTCATTTTGCGGGTGTTACATTTGGAAGATTATTTGAAACGGCGGACTGGGCTACTGCCTATAAAATGCATTATATAAAAAATATTTTTCTATCAATATTAGCGAACGTAAATTTTTATGTAACCAGATTTAAGGCTAAAACTGATTCTAAGTTCTAATGCTTTGATTTAAGAAGTATATTCCTTATAAATGTAATGGATAGTTATACTTGTTGCTGTTGATTGTATAGCATGGTTTGTAATTTGGGTACCTTTGTAGTTTGAGTACACCCCCGTCAACATAATTAGTTCCAATTAACCGGTAACCTCAGCATATGTACGAGCCATTAAATTGAGTGATACCTTACTTCCATTAGGCTGCTTGTTGTTTACATCAATTAAGTGACATGTTAATTTTAATGCATGCCTATGTTGTGGTTAACCTTATGAGCATGCTGCTTGTTTAATATCATTTAGTAAACTCACTATATTTACCCATACTCATATTCATCACCCTTTGATGTTTTCTTCATTTATATTTATTGACGTATTAGATTTACGTAGAACATTTAGTAAACCTGTAAATATTGGTCCGGCTGCGCTAGTCTTATCCTCATAGAGTTTCTGATGTCTTCTCTTCTAATATATTTAACTAAATATTTATTTCTTCACGTTGTTATTTTATCAAAGCCAAAGGGATTGTCTTGTAATATTCAGTAATATTACTTTTTTATCGATATTAATTCTAAAGTCTTAATTGGAAAAGTAAATAATTCCCATATAAACACTTGAAATTAGAAATGACTGGTCTTGCAAGATCAAATTAAAATTCCTACTGCGTGTAACATTTTGTAACAAATATATCCTTTTTTTGGTTTTGGTAGAAATAGGTATATTTAAGCTGGTAAATCTAGTGTTAATACTGTCAATGCCTTTCAAAATACTGTTTAGTTCCTGTGGCGGGCATTAGCCTCCTTCCTTTGCTTCATGATCGTAAGGTTCAACATCCAACTGCAAGCCATATTGGCTATGCTATATTTTGATGAGAGCACTTATATTCATTTGGACAGGAGTAATCAATGTAATAATGCAAATATTTTTCTTGTAGTATTAAATGTAATTATGAGATATATCATTATCGGTGTGCATTTCTGAGTCTGCTTTCCCTATTAACAGTTTTGTTTTACGTGTAAAAATGCAGTGCGAGAGTGTTTCCGTCGAAGCTATGTATATTGAAAATAGCACGAGATTCCAATGCCACAGGTCGGTGTTTTTATGTCCCCCTTTAATGTTATTTCTTCTTTTATGACACTATAAAGACGATACTGGCCACTACGCGTAATGAAATCTCCTTGCTTGTGTTCAATACTGCACTTTGATGTTATAAGAAATTTCACTTTTATACTCGTTCAATGTATTGTAATTAAATTTTATTATTAAAAATCTTCTTCTTTAGTGAGTGCATTAATTTGGAAATATTCGGAAACGAGACAAAATGGTTTCATTTGAATGCGACGTTATTACCACACTAATAACCATCATCAGTCTGTCTACCACTTTCGTGAATGCAGCCTCGTAAATTCAGCGCCGCACTGTAATTACAGTTAATCACAAACGTTTGTTTGTATTGTTAAAGGTAAATAGACGCACATACCTGCGATAATGTTAACTAAATTGTAATCAATATGTTAGTGGAGTAAGCAGCAGGCCGTGTTTAACTTGCACCTCTATTGGTTTCACAAAGTCAACAAATTAGTTATAATTATTATTTACTTCAATACAAGTTAAGTGAATATGTAAACTTGTATTATTAATAATGTTATGTATATCATTAAAACAAACTTAAAAGTAACTTAACGGGTTAACAGTTTAAACACACGCAGTTGCGGTAAGTTAAGGGTTAGAATGTGGTAACTCAATTTGTCCAGTCAGACGCCTCTTAAATAGAAGTGTTATACTACATATAGATGAAGATATATTTTTATGTATCAGCTGAAAATAACGAAAAAAGTTTATTTGTTTATTTAATTTTACGTTTTACGCACATCATGTATTTTATAAATAATAAAAAGTAGGATATTTAGCAGTTATGTGACAAGGCTTTTAAGCTGAGCATGTGTTAGCAGTGCACTAGTCTGTGGAGTAAAACCAATTTTCTGCCTGTATTTAGAGAAGCAACTTTTTTTAGATATATCGTAATTACGTGTTAATTTATTTATAGGTTCTAGCTATGTATTTTATTTTTTCAAAAAAATTGATATATTTTTAGATATTAAAGCATCCTTAGATGGAATGAGTAGAAAGTAATAAATGGAATAAGCAAAAATTAAAACAAGTGCGGTTAGAGTTGTTGTTACACGACGGTTATTTTTAATCAATTTGATCATTTTGTCTAATTTTTAGTTAATCTTCTTTGCCAGGATACATTCAATTAGCAATTTGTTCCAAGAAATTAAAAAAAAAACTTAAGAAAACACTATAACACTGTCTACTTGTATATTAACAAAATATAAATCAGTAGTTGGTAGTTCTTCTTCACAATCATTTGTGACAATAATAAAATCGTGTTTAATTTAATATAAACATTCCATAATCTTGTTAAAATATGTTCTAGAAGCAAGTATTGAAAAGACTAAAAGTTTCTTGAGTTTGTACCGAGTTGAGAGTTTCTAAAGTGCATCGTCGAGAGCCAACGGTGACAATGTCGAACATGTGCTCGTAGCATTCACTAATCCTTCACTTCCTACAGCGTCGAAGCATTTTAACTTTAAACTTCACACTTTGTACGTCACAAAGATTCTAACTTTTAATTCTCTATGGAAACGTGTGTTGCTGAACTAAACAGAATATTATGTACAAATAGTATATTTGAAAGATTAACAAATTTTATACTACAGTAAAGAATACAAATATCAATTATAAATTGATAGTCCTTCGGCATCTTCAGTCTCTCATTTATCTCAGACCGCGCTCTGTTATGCATGAACCTAAATATATAAACATAAATTTATTAATTATTTTTTTAATAATTAACAATTTGTTGTACCTACCCCGTTTGATACTCACGTGAAAGTTCATAGCTTAAAATATAAATTTACACAAAAGAGTAAGGTTAGCATGTGTGCCTTTAATCCCTTAAAAGCAAACTTTGTAAAATCCAATACTACCCGCAAACGAAGGAAAGTCATGTAAGTAATGGTATGTGTTCATAGGAGAAACACTAGTGGCTGTTTAAACTAAGATCAATAATCGCATGCATTAGGTAGTCCAAAGTTGTTCAGTAACTTAGATCACTGCTGCAAGTTAGAATTTCTATTGCAAACAATGAATTGCTGACAACCAAAAGGCAAATTGAAACTACCAACTAAGATTGGCGCTCAACTGCCCGCTACTTCATAAGTAATTATGATGGAAGTCTATTGTAATATCTTAATTAGATACTAGCAGTTAACAGCTTGTTAGTCATGTCCATCAATCATGATGAAGAAACAACCAACCGCACATTTTGAAAAATAATATTATCTTTTAAATTTTTTAAATATTAAACTCGGTTATTTGCAAATATCTATTGATTTTAAAGGTCAGTGTTCGCTTAACGTCTACAAGTGTTGTCTTCGTATAGGTACAATTGTAAATGCAATATTCAAAATGACTCTATGCACAATAGCACGCCCGGGACTTGCAGACACTCGTGTGCACCGATTGTATTCCACCGCATAACTATCCACTTATTTTTTAACTAAGAAATTCTATATAAACATACAAACACAACTCTTGTGTTTTTTAGTGTTAAATTTTCTTAATTGATAACTGTTACACAGAGTTGACAAGCATCAGTCGTCAACGCCATGTAGATATGACGGGAAGCACGCATACCGTTTGGGCCACTCCACAGGTGTTTCACTTGAAAATTCTGGGTCAATAACCATCATCAGTTCGTCTACTATTCCTTTAAATGTGTGATTTATAAGTTTTTAGTATAAAATGAAGCGGGTTAGTTAGTTGGATATATTGTCAGTAATGTTAGATGAGCCAGCTAACATGGACCATTCAAAAGGCGCCTTGCGGACGGATACGGGCCGTAAAATAGGATTTCATGCATGCGTTGGTTTGTGTGAACAAATCTGTACGGATGACAACGCACGACCTTTGCCAATAATCTTACTTTTTTGGCGTAATTTTTCACTTTTTAGTTTATAACTTTTATGTTGAACTAAACACACAAATAACTAAAGAATTGAGCATACAAAGTACCTACTACAAATTATATTAAAACTATTATATAAATTGTTTATTTCGTTCGTAAATAAACCAATTGGTAAAATAATTGTCAATGCTGGTACTACAACAAGGTTATATCAACCAAAATACAAAGGATATAACAGGTATCTGGACTCATATTTCATGAAATTATTGCAATTTAATGGTGGGGATCATTATCTTATCATTTTGTAGGCAACTCTGTTGATCTATTTGTTAAATCATACGTTAATACTGTGTTAGCCAGCATTCAAACTTTCGCTGGAATATTTGAACTTTCAGTAAAATTAACTCAGACTTCATTTAAGTCGCCATCGATATTATAATTTAAGGTTCTCTTTAATATATTGCATATGGAAATTTTCGCTGGGCGGGCCTCACGGTCATAGATATAGTGAACAGCGCATGGGCGTCGCCGTGCTATGCAGCTTTGCGCTCGAGAAATATAAATTAGTCCACTAATTCAACCTGAACATAGCCTCTACTCGACTAACGTTTAAAATACTACATCCTTGAAGATTGCCTTAAATTATAATTACGTCAGTATTATATAATAATATCGATTAGACTAAAACATGTTGAAAACTACAGGTCCCACAAAGGTCCCGGGAGACAACCTTGTTTAACGCTCGTCGCATTTCAATGAAGCCGACTGCGGCGGCGATGAATGCCGATGAATAACTAGTTGGGCAGATGTTCGACTAAAGGCTAAACATTTAAAGATCGCTTTTACATAGCAGTTAGGATGTTTCTATGACGTATATTAATTAAGCTCACAACAATGCCAGACAACTCTACGAGACAAAATTGTTTGTGATTTTTTTTTTCAAAACACAACAGCAACTAGACCTTAAGTAACCTTTTCTTGAAATAAAAATAGTGAAGTGAAACTCTGGACGTTGTAATCAGTACACTCAAAAATGAGGAAAATATTTTCTTTGCTGCACGCGAGGGCTTCTTTGTCGAAAAGATTATCCACTTAAACATGAAAGGTCTGAATAATTTCAATTTTTCAGTGTTTAGGGATCGAATTATAAATCATTCTCTTGTTATGGGCATCTAATTTAATGCGATACTTCTCCGACGAATAACGGTATCGTCGAACAATGAAAAATAATTAAAAGTAATAAATCTCTCAGCAGGTAACAAAAACTCGATGTGCGGGCTTAATAACCGTCGCATGTCTGCGGTAAGCAGAGTTGTGAGAACCAGCGCACGCGACATTTTACGCTTTCATCTTAAAATAATAATCTAATATACTCTAAACCAGTTCACATTATAGAACTTTGAAAAATATCAAACAATGAACAATTTCATCATAAAGATATAATCGCATTCTATTCGTGACAAGTGAAAATAGCCTTTAAAGTGTAGCGGCTAACTGTTTGCCTAAAAACACTTTTTTATAAAACATATTAATAAAATAATACTATATTGTTATACTCGTATTTATCTTAAAGGAATATATGACAAATTTTGTGGTATACTTTCGCTGAAAAGTAACATTATATTTTCACGGTTGCAGTTTGTTTTAGTGCTGTTCCTTGTCACAATAAAGGCGTTGGCGCAGTATTTATAGCCAAGACTGGATAAAATTATGTAGCACCGTGTTAATATTGCCAAGACACCACACTCCATGTGGTCGTTCTCCCACGGAGAGCTCTTGCATGCAATTCTATCTACATACGGAAGGTATGAATTTATATTGAAGCATATTTTTGGTACAGTACATAATTTTACTTAATAATATTTTGCTATAATATAAAGCAACGTTAATTCGGCTGATTAATGCATATTTTCAGATTCTTACTAATTAAAATATCAAGGATTTATTTTCCTTCAAGTTAAGTTGCTATGGTAAGTTTATAAACGTCACGTTTATTTTCTTTTTCAGTTGAGTTCGAACTAAGTAGATATGTACATAAGGGTTGAATAATTTACGACTACGCAAACTTTGTCCACGACACCCTGTTCGCTACAGATGTGTTACATATATCAGACCCCAACCCGAAGCCTGCAACTTCAATAAAA
This sequence comes from Tineola bisselliella, assembly GCA_028551675.1. Classification (NCBI taxonomy): domain Eukaryota; kingdom Metazoa; phylum Arthropoda; class Insecta; order Lepidoptera; family Tineidae; genus Tineola; species Tineola bisselliella. The sequence continues at coordinate 138,207 of JAPWLS010000179.1, forward strand.
CTTCACTGAAACTTACTCAAACGCGTCCGACGGTGAAAGCTGTTTTTAACTTCTTGCCCCCGAGGGATCAGGCTGTGGAGAACAAGTCAATGAAAATACAGAAGTTGGAATTATTTGCTAACAAAAGGTTATTGTTTAGGCCTATACACACACACTGAATGCGTATGAAATTTTAGAAAACCAATCGCAGTATTATAATATTTTATTTTTTTAAATCTTACAAAATTTTCTTCAATTGTTTGGTTTTACAGATTCCATGATACATTGCAATAATTAATTAACTACTGAATTCTCTATCTTTCCATTGTCGGGGTAAATTTTGATGTATAGTAACAATTTGGATCACTTTAGAAACTTCTTAACTTCGTAAACACAATATAACTTCCATAAAAGCAACTGAAAAATATATAAGGGTCAGTTTTGACTGTTATATTTTGTATTTAATATTTAATTTTTACTGACGATTCGACTTACAAGTTCTTAAGAATTTTCAAAGAGAATTAGAGTTTATAAAGAAACTTTATCTTCTAACAATCATATTGTATAAATATAATATAGTTTTTTCTTAATTTCATAAGATAAACTTTATTACAAAAATGTATAATATAATTAATTGATATGAATTTGTGTCCTGCAGATAAAACGTGTCGTGTGACTTGTACTTGTACGCGTGTGTATGTGTGTGTTGTGGACACCTCTTCCTAAGCTTTTTCTCTTCTGCGTCAGCTTTTGCGAGAAGTATACATACGGGAGGTACTGTCAACTTAAGCACGCTGCATTTACCCTGTTTCACCAGGCTGGTAAAGCGAAAAAGACTCTTATCAAGAAAGATTTCCCCATGACAGCAATTTTGTCTCGTTCATAGATTGTACTTTAGTTTAATATCAGGCAGAAATTTCTCCGTGTAGTATAAGAATAAATGACGTCATTAATTAGAAATTCGAGATAAAACATATGAATATGTGACATTCACTAATTGCTCAGTTAGTTCTCAGTTTCCTCGGTGCTCCTATCACAAAAACGAACGTTACAGTTGCTCTGATTCCAATATAATTGCTACAGATTAATATGTTATAAAAAATATGTAACGGCTTGTGTTTGTTGGACCAATGAATGACGAGGTTTTGTGAATATCAAAGCCATCTGGATTAAGTTTTATGTTGGTTAGTTGAATATTTATTCTTATTCATGTGAGGTTTAATTTTTTTAATGTATTTTATAGAAATGTTTTTAAACGCATATGCTATTTTACATTTTTGTTATAATGATAAATAAATACATATACGAGCAACGGTCTGCCCCCAAACTATACACTTACAATTAACATATGAATACATACATTTATAATAATTTCACATTTATTATTTATAATTAATAATACAAGTAATATTTGTTTTGATTATGAATCGAACTAATTATTGCAAAAAGCATCAGGCGTCTCGTCATAATTGATTCCAAATACTAAAACTAGATTACTGTTAAAATTGTAATGTATGCAGCAAGCAAATTGTAGGTATGTTATTCCCCATCTATATGACGATATGCCTCGGTGAATAGTCGACTTAAGTTAACTAATGATAATATCATTGTGTTAAATATGCTAAAGGACATAGGCTAAACAAATATATAGCGCAAACCAGATGATGTCCATATTGGTCTTTTGGACTAAACTTTGTAGTGCGCCAATTTTGTTCCTGGAGTTCTCTAGCAACAAATGTTTACGACGAACGATCCGTTCCCGTGGATCCTTGAGTCTGACCTGTGTCTGATTTGCCTACCGAAGCAGCGAATTCATACTGAACTGATGAATCACTTGGGCTCCTCGCTTACTGAGAAACCACTACCTCAATTGACTCAACAACTCCCGAAAATCTAAAGCTTTTGTTGAAGTAATATAATTAAATACAATATGTTGTATGACTAGGAATGTTGGAATTGGCTTGTTACAAACTAAAGTTTCTGGACAGTTGTTTAGTTTTATTAAACTTGTAACTGGGGAGTTGTTAAAAGTGCAACGATTTCTGCTTACATGTAACGAAAACATTACTGTATGTGATATACATAAAATTTTATAGTTAAGTCAATCTTAGATTATATTTTGAATTGTTAATATGAACTATTCTTGGGATATTTCCATAAATTTGTATGTATGGAATTGTAAATTTAATATATTTTATTAATATTAAATATTTTTAAATTTAATTTTTCAACGAGTCAACTTAAAAAATATGGTGATTTTATTTGCTAGGGTTTATATATAATAAGTACAATTATCTTTATGTTTATTAAAATACATATGCACATAAATGCAGGTGAGTTGTTAATATTTTTTTAATGAACTCAATTTTGCACCTCTCTATTAACGAGCGACATATAAAAGTTTTCCAATAACACCAGTTCGTGTTTTCCGTAGAGGAAATCCGCCGATTTATTTCAGTAAAACCGAATCCTTTATAGTATTAAAGGCTTTATACTAACTCATCGATTTATCATAATTAACAATATTCTTAAGAGAGATAAAAATAAATTGAATAAACAAAAATACTAAAATTAAAATTGTTTATTACGCAGTTGAAAGTATAAAACGTAGTAAATTATTTTTGTTATCAATAAACGGATTAATCTTCTTGTGTACTTCTGGAATGCGTAACGTGGAACTACTGTTGTAAAATACCTTTTCGACACCTCGCATGCGTTAATGAGCTATTACACGATCACATGTGACTTGCTCTAAAAAGTGCTCGCAACAATAATAACTGATGTCAAGATAGATAAATTTTGACAAATTAAATATTATTTGCGCATGTAAATTCGCTATTTCATAATAAGTGGCACATTTCAGAGATTCAATGAAGATTAAATAAATTGAATCGTATCGTAAGACGTTATCTAAAAATAATCTTTTGATTCAGAAGATGTGAACCGGTTTAAGTGTATGTACATTTTCCTTATATTCAAAGGTAAGAGACATTTTGTGACTAAAACGCGATTAAATTAAGTTAGTATGGCGAAAAAGAGAGCAATTTCGATTCTCATGGAATCCAAATGAGCTTTTTATTCAAACTCACAAATGGAGGAAACACTAAAACGGATGGTACTTCATTGCATAAGAAGTAAGCAGGTGCTTTAATTTTAACTTGTGATCGTTGAATTTTTTGTTATTATTTAAAAAAGATAACTTGTAACAACCCCTGAGGAGCGCCTAATTGCGTATGTGAATTAGTTTCGAAGTTAGTGTCTGATAGCTAGAATCTGTTCTATTAAAGTGAATGGTCGTAGTTTGTTATGAAGCCCATTTAGTGACTTTTGTCTGTAGATAGTTCTTTGTAGTAGTTCACTTAGTTAGTAGAGTGACTGCCTTTATATACTGAACTGTTATAAAACAAATTGCTGGAAATTTCTAAAAAGGGAGGTAAGGGTCAATAGTGATAGCAATCTTGTGAAAAATAAAAATATCTTAGATTGTAGAGTTCTATCATCGCTGCCTACCTTGAACTAAAAAAAGGTACAACGAAAGAGAAGATAAATCGTTTTGAAGGAAAAATAAAAGAGAACATTGAAAGGATATCTTATATATTTCAATTAAAACTAGCATTTTGTCACAATAAGTAATATTATATAAAGCAGTACAATAGATTTTACAAATATTATACATTTTAATAATAATAATACAATTTAACTATACTAGTTTTAAAGCTTGTTATTTTCAATATAATTTCTACAACAAACATATGTGTTTCTAGTGAAAATGGATATGAACACTTTTTTTATTTTGAATTGTTTATAGCAAAATAATAAATGAATAGAGATACAATGTTTGGTGTAATCAAATTAAACATAGTTCCTTTAATTGTAGAAACAGAATTGCGTACGGCGATTCGTTTTTATCATTTTATCTCGCTGCGCAACAAAATAGCTAGTCTAATAACTTGCGACTTTGTGAATGTATTCATTTTCACTAAATGCACATATATTAACAATAACATTTAAAAAACTAAAAATTGACTAGTTTTTTCTTAGTAAGAAAGCTATAACAATATAAGGAAGGATATGTAATTTTTTCTAAATAAGGGAAGCCGCTTTGATTTAAACAGGGGGTTGTCATCTCATTAAAAGAAATGACAGTGATATATACAGAATTAAAACACTTTATGCGGCTTACTATCGCGTGTTTTTAACGTTTTATTTCAACGTTTTAAAAAATGCCAAATATGCCATATTGTATTTCTATTACAATTTACTAAATTACGTGTACGTACATGTACGTTGTATCATGTTCCATTTTTAATTTAAAAATAGAGCGTATTTAATTTCTTTCCCATCCCCCTTTCCGTTGATTACTTTTAATTATAATTTAAGAAAATTATGATGCCTTAAATTATTACATTAAAATATATAATATATTAAAATCAATAGTTACTTATGTATCTGATAATCATCAAACACTAACGTTGCCGGTCGATTTTCTAGCCTGAGAATAATTGCTCTACAATAAAAGGTTACTTGAAAAAGGTTATTGATATATCTAACCGTTATAATCCTTTAATTCGATTTTCTCTATTTTAATAACATGGATTATAAACTTCATCTAATTAATGATTGAAATAATTTATATGAAAATAATGTCTATAGGTTTTTAAATTATTATATATATTATTATTATTACATTTAAGATATGATATATTTTTATATTAGGTTTTCTTCCATTAGTAAAGTTACTGATGGCCGAAATTTCTAGGGGAAATTCATCTTATGGATATGTTATTAGGCGAGATAGTAATTCCATAACAAGTCTTCTAATAAATAAGCGATACTATGTAACGTTATTTACATCAGTTATATACAGTTTTACTAGACTATTTTTATACAATTAATTAGAATGGCTACTTTCTGAACTCCTTAATACTGGGTCCAAGTTTTGGCTGAAAATAAATAAAAATGTTTTAATCAAAGGATATGATTAAATAAACCTACTGGCTGATACTGAGCGGCTAACAATAAAAGTTACCTTTATAATGCATATCTCTGTGCATGCTTGGGCATGTTTTCCCTGGATACTGTAACAAAAAGAAGCCACTATGAAATGCTTTAATTTTGATTTATACTTAAATAAACTAATTGATATTCATTACCTTGCTTAAATCGAAGTCAATGTTTGTCCTGACCGCTCTATGATGTAACGGTTGTGGTGGTCTAAAGTTATTTCCGAGTGGTGCCTTTGGGTGACGAGCATCACCTTGCATCAATCGGCGAAGTCCATGTAACTGCATTAAACAAACGAATGCAGCACATTTATTATTAGTTTAAAAGTAGCTTCCACGATACCGGCCCATGGTATTGATCCTGGTGTTAATCCTTCATAAGTGACTATTTAGTTGACATTATAGTTCGATCTATTTTCATAAAACGCGTTAACATTCTTTGCAAATCAATCTGCCTATTATTAAAACCGAATGCATTTCTGAGATTAGCGTGTACCTACCTATATACACACGCAATGGGCTAGTTTATATCGTACCATATGTTATATTTTTGTTTTGTACTACAATTATTGTAAAGATAAAACTGCCAAGTAACATGTAACGAGTCGGGACTTCACAGAGGCATGAGGTTTCAGGTAAATTGAAATTTCTTCCTTTTATATGTTAGTGGAGTATGGTATGGAGGGAGCCGTCCGTCCGTCGAGGGGATTAACTGGTGTTGCACACGCGACCCCAGCCGCTATCTCGACTAAATCGCTGTTTACGGTGTATTAAACAATTTGATTTTGATTATAGAGGCCATGTAATAACTTTTATCGGTACTAATACCACTGGTAACGAGATATTTTGCTTACTGGCAACATATAGTAATTGCTTCTCTACTGGGATATTAGTAAAGATTTATTTCTGTTATGTAATATTGTATTTAGATCCAGGACAATATAATCATTCGAAACCCTTGTCATTGATAATTGTGATTACAAGGGATGAGCATAGTGTGTTATAGCCTAAGGGCAGGTAACTCGATTCTAATTTAAATCCAGTTACATACTAAGTCTTACTGTGAGTAGTGTGTGAAATAAAAGGTAGAATTCAGAATTCACCAGATGCACTTTTTCTCAACGATTGGAGACAAAAAAAAATCCTATGTTGATATGTTTTTGACGGTTGCATATTAAAATATGGACATAATTTTTTTAATAATATCATAACTTTACATATAAATATATTATTTTATGAAGAACTTTAAAAAAGAACAAGCAAAAATATATATCTTTTAAAGATATTTTTTATAAAACACATTCGGATACAATACAAATAAATGGACGTAAAATCATTGCGGTCGAATCTTAGGATGTTAACGAATTAATTTTAATATTTGAAATTTGTCTTTTCTATGTTGTAGTTGCTTTGTTACGGTTAAATAACGTTAACAAACGATGAGAATGTGGAGTTTACATTATGTTTTAGGTTGTAAGTAGATATATGTGCATGTACATATAAGTGCAAACACGTGTTCTCTACCGTAACACTGAAGGAACCCACACGGCGTCCGCTAGACTCCCTATGAGAGTGCTAGCAGTTTCCACTAGCACTTAATTTTCCACCAACACAAACGGAAAACATAAACAATGATTTATAATAACAGCCACACAACGCGGCACTTTCAGTTTACTTTTAACACGTACATAATTCACGGTGGAGTCTTTGTCTAAAGGCGAGGGACGTGAGTTGTTTATTGTAGCGTGAGCACAAATGAAAACGTTATTACAGTAGCCCTCACTAGCAGTGTATTCAAGGGGAAAAGGAAGAGCTGACGGCGGGAAACGACAAACTTGGTGGACTTTTACCGCCACCTATACGTATCTTATACGCGGTTTACAAAATAAAAAGCAAGCAGAATAGCATGTCTATGAACCTAATTACAATACTCGTAGTCATGAATTTAATTAACGTCTCTATGTGCTATTTATTTTATTACTTTGAAAATTAACGCTCATATATACTCATACGTTATGTTTTATTCATGTTACAAGTGTGCTTATTTTATTTACTAATTACTATAGCTAAGAGCGATTTAGAACATTATATTATTGTAAAAACGCGATTATTAAGAGACGAAAGAAAAGAAATAAATTATATAATAAAAAGAAATTATTTATTAACGTGACAGACAGGGTTAAAAATAATTCATTTTACGAATGAACTTATTACTATGAGTTAATGAACTATTAACTTTTTCAATAAAATTCGAAGTTGTATTTATTAACAATTAGAAGCAAGCAAGATTGGCTTGAACCTTTTTTACATCACTAAAGAAAAATAGAATAATACAAAATAATGAATAACAATTAAAATATAAATAATATTAAAGGATGTTTATCTAATTACAATCAAAAGCGAAATGGTTAGATGATAAGTAATAACAACTTACCTGTTGCTTTGTAATATAAATAGGCTTGTTAATAACAATCCACGTGACTGTTTCGAAGCACGCTGGCGCTGTTGTCGATCCATCGTATGTCATGTAATATTCAGTGTCCGGCAACAGCCCTCTAACTGACAATTTGTTCACAGGCATTTCAGCACCTATTTATAAAATTGTAAACAATCAAATAAGATTTTTATTAGTTTTAAACGGCTACAGTGCTTGTACCATAGAAACTGAGTATAAAATTATGGGAGATTAAGCACGTGCTGTGAAGTCTTTTACAGTCTAGAAAATACTGTTCTAAAATAAAAATTCTAAATTTGAATTATATAAAAATAAATAAATACCTCCATATTTTATATTTTCTAATTCTTCAGTTAATACTCTTAACTCTGGGTTCGATAAATCACCAAGCTGTAAAATAAATCTTAATTAAATTCTCTCAACAAAACCAGGTTCAATGAGCTCCTTCGCAGTCATTGTCGTTACTAATTATAAATTAGTACTAATTAAAGTAAAAGATAAATAATTCTATAAAAATCTAATATTAATTAAGTTACTCTGTAAATATAGACACAGGTTAAACCGTAGACACAATAAAGAGTTTCTGAAGGAGAGTAAATATTTTACGGATAGGACAACAGAGGGGACATTCTAACGTAGGTTAAGATGACATCGAATTTTGCGTAGGCAATAAGATTAATTATTTGTCAGAAACAAATAATTATTTATGAGCTGAGGTTATTCACGAACAAATTTTACTAAATTAAAATATACAGTGTCTATTTCAAGTATTTGAATCACCTGAGAGCCAAGCATTAAACATTTACTATCAAAATTTTAAAAATCATCGAAAATAACAGTAGTTTTGTTCATTAAAAAAATTTGCGACTGTGACTAATAACGCCTTAATTTCGTCATGAAATATCGCTTCGAATAAAAATAATAACGCCATAGTAAGCTACATACATATAATCTTTTAATTCAGTTTTGTTTAGCGTGTTAAAGCAATAACACTACAATTTATTATTTGTTGAAAAAGTTATTATCACAATGTTGACCTCCCTCACACCTACTGTTAGACAGCTCTTAATTTGAACTAATAGCTTTTGTAGCTAATCCAATGGCGCACAGAAAATTCCAATTTCCTTAATTAACCGCGTTTGGTTTGGCTGAAAGCTATGAAGAGGTGCGGCCGAGGTTGATAACAGCAAGAGCCAATTGCTTTAACTGATCCACTAAATTGATATTTTAACGACAATGAGGGCAACAATGTCACTGCAACTTAACACCCCCGTTTACTTAATATTTTTAAACTACAATAAGGTTTGCTGTAAAGGCTCATAATGCAAAAGTTATAAGGTACTATTTGTAGAAAATGTTATTAAGTTTGCTTACAACATTTTAAGATTTATTATATTATATACTTAAAAAACAACATCATTTAGTGGCATTGTAAGGTAATAATACTTGCCTGTAAAAGTAAAGAAATGGAAACGATACCCTGAGCTTTGTGCAAAGCTTCAGAAAAGTTAGAATACAACTGAGAATTGAAACCAAATATTTGAATCTGTAACAAAAGGAAAATATAAATTAATTAATCGATTGCTCCTTCTACATAATGTTTACAAATTGATGAAATATAAACCATTTCATTAAACAATCTATAAGTCCATTTACATTTTTAATTTAATGCCAACAAACATTCAAAATCTATCTATTTAATAGTGAAACCATTCCTGTAGTAGTTTCTGAGATTACCACCTACAAATAGATTCTGCAATTGGCGCGTTCGTTTAGCTTAGATTTGAAAAAATAAAATTGAAGCCAGAATGGGAATATAAACATATGAATTCGGCTTTAAGTTGACTGCGTTAAGAATTTGTCACATAAATAAACAGAGGGCACGCTCGAGTAGAGTTCACTCGTTCGTCGAGATTACATTTGGGATTTGGCTGCCTCCGACGAAGTGCTAAGTCGAGTGGTGCGTGCAAAAACATCTGTTACGCTCGCTATGATTCAAAACGTCTCCTCAATACATAATCAAAGAAAGTAAAGATGTGTTCACAGGTTGTTGATAGAAAAAATGTATTTACATTATATTGCCAGCATATACGAAAAAAATTGGAACATGTTTGCTTGACTATTTTATTTTGTATAAACGTTTCTTATTTATTATTAACTTACAAGTTTATTATCACCGAAAAAGGTAAACTATATTCTATGTAGAAGAACTAAGGCTGTGTTCACTTTACGGACATCTTGGATGACTCTGAGTCCCAAATCAACGGATAATCACTTCAGTTAGCTGTTGCCCGCTTGTTGTTGATTTTATAAGAATTTCATGTAATCGTTGGTTGGTGGTACGCATAGCGTGAATGGTAATTATAAATTATAGTCAAAATAAATATTCTAAAAAAGTATAAAGTCCTCACATGTTTATATCGATCAGACATATGTGGATAATAAAATATGTATAAAATAATTGAAATACCTCAGCAGGAAAAGCGTAACCATTAATGGCATGCTCCGAACCGAATTGATCATGTAATCCATAGTGTATGTGGATCTCATGAAACTGGTACTTATAGGATAATGGTCCTCCAGTGATATTGATATGATGTCGAGTCTCATTTTCCACTGTAAATATTACTGAATGTCCAGTATTACTTATTAATCCATTTATCTGAAAATATATATTAATACAGTCGTTGTGTAATTTTTTTTTATCTCTACTAACAATAATCCAATTTAATAGAAAATACGAAGGTAAAATGTAAATAGTTAACTCACCCTATGCTTATCTATGTGTAAAAAACGAAGGTTGGGGTCGAATAGTAATTTTTCCGGTTCTAAATTGACCGGGGACTGCCGGCGACCTTTGTTGCATAGAGACCATTCTGGGTTGATGAGGCCCCAAAACGCCGGCCCTACAACAAAATTACTTCTCATAGAATACGCAATTATAAATTTACCTATCATGAAGAAATTTCACAAATATTATAAATAAATTCTTTAAAGAAATTATTTTGATTTTGTTTTATACGTATTATTCAGAGTATTATTACCATCCTCAGTGTCATGCGCTAAGTCACGTTGTTGGGCCATTTTCCATACGTGTTTTTATAACTCAATTGTATTTAGTGTATCGTCTTATACTTTTTTTGTGTAGAGTCGGTGACTCGAATCTTATTTAGAGCTATTATTTCGTAATGATTGTTTCACTTTGATACGGCTTTAATCCGTGAATATATTTATTATATTATACTGAAAATTACGACTTAAATAAAAACTTTAATATTCTAGAATTCGAAATTACTTTCTTAAAAGTATATTTTCACGGTTAGCGAAAAATTGTGTTATTTTGTCGAGATAGTGGATGCAGTGGTTTGGATCGTGTACGCCTTTATTATTTACAATGTGGAATATTACGCGAGGGAGCCAGTCAGCTGGAGCGGTTGTGGTTCCCTTTATTCATACGAATTATGCACTACAGATATAAAGATTTTTATATTAGCTGGTATTTTTAGTGATTTAATATGTAGACTTGTAGCAGTATTTTAAATGGTTGGATAATAAGTCTAAAGTTAATTCTACAAAAATACATTACATAAAGACTTTTAAAGCAACTTAAAAAAGTAGGTTAAAGCAGTGGGAAATTTAGGAAGCAGTAATTAGAATTCTAAATATATTTTTGTCCGAACGTGGAACAGTAAGTTGCCCCGCACTACTAGGATATGTATAGCAACTGAAAGCTGGACAGTTCAAATTTAATTCCGAAATAAATTAGACCATGGATTGGCTTCTCACTTGGTTCGATAACTTATAGCTGTGAATATTGCAAGAGGCTGAGAGTGCCGCGGTTGTGAGGTTTGGGTAACTTTACGGTTTTGGTCAAACTTAGGCCAATCTAACCAATATACATGTGTGTTACTGTTAATTTTTAATAAACAAACACATGTTACAAATTGTAAACTAATGTTTAACGTATTAATTTAACTTTTTTACAAGTAATACATTGTTGTTTTAGTGCCATATTTCTACTTTCAATTGTTCTTTAATCAAAATGCATTAATTTATAAAATTAACACCTGAGTATATATAATAGTATGAGATATAGTATTTTTTCGCAGTAGCCAATTTAAATATTACCACATTTTTCCTTTTATTTATTCGTTTATATGTTTTCAGAAAATAAAATATTTAAAAATGATGTAATTATAAAATTTAAATATCACCTCATTACACAAGCGTATCTTTATTAATTCTATTATGTATTTTTATAACTTAAAAATTATCCATCGAATCGTATTTTCGACTTAGCGGTGTCTACATGCATTTATTTGCAAAAAATATATATCTATTTTACATAGTAAATTTATCTAAGACAAAATGCTCGATTAGATACTGTTACTTATATAAAAAGTACAAAATTATTAAGGTAAATTCGCATGAAGTACTAGGGAACAAATTCTTTCATGATGATAACGCCTACCAATTTTACCAGTAACATGATATGAATACGAGAAAAATCGGTCGTATAAATTTCATGTCGTGCGAACGAGTAGAAAAAGTTATCTATCACTTGATAGATATTGATACCTGTCGTAAACCAAATATTTTTGTGATACAGTATGTTAGGCTATTTGTATATCATTGCATTTTTCTTTAATTTAAATAAGTTATTTTTACACTGAGTGTTCAGTAGTCCTTGTATACACCTACAACTTCAGTATAATTTCTTTTTAAGTGGAATTAATTATTTACTTTTCAGTTTTTCTTTTCAATTACTTAGAGTAAAACGATGCAATCTACTAAAACTTGGAGTTTTGAAGAGAAAATGAGAACCTTTTTAATTTTGTGAGTTATTTGTCTGCATGTTTATGTTTATTACACTTATCAAAAAAAATTATAAATTATTACTTTATACTATTATTTAAAGGTCCACCAAAATTTCTAATTTTTAAACATGTGCATCACAAATATAGAAGGTTTGAGTATAAGTTGTAGTTGAGGTAAACAAATGTAAGAGACGGTCTTACCTGAGATACCGTCGTAGGTCCACCATTCCTCCCAGCTGACGCCGCACACGGCTGCAATCAGAGTACACTAATTAAATTTACAGTATTTGAGTTAATTAACTTTTTGACATAAATCGTAGGAAAAAGCTATAAAAATGTCAAAGAAATAAAATGTTGGTTTCTATCATTCATTTAATATAAAATCCAACAAAAGCTATTTACGTTTTTTATTTTATTTGGCGCGACTTTGCTCCTTTACTGAATCAATGAAATGAAATAAGTATGCTACTCAAGTGGAAAAGCATTTTTCTTTTGAAACTAAACATTTTCCTTGACGTCTGCCTTTTTATCTTTACCTTATGTATTGTCATGCTTTTATATTTTAACAATTGTTACATTCAAAACCATATTTACATTCCGTTTAAATATACAATTTTTTAAAGACTTTAAAATAGGTTTATATTATTATTTAAGACGATTTAATGAAAAAATTAAAATATTTTCTTTAGAATTTTCACCTCTAAACCTCAAATTTAAAGGACTTCCCGGACGGCCCATCTCATGGCGAGACGGGATTTTCGGCGGATTAAAATTTCTAATTTGAGCTTTCTAAAGTTCTCTTAATTAAGATTATGAGATTATGATACTCATAATATTTCAAAGCAATTAATTCTAAAATAATTAGTCGGAATTCTTATGTCGTAATTAACCGTGAATCAAGTTTTATTATTGTCGACAAGATATTCTCCTCTGATGTCATTAATATGGAAGAGATTTAAAAATATTCAATTAATTTTATTAGAATATATAATTGAAATTATTTAGGTATACGCAAATACATATAATTAGTACGGCAATGCTACTAATTAGGCAATGCTACATATTAAGTTAGATATTAAGTCAAAAATCAATAATTAAATGCGTTATTATAGCGGAAATTATGATAAGAATCTTTTGTTTGTTGCAAAACGTGGTTGAAAATTCGTAGAAATTGCAGTATCGAGGAAAATTTTAATCGAAGAGCTGTCATAACACCGGAAACAAATACTAAACGAACGAGTAGCTAACACTGCCCCAGGCGCAGTAGTAACATATACCGATCTTTCCAAACTTACTCGATACACGGCTGATTTATGCTTTTAATTTAAATTTTTGCATTCGCCTGGCGAAGTTTGTCGCGGACGCGCCGCCTGCATTGCAAATATATGTCGTTTCGAATGGGGTAGAGTTGCAGGCAGATCGCTTTTCGAGTTTTAGTCGATACAGCTACTGCAACTGTCGACTTTTAATCTTTTAATGCTATTGAACAAACTCTCCTCCTGCTACTTCAAATGGAGGCACTGCTTATTGGAACGTTGTGTTTGTGAATAACAAACAATATCGGCTCTTGAATCAATATAGGTTTTATAAACTTTAAAGGTTTATACGATATGGCTTCTTTTTATGGCGGGTCATTAACTGACCACATTCTATGTGATATTACTTGTTACGTGTTCGCTATTACACACGCCAGTTCACAAGACAACTTATGTCCTCTCCGCTATACCTGCTTAACGGTACGAATGCGAACAGCACTGCCATGTCAACTTACAGTGATGAACTATTCATATAAACCGCTCGACTTCCTTTTTGAAATAATTTAATTTAAATTAGTATAAACTCTAGTATGCGCCTGCGACCGTTATTCTTTTTAGCTTTCACCACTTTACCATTTACCTCGGAATGATTGACTACAATTATCACCAGTTTGCTTAAAAAAATCAAATCAAAATTTATAAAATATAATAGGTTAAATAGGGTAATGATGATACAATTATTATGTTTACAAATTTACTAACAAGGGATTATTACGAAACAAGCTCTATTCAGAAGCTAGCATGTACATTAAGCATAGTTCAGTGCCGGCTTAAAACAACTTTACCGGTGAAAACAACACCTGAGGCAACGACACACATTGTGGAGGTGGTGGTATGAATGATTATGAATTACTTTGTGCTACTTAAGTCTAGAGAATGTCATTAATCGCCACTACATTGGAGGTACAATGTATATAAAGAAAACACAATAATAATGAACTTTTGAATTCTTTGACTATTTTTTGTATTAATTGCAAATTACAAATCTTATATGAAAGTATAACTGTATGTTCACTACTAAAAGAAAGATGTGACATATGAACGATTCATCCAAATAAATTATAATTATATTAATTTTTACTGTAAAAACTATAATGACCATTTCGTTTCTAGTACGAATGTCAATGAATGACTATATGCCAAATAGATAATCTTTGTTAATGGAGCCTCACATGTGAGGCAGTATCGCCTTTTGTTTTGGTTTTTTTTTTTTTTTTTTTTTTTTCGTCGTTTTTCAGCTTTTCCTGTCCTTATCCCCCTATCCCCCCCCCCCGCGCGCGTACGGATTTGGGGGTTTTGGACCCTCCTGATCACGATGCTCTCATCCAAATCTCTCTAGGATGTACCCTCAGCGAGATAGATTTTAGGTCCTAGGTAATTAAAAAGGGTTCACTAATGACAATGCCCTTTATCAATGACCCTCATTAAGCAATCAATGGTAATTTTTAAAAAGGGACAAAACCCTCATTAGTGCAGGTAATATATAAACCGTAAGCAGGTAATGCATTGTCAGTACGAAATCAATCTACCTGAGTGTAGCAGAGTGTTCGTATTGTATGAAAATATACTAACAATGCAGGTGAGTGCGTTTTAAATTACATCTTTTCTAAATTACTATTACATAATCTTTAAAAATTTACTTTTGACTTATTACAATAAAAAAATATTTTTTTCAGCACGATGATGGTATCGATGAGTGTGGTGTCAATACGTATAAACATTATTACTATGGCTCAGATCCCGATGAAGAAAGTCAACTAATCTTAATGTCACAGAAGCGATTCAATAATGACGATGGTAACGATGAGTACAACATTGATAATTTCTTCGATCAATCCAAAAAGAAGAAAAAACTCTCATCCAGTGTTTCTCGTTCAACTGACGGAGGAACGAATTATTTAACTACAAACAAAGAAGATGCTGCGGACGCAACGCACTTAGTAAAAATAGAAATATACGACTTGATGAAAATTACAAAAGTGTGTGTAGACGAACAATGCCGACGTGAGAGCAAAATTTTATTGTAACAATTCGGAAAACATATTAAAAGACACAAAGAAACTTGTTTACCAAATAACGAAAGATGTGTCT
>JAPWLS010001771.1:0-61384 GCA_028551675.1 Tineola bisselliella
TAGATCATTGTAAAGATAATCTTTTAACAATAAAATGTTAACGTAGTAATGACATAACAACTACACAACATATAATGGGGTATTGTTCTTCAATACTATGTAACATATAATCGTAGAGAGTGACAAGAAGTACCAGCATGTACTTATAAGAGTGTGTTCATTGAAGGACTTCTTGTCGCTTTCCCCATATATATTTATTGCCCAATGTTAGTGGAGTAATAAAAAAGACAGTGAACCAAATCCCGCCAAAATTAGACTTGGAAGTCGATTACGAAGATATACAATCAAAAAAATATCAAACCATACACACACGTCACTTCATTCGAGAATCAATAAGTATTTCGATTACTACATTCCTATATCAATTGTCTACATATATATAAACATTATTGGCACTTTTCCTTATGTCATACATACAGTTTTTGTCATGATTTGGAAAGACGCGTCACTTGGAAGTATACTGAACAATTTTGGCATAATTGCGAGAGTAAGCGAGACAAGTGCTATAAGTCTGTCTCGCACCACTGCTAGTCACCACGACGGAGTCTTCTCGCCGCGGCCGTATTGTTGCGGTACATCCAAACCTGAAAAATACAATCACTATTAGCTCTAAATAAATTTAATTTACAAAATATTATTGAAAATTCCGAATATCAATTTCAGATTGCTTTAATAATTGTGTTTCCTATAAAAATAGATACTGTCAAATGTGAATTTGTCACAATAACTGGTATAGATAGAATGCCCTCTAGCTTTATACCAGACGGGTTGCTGTCACATGCCAAATAATCATTCAAAAAAACATTGAAATTCAGTTAGCATGATATCTAAACGAACAGACCGCCATGCGTCTACTAAAACATACAAAAAGTAAACAAACCTGCAGCAAGATAATGACATCTAACATAACCTGAAGACTACCACAGACCCAAAATTGTGTTGGCGCTTCTCTCACTATGAAGTATCCAGTTTTAAACAAATCCCCACATGTCCACATCACAACCATACTAACACTGAAATTAAATTTTTCATTGTTTGAATATAATACATATTAGCTTTAAAAAACCAATGTATACATTTTTAGTCATTATTGACATGAAGTTAATTTCAAATGGATGCAGTTTTTGTAGGTATAAAGCGATAGAAAGGGAAACATGCGGAGTGTCATGAACGCAAAGGAGATATCTTTATCCCTTTCACAGCAGCATTCCACACATGTGTCAGCTTCGAGAAATGAACGCAGGTGACATGTTAAGAATACAGCCATCCCTTTCTAATGATTGTTTCTTTCAGTCCAAAGTCAAATCTTTATCAATTTGAAGATAGTTGACTGTACTAAGTATTAGTATTTATTGCAAAAACGTATAGGCATTAAATAGAATATATTTACCTCATCCCTTCCGTACTTTTATTCTGATGATTTTTGGCAATTTGAGGTGCACCAAGCATAGCCTCAGTGAACACAGCCAAAAAGCCAATGCCCTCCACGAATGGAGAGAACTCTATTAATAAATAAGTTATTGCAGCACCACCAACCGAGAAGACCAGCATACAATCAAGGTAACTTTGAAAATCAGTCCACGCCCAAAAATACTTCCTCTCCATGTCTGAAATCAACAAAATTATAATTTAAAAAACAACTGCAATTATTGTTATTGCCACAATAAGAAATGGGATATAACAATTGTATGTTTTCATGCCAATACAACTTAAATGTATTTAACAATCATACAATATATGCATGCGATTTAAACTTAAAAAATGCTAAAACTTAAATTAGGAACATGCTAAATTCTATTATTAAATCTAATATGAATTCAACTCAAAGTTGTTTTGATATTAAAAAAATAATTTATTGAATATATTATTTTAAATTCTATTTCAAACAAAAATAATATAAAAAAGTAAAGAGTTTGTGCTCACTAACGATTCAATTGAAAGATAATTTCTAAGACATGCATTTCGATAAAACTAAAGGTACAAAAAAATAAATAAAACAGTAATTTATTAACAAACGAAAAACATAAATAAACATTAAACATAACATAAAGTAAAAAAGAAAATATTGACACACAATTAAATAATAAGAAACGAGAAGTAATCTTTTAAATTACTTAAATAACCTTAACTCAATACAAATCAATTAAAAACAATACATTATCAAATGTAAACATAAATGACCTGGTTATCACTTGCCAATGATGATTAATGATAATTATTATGTCAATGAACTATGTTAATTATAACACTTTGCCATTTATAAGTTCATATCCACACCATAAGCTAATCTAAAATATGGGTAGGTATAATTATATACTGTATTTTTTTAAAAGTTCTATAATCACAAACAAGAAATTATGATAGCATAAGTTAGTTCACTTTCTTCTCTTTCATTTTCCATTTTAGAAAAAGAGACAGTATAAAACCAAACAGCTTACAAATTTTAATAGTGGTTGAGTATTTAACCATCACTGTCATAGATTGTCAGATGTTAGTCCCAGCTGGACCTATATATAGCTTGCAATCTAAATGGCCATATTATACACCCCAGTTGCATAATACCATATATAACAGACGTGGGGAACTATGTGTGGACCTTAATACTATGAATACTATGACTTGTTTAACCACAATAACTTACTTGATATTGTCATCATTAACATATAAAAAGCTTAAACAAAAAATATGAAATTGATGATATGAAATTTATAATATAACTTGGAATAACTGTTGAATAATATTGGTACTATTTTTACATTGAAATAACAGAATGCATATAATATTGATATTTAAAAAATCAATAAAAACAAAAGATAAACTTAATAAATAATATTATTTAAACAAAACCAACATTATTCCACATTTATAACTATGCAAAATTATAATTTAGAAGAGCATGATACAAGTAGATAATACAAAAGCATTCCATTGGATGTCTCTTGCACAAGACAATTAAAGCATATACATGGGTGTCCAGAAAAGATATGTCAGGCCGTAAATAACTAGTTATTGACAAAATTTGGTCTCAATCTGTAAAGTTAATGAAACTAGTTTTGAAAATATTTATGCTCCGAGTCATAATCATTTCAGGTATATACCAGACTAAGCATTAAATTCCATTATTATGGAAATATTTATGAGGACACTTATTGCCAACAGCTGGTACTCTTATATTCTAGGATTTGTTTTGCAATTGGGTTACTGTTATTACATATACCGTTTTGACAGATATACTGTTCCAAATTCAAATCTAATATAAATAAAATTATCCATTGTTTGAACCTGGAATATTGTAATAAGACCAATTTTGTTTATAACTCAATCCTATTTATAGCTTGAGCTCTCTTTTCTGTATACTCTGTATAAACCAATGTTATCCCGCAGCCTGGATGCTGATGACGACCACACAGGACTCACCGTAGAACCGATGTGAAGGTGGTACGGGTTCCTGGCGGCTGTTGCTTATCTGACTGAGACGGCGGGTGGTGGCATCTGGCTCAGCTGATGATCCATTCACACAACACAATAGTATATATAACATGAAAATTGCTCCTAACGGCACCAACAAATTATCCCATAACCACCCAAGGAAACAAGGAAACAACAAAAATTGTGTTAATTTTAGCAAATAAAAATAAAATCGCAAATAATGATAATAAAACATTTAAATTTTTAAATTTTAATATATTAAGCATTAATAGAAGTCACAGAAATAGTTTGTAATATTAGATAAGATAGCAATATGTAACAAAGGTTATTGTAATAAAAAGCTTAATCATTTAAAACACTTCATGAGGCTTATCACATTTTTTCAAAATTATTTTAATCACAAATTTCGAAATCTTTGCAGCAAGCATTAACAAAACCCTGAATGGTTTTTATTTCATCAGATCACCAACCACTTTCCCTATTAAAATTATGGCAGTTTTTTTTTCATCAATTAAATGTATAAATAAATGATTAATAACTTCAAACATAAATTTTAAAGTTTTGTTTGAGTTCATATGAGTAATTATATAATATTAAAATTATATTAAGAAAACAAATAATACCATCACATTATAACAGTCACCTCCAGTTATACTATTAATAATTTGTTAAGTTTAACTATCAAAATACAGACTTTATTGAAGGCAAAACCTCACAGTTTAAATCCCTAATAAGTTTAATTAAGCGGTAAAAAAACATCAATAAGCAAATGGATGCAGATGAGTTAATAAAATAATAAAATTACTCACCAGTAAATATTCTTTCTCGAGCTCGAATTATTTGATTCTTCTTTTTAACAGAAACACATAAATGTATCATTATAAACATTGTTAAATTCATAACTATACTTTGAATCAATAAAGGCAACTCATAACGCTTACCAAACCTGAAATATTGCACACATATTGATTAAATTCTGTATATTAAGTGAAAAGATCTGATGCTAGTACAATAAAATCTTACCAAAACAATATACGTAATGTATTTGCTATTAACAGAGCCAGACAAACATACAGAGAGAAACCCTCCGCATCCTGCGTTTTTCTAATTTGCCGGTATTGAGGAATGTATGGGGCTACACCACCAATAATCATAGCCCCAGCTGCCCCCCAACCAACCAAATGACCCACAGTTAAACCGAGCTCATCGGAAATTATCCAATCCATTTTGGAAGATTAGAAAATTGGAAGAACAGTTATTATCTACACACCACTATTATCAAATATAGTTTTTGTTAAAAATCTTCATTATCATCATTATTCAATTCCAATTGATATTAAAAATTCAGGATACACCAAACCCCACCGATTCCCACAAGGTACTTGAATCAAACCAAACCAAAGCCAACCAGCACCAATTTGACCGACAGTTTTTGACAGACAACCAATGATGTTTTGACATTAACCATAGTTGCCAGACTAGTTTTCCAATTTGCTATGACCACATGTTTTATTTGGCACTTTGAGTAATTTGATTTACATAAATATTAATTATTAATTTTTTGAACTAATTATTAATCAACAATAACTGAAATTAAAAATGATTTATAATCAACTTAAATTTAAATATAATTATTTTTTTAAATAATAATTTAGTTAAGCATAAACAATTTGGATTAATATTTACATTCGAAATAGGGTAAAAATAGTAAAACTAAATGTGAGGGTTTTTAACCTGTACAGCTTAACTGATTTTCTTTTTTAAATGACTGAATTTAAGTGAATTATATATTATTTCAAATTTAAAGACGCAACTATTTAAAATTGTATAAAACTACCGCACATATTGTAATCAAAAACATTACTAAAGAGTAAAGATTTTAATCAATAATGATATCAGCTGAGTTTGACAATTTTGTCAACAACAATCAATAACCTCAAAATTCAGATTTAGTGTTGTTTATCACTTTATTGTTAATAATACAAAAAATATTATCATTTAGAATTAATTAGACTACGGATAATATTAAGAATAATGGCGATTTTAACAAAATTAGCGCCAATATGGCGTAACAGTAAAAACTTTTTTCCAGCGGTTACTCAAGGGTCTAAAATTAGATGCGTACGTTTTTCTACTGACAAAGAACAATCTGGTTTAACAAAAACTCAAGAAAGATATGACGTATCAACCGATGTACGGCCTATAGGTGAAAAGATAAAGGAGGGAACGAAGACAGCTTCATATACTGGAGTTATATTGTTGGGTATCGGAGTCACTGGAGTTATCTTTTTCTATGTGTTTAGGGAATTATTTTCAAGTAACAGTTCAAATAGTATATATTCGAAAGCTTTCGAAAAGTGCAAAAATGTGAGTACTTTATTTTACAATTTGAAAATTATTTCATTTTTAATCAAAACGTAGGTGGGTACTATGAAGTGGAGTCTTATTTGAGTATTAAATTATAGGACCCAAGAGTTGAGGATGCTTTGGGAGCTCCAATTAAAGGCTATGGAGAAGAAACGACACGGAGACGCCGTACACATGTCAGTCATGCTATTTATGAGAAGGAAGGTGCTCAACATATGAGAATGAGGTTTTATATTAAAGGCACTCGGAACAAGGCTGTAGTTGAATTGGATATGAAAAAGGTTATTAAACACATTTACAGCATATTATTATAGTCTATTTTGTTTCCGCTTTGTATGTGTACTTATCTAATCTGTGTGGTGTATTTCTTACTACAAACATTAGATAAATACAAATTCAAAGCAGAAACAAAATACAGACTATACTAATGTGCTATAAATAACAATAATATAAATAATTTTAACAAAATATTATTCCTATCTGGTTGTTTTTTTTTTTTAATAAATATCATTATAAATTGTCAATATTCATTTCAGAATGATTATGGTAACTATGAATGCAGATATTTAATAGTCCAGTTGGATGACTACAGTGGCAGAACATTTATCATTGAAGACAATAGAGCAACTTTAGATAAAAAGGGAGACTTCATGAACCTGCCTGTTTTAACATTGACTGAATGATGTCTTAGCACAACCTACTCAAGCTTATTTGTTAACTAATTTTAAACCTTTTATTTTAGATTTAATTAAGTAGATGTTATATAAAATCAAATAAAACTAATTTTTAATTTATTTTTTATTCCATTCAACCAGTAACTCATTGTGTTTCATTCAATATTATTATATTTGCATTATCACTTTTAATTTTTCATAATTTACATGCACTTACTTTGCATATGATATAAATCAATAATTAATCTATTTGGTTCATGGTTAAAATTGCCATACATTTCACTTAAGTTAGTTCTAACATTTGGTTCGATATTGGCCTATTAATTTCATGTAATTAATCTACTACAAAAAATCGGTTGTCTGTAAAGTCGGTTTACTGACGATAGTTGAACGTGACAACGTCTTAAGAAAATACTGATGGAATGGTAGCATTTTTCAAAAGAAAATTTTAATTTCATTTGTTTAATAGATTTGTATATATATAGAGAAGGAGGTAATTGGAAATCACAATGAAATTGAACAAGTTAGATTTATTTATACGCATAAATACAATTATGTCAATTTTTTTTTACAATTTAATAGTTTTTACAAGTATAAATGTGCGTTGAGCAATTGTTTTACAACTTTTAAACATGTGTAATATTTAATTTCTTACAATCTGTGTTATTCTGTTGAGAATAGGACGATGATAGGAAAAATAGGAAATGAAAGAGAGTGTTTCGAGTTTAATGTGTCTTGAAAAAGTCAAATCGATGGTGGTGCCTCCTAGTGTTGTTGAGTTATTAACGTCTGATGCACAATCGACATTAAACATGTCTTTCATGAATTTGATGAATGTTTCGTCATTTTTCACATTTGTGTTGCAGTCGCCACAAAGAAGAATTGGTATATCGATATCAACTTCCATGATGGGATGTACATACTGGCTGTTGTAAACATACGGAAATAGTGCTTGATGTAGCAGAACACTGATGTTAGAAATACTTGCTCCAGTATGAATATAAACTGCGCCAAGAACCATTTTGAACGTGGTGCCAGCGGTGAAGCATGTAACTTCTGCTAAGCAAACGTCACCAGTGTTTCTAATAAGGCGGATTGTATCCGAAAGTTCAACGTTGAGAATTTTGGCTGTGGATGTCGATGATAAGTTTCTATAAATTGCCACTCCACCTGCTGCATTTGTTTCAGAATCTGATCGATTATTCTGCCGGGTTACACATTCAAAATTTTCAATTGAAATTGGATCACAATTGTCACGCATCCACGTTTCAGTCAGAATCAAATAATCAGACCTTGGAATCACTGTGTCTTTTTCAATATCTGCAAAGTGAGCAGGCAAACTCTGTGAATTAAGGTTCGTTATTAAAGTTTGTCCTGCATTGTTTGAGTCATTACAGAATTTTACTGCATTATCAGTAATTGTTCGAAGTGGACACACCACGAAGTCGAATGTATTCGTTACGGATATCTCTTGTTGTCTGTGAATCGTTTCCCTCCCGTCCGTGTTTAAACCGAAATGGAGCATCTTTTTCGGTGATAATATGCAAGCCTTCTAAACTTGTTACCCGACTCAGCGCCACGTACACCAACTGTTGCGGTTGCTTGGATGAGTATTTATAAACAATGACAGCAAACGTCCCACCTTGTGACTTGTGAATAGTGATGGCACAAGCAGGAACGCAAGGAAACTGTTTTCGTTTGCATTTTATAGTTTTTGTTAGTGTAATGTTTACTATTTTCTTATAAACTGGTACCCAGTTTGTAGACAAAGTATTTGGCTTGCTTTGCACGTGAGGTCGACATTTAACTTTGGCTGTGGTTCCTGTTGTTTCTTCTGGAAGCTCGAACCATAAAGTAACAATTTCTTCTCTAGCTGCTGGCAAAGTTGTACTGGTCGATGGTCCTGCTTCTGCAGAATTGTCATCTACATTTGACTGCTGACGTTCGATATGTCGCAAGACACCAATAGCTCCATTTACTAACCCATCAGCGACATCTATGTTAGAAGTTATCATGTAGGGATATCCTTCTGCCAATGGCAGCAGGTACGGTAATCCATCGGTTTCTGCCACTGTCATCTTGTGTAGTTTACCTTGGTATTGTCTCTTCTCTTGTTCACTTGAATAACCAAGCATAATATCACGTGCGAGACAGTTGTATGCATTTAGAATTGCGCTTCGGTTGTACGAATCCACTTCATTGTTACTATAATACAGCCTGACAGCATCAGGCACGTTTTCCTTGCACCAAGCCTGAGTTTTATGTCTGGACTCAATAAGGGAGATATTATCGTTGCTTAGTTGAAGTCCATCGCCGATTTTTGTTAGAATCGTTGAAAACCGCTCATCGGTTTGTCGCACAACACGAACCAGTGGGAAGTAATCAATACTGTGCCAAAGAATCGGACCTCCTAATTGGTTGATCGGCATAGTATAACATGGAGTTGCTCGTACAGGTGGAAGCTGTCTGAAATCTCCACATAATATAACGTGAATGTCTCCGAAAGGTTTGTCGTATATGCAAGTAATCTGCTGCAATCGGTAGTTAACTTGTTGAAGAATAGCTGAACTTAACATGCTGATCTCGTCGATGAAAACAGCTTTGACGCCTACGAACATGTTTCTGTAAGCTTGCAAATTTTCTGTGGATAAGAGTTTCGTCACGCGAGAAGTTGTGAGACGAAACGCTGAATGGACTGTAGTGCCACCAAGAGGTACAACGGCTTTACCTGTGCTTGCACAGGCAATGTAGGCGTTGTTCATTGAGTTGTGCTCCTGAGTGTAGCAGTTGTATGTCTCCATGAGGCACTTTAACGTGTAAGTTTTTCCACAGCCTGCAGGACCCGTGAAGAAAATTTGAACTGCTTCAGAAGTGTAATCTCCACAACCATGCAATCGATGTATAACCTCAAGAATGATCTGTCGTTGTTCCGGATTAGTTGTTCGTACAAGTTCACTTCTGTTGCTTTGACATTACATTGCTGCGTTTCTTTACAATCGAGAATCCTTGTCGTGAGACGATTTGGTGAACATCATCGACGTTTTCGGCACCATCCTCTCCTAACAACTGTTGAACAAAGGCTGTTCTGGATTCTTCTTCCCGCAAATTACTGTTGTCTTCGTTTTGCAAAATCATCATCGCTTCAAGTTCTCTTATGACGTTTTCAATGTTTAAATTAGACTCGAATTGACTACGGCGTTCCATGATCGCGTCTTTGTTGTCGTCAAATAATTGGAGAAATTTATTTTGATCAACAATTTGTAACATTTCGTTGCGGAATTGTACGTATAATAGAACCATTTCTCGTTTATAATTGAGAGTTTCGTCCATGTCGTAATGTCTGTACCGTATGACGCGTCCGATTAGTCGTTTGCGGTATTGATTTTGTGCTCTTGACATTCTTGCTACGGGTTCACTTTCTAGATCTTCATCGCCATCCACGTGCACGTCGTCCTCCTCGTCAACGAAATCATTAGCTTTAACATACCACGATGCAAACTCAGCTAAATACACTTGTTCTAAAGATGCAGGACGCTCTTCATAGAGCTGAATTATGTTTTTGGTCCAGACATCAGTACTGTTTTCGTCAAGCCCTTCGCGGTCCATTTGTTGACGACGTTTGCGGCAACGTTGTCTTTTCGTCGGCCATACTGTTGGAATGTACGCAACTTGACGACTTGTCTCGCTCATTGGTTGACGTAGGAGATACCATGCTGCTTCTTGCGCTGACATCTCGACAGCGTTAAGCAGCTTGATGCTTAAAGCTTTCAACTGGTCTGTGTAGTCCCGTTCGGGATGCTCTTGCATCATCGTAGTAAGCTCACGACGTAGATTGCCCATTCCACGAGCTGATTTATTTACGTACTCCACAACATACTCTGCGCAGCTGTATTCATCTAAGATAAATTGAATGTCGATGTTTGAGTTGACTTCGCCAGCAATGTACGGATTGAATGTGTTTGTCATAAGTTCGTCAAAGTTTCGTCTGAACAGAAGAGTTGGTCTGCGTAACGTTGAGCGCACAATGTCAAGGTATGAATCGTGTGTCAAACCATTAGCTCCAAGAAAGTCATCCATGCCCGCGTACCGACGTTCATCGAGTGAAGTACGCAGCTCTTTCGCCTTCTGTTGTAGTGTTCGACGGCGTTTATCAGATTGAGGCATTGGAACCAATACACGAGTCGTAGACATTGGCCAGTACGGAATTCCGAATCTACAAATTGTCTCACCTCGCTTCGTGCATGTGAAAGTATGTTTGTGTATCTGGTTGGCGTAGATGGAATTGTTAGGTACATCATTCCGGGCTACCGTACTCAATTTATCTACGAGCTCAATGGTTTTTGGCATATTTTCTGACGGGGTTTCATGTGGGTCGTTGTTTAACCACAATAAAATGCGTGCGTGGGGGCTTCCTCGATGCTGGAACTCAAAACGAATGAAGTAATCTCTAACAAAATACTCTCCGAATGGATTATAGGACTGTTTGGATTCTAGCATTTTCATCAAGGAACCGACGAGCTTATAGAAGTAAATGCAGCACGTTACAGGATCGTCACTAACTAAAGTACAGCGCTCGGAAGTGTTGAGTTCTCCTGCTGATTTTCCAGGATATTTATTGCTCAGTCTGAGAAGTATAGTAAGCAATTTCATCCATCGTATTTCGTTTGCACTTATAGTGAGAAAGATGGTCGGTTTACCAAGTTGACGAATCATGGCAAAGAGGTCACGTTTGCGAGAAGCCCAGTATTGGTCGGAGTTTGGCACTGTCTTCATGAATGTGAGGTTTTGTAGGACATATTTCAGAAATTCTGGGTCTTCTAACATACGTCGTGTAACATCTTCTGTGTCTGAAACGTTGCGAAACGTGCTGTAAATACCATCCACCATACGTAGCCGCAAAATTTTCATTGCTACGTACAAGATTTTTTGAGGCGTGGCTCCGCGTCTGTCGCTTCGTCGTATTTCACTGGTTGCCATCATGTAAGGTGTCACTGAAACTCCCATGTGGAATCGACGTGGATTTCCATAGTATATTGATGGGAATGACAACTCTTCTGCATGACGGTCGTAAATGATGTTGAGGGGAGTTGCCCGGTGTCCTGGTGCGATATTGAGACAATCTTCTTGGTTCCACATCATGGTATGTTGTCTTGAAGCGAGAATTTCAGATTCAGGGTTCTCTTCTGCGGAGATATTTTCTATTCGGTTTGACGGGTCATCCTCTACGTCATCGAAGTCTGGTAAAGCATGATTCAGTCTCGACAAGTCCACTTTGATTTCGTACAAACGATATAATGAAGAGTTCTGCAGAACAGTTAACCACGAAGTAACTGTACTTTTGGACATGTATCCGCTAATGTAAACTGATTTATGGGCAAGGTTTCTTTTAATGTTTACATTAATAACGTCGTCCTCATCCAATTGTCGCGGCAAACATTTTACCATTTCTTGAACGTCGACTGGTACGTTTATCACTTGTTCTATGATTCCATAGGAGAAATCATGGCGCAGGCGACGCACTTGCATAAATGGTAGACGAGGCGAAATCAATCGTTCACTGATGGGATCTAACGGTGGTAGGCCTGGTGGTGGGTCAGGATATGAGAATCCATTCACTTTTGCTAGTGTTGGCATCGATTGTTTGTTCAGTGACTTTTTGCAAGTGTTGCAAACCAGTTCATATTCTTCGCTGCTCAGTTGTCGATTTTCTTTGATAAACCAATCCGAAATTACCTTCAGCTGTGCTGCAGTGATGGGCTTAAGGTCTTTTCTAAACCAAAGTCTGTCACAGACCGAGCAAGCGTAGCCAAAATCGTTGTCCAAAAAAGTAGATTTGAATCTTATGATTGATGATGACCATTTAGTGTTCCAAGTAGATTGTGCTTGAACTTCAATTTGATCTGAAAAAGTACTTCGTTGTACAGTAGTTTCTGCTGGTTCTGTTGCTAAAGTTTGACGTTGTTGGTCGGTAAATTGTCGTTGAGTATCAATATGGACGGTGTTTAACCTTTGCCCTGAACGAGATGAGGATGTAGTTGTCGCTTCTAGAGAACCACTGGCAATAACCAAGTTAGCAGCTTGGCGTAATCTGTTGTTTCGATCTCTTACATTACGTGCTTCTCTTGCAGCTGCTGCTTGTGCAGGAGTTTTGGATGCAGCAATCCGCTGTCTGTACTCACGTTGTATTTGTGCCCTTGTTTTTGGAGCAGCAGTTATTGGTTCTGCAAATGGCGTCGCAGAGGTAGATGCAACAGCTTCTTGAACCTCCATGGGAACAGGAATTGCAGGAAAGAGTGGCTCATTTGTGAGATTGACACGCTCATCAGGTTGATCTGCAGTGGTGGTAGATTGTTGTTGCGCGTGTTGTCGTTGACTTCTAGTTTGGACATTGTTTGACTCTTCCCCTGAACGAGATGGAGATGTAGTTGTCGTTTCAAGAGAATTACTGGCAATAGCCATAGCTTGGCGTAATCTGTTGTTGCGTTGTCTTTCGTTTTTCGATTTTCTCGCAGCAGCCGCCTGAGCAGGAGTTCTAGATGCTGTGATACGCTGTCTGTACTCACGTTGTTTTTGGGCTTTCGATTTTGAAGCAGCGATTATTGGCTGCGCGAATGGCGTTGCTAAAGTAGATGCTACAGCATCTTGAACCTCCATGGGTTCACTCATTGAAGGTAAAGGCTTATTCGTAACATCCTCTGGTTCGTCAGGCTTTTTTTTCCATGGTGCGATTGTAAGCAGTTCTGCAAAATAAATCATCGTTCGAAACAATTTTAAAAAAATTTTCATAAAATTCTTCATTCAGAAAATCATTTTAAATTTAAAAAAATAAAAATACAACAAAATACTTGAATAAAATTTATTGTTTAAATTTCTACTCAACTGTTAAAATTTAAATTTTGATTTTATTATTTTAATAATATAATTAAATTTTTTCAATAATTACTTAATTATTTTTGCAAATTTAATTGTAATTTGTTATAAAAAAGTAATAATTTCAAATAATTCATTATAAGAATAAACAATGATTAAATTATTGTTTATAAATCTTACATTTAAAATTTGGAAACATTAAAATTTTCGTAAATCTAGTTTTTAAAAAGCCCGCCTCAATGTGTTTGATATACTTAGGAGAAAATGTTCCCTTTGACGGCTGGCTGGTCCAACCTGTCATTTCAGACACGTTGTTGTGATATGTGGAAGATTTAATATTTATGTTTTAATTTTTTTAAATCATAGCTACCCTCGATAATTATTTCGAAAATAGTAAAGCCATCGATTTTTTACTTATCGTGAAATAGTTCTGTTAACTTATTGTTTTAATTTTGTCAATTATAGCATAACCTACAATCGCTGCACTAGCGGACCGATGCTATTTATTTTAATGATGAAAGCACGAATATTCGACAATATATCACTGAACATATAATTAATATCGAAAGAATCATTACTTTTATCGCTGCAATTATCGTTGCTATAAACAATTGACACCACATTCACTTTTCACTGCACTTGATACTCGACCAAAACATGTAAATGTACTATAGTATAGCAGACGCATCGCTCACTCAAGTAGGAGAGAGACTGATGTCGAACGCTGCCGAATGCGAAGGCCGATTGTGCCTCTTTGTCGTTCGTTCCGCGCTCTCGCTTGCACTTCAAGCCTTACATGGAACGCCTCAGAGCGAGGTCGTTCATGAGTCATGTTTTTTCGTGCGTGCAGCCGGCTCAATCGAATTATAAGACGTTGTCACGTCAAAAATAGGGTTTACTTTCCTTAAAGGGAAATGAATACGGGCAAGACATGCTAAATTATTTCTTCTTCCATGGAACGTCTTTCCAAGCCATAACTAATCTATTATTAAATACAAAACATTTAATCTTATTAAAAATCCAGTAGAATATAACAATAAGGGAAAGGTACTGCGGCCACACCCACTTCAATTCCTGCAGGATTCCAGGAGAATACCGTATTTCCATTTCTGGTATTCTCAAATTCACATCCAAAATAAAATTTGTTGTTTTTCCATATTGTATTCTTGAATTTATTTTATTTAATAGTGTTGTTACTGTAATTAATAACTTATAATTAATCAAAATATGTTTCAGCTTTTCAGTAACCCTGGTTGTTGTGGGTGATTTAGAAATAAGTAAAAAGTAGTCAAACTTTTCATTGAAGGAAATGATTAATTAAAATGGGATTATCAGAACTAAATATAAATAATATAATTTGTTTAATGAAACCAGTTTTTGTAGTTTGTCTCGGGTTGGAATTAAATTTTTCAATTAACTGCTTTATGAAGATCTTCAACATAAAGTTATGAATATAATACAATAGAATATTAATAACAAATAAAGAACTAACCTTCTCTCTTAAAATATTCATCTAAAATATGGTCTATTATATTTCCTTTAATATCCTCTTTAGAATTCAAAAGAGAAGAATTATATCTAATATCCACATGATTTCTTAAACATGGTAGATGAGTAGTCTGGTAGAATATCAAGTCACCATTGTACTGAAATCTCGATGACGGATGTGCAAATTCTTGATTAATTATACTCAGGCTTTGCATATGTAGCGGGCAAGTTGACTGTAACATATATGTATTTATTAGAAAAAACTGACATTCTATAATCAAAATTATGGCTATGCTTTTGTTTTAAGTTTCAATTTTCATTAAAATTTATGTAATTTTAAAATATTAAGATCTCACCTTTAGTTGAAAGTCTAATGAAGTAATAAAAATAATTGAAGTAATTACTCTATCAGCAGGAACATTTAATTTAAATTTAAATCTTATTAGATCATTAACTTTGTTGTTATTATAATCTATTTCTTCTACCTGCAATTAAAAACAATATAGTACATAGTTTAAAATAATATATAGCATACAAATTTACCTGTATCTCGGCGCAATTTTCGCCATTTTCGTCTTGAGGTAAATTAGGAGCATCACTACAAATAATTGGTAAACTAGGATCATTGGTTTCTGCGACTAGTACGTAGTTATAAGTAAAATATATTGTAGGCTGCTCAAAGAAATTATATGACTTTAACCAGAATCCTAAAAATAATTATATGTAATAGTTATATCAAAACAGTTAAAATAACAACATTTGTCGTATTCATTTTATAATATTAAAGTTACCTCGACTTCTGTAGCCTATAACAAATGGTAATACTATGTTCAGTAATGTAGTAACGAATGTAAACACCATAGCTTTAGATAAGAAGCAGCCTTTATATTGTACTTCCACATTGTAACTGAACAATCTATAAAGCGCCATGATTGTGCCAACATTATTTCACTTAGTTTCTAAATAATTAATACAGATTTGTACACAATTCAGATCATTTCTTCTCCGTTTATTAATGACCTCAGATGTCTAATGAAGACAATTCTGCCGAGTATTCGGGCAACAGCAGAAATTCACAAAACAAGCGAATGCACCAAACAATATTGACAGTTGCTAAGCAACGAAACCTTTTAAATAGGCCAAAGCATTTAAGTGTTGGCGCGAAATTAAAATAATAACAATTTATAGTTGTAGACAATAACTGTACAATTACATTACGTTTATCGTAAAAAAATATCATAAATATATACTATTTTTATAAATGAAAAAATAGAATCTTATGGTCTTCCTCTTTGTACACATTTTATCAAAAAATATGCGTTACAAACTAACAAACAACGTAGGTAAGTAATGTATCGTTTGTGCGTAAGTAACTAGTTTTGGTTTAATTGAGTGAATTGAGACAATGGTAGGCTTGACTATTGTATACCTAGGATTCACTCTGGTGCCTAGATGACATCAAACACCATCGCGGTGAATGCTCTCGTCTCTATTGTTTCTATGATGGGATTCATATAAAAGGGCTTCTAAGTTCATCTAAGGTAGCATTTGCTCTGGTTGCGATCCGGGGCACAGTGCTTGGTTGTACCGAGTATTTTAAATCACTAAAATTTTTGCGGAAGACATGTCTATGGTTCGAAGGTCCAGTATGGACAGAATGTCCTCCAGCATGACTTCAAGTATGACTGGAATGGGCTTAGGAGGTATCACCGGGATAACCTCTGGCATGAGCGCATTAAGCTGTATGAGGGATCAGCAAATTACGATTGGTGGAATGCCATCTAATTACGTTCCCGGGCTCTCTGCTTATTACAACATTTCCAGTTTTTGTCAGAGACCGGGCCAAACAAGGCGATGGCCGATGCAACGGGCCGGGCCTACCGCTCAACGACGACCTGGACGATCTCATAGTACGGGCGCTTTACATCGGATGAAACATTCAATGAGAAATAGCCCTAACACTCAATATTCTCATAATCTTATTTGCAAATTGGCTGATCAGAATGAGCGACGTCGTCGTCAAGACACCATGGAAGTTATCCCCCAAAGTTATTACTCGCAGCAGCCATTGAAAGTAGAACTGACTGAATTTTATTCTCGAGATAATTCTAAGGATCATCATACAGAGCAGTATGATTTGGTTAATGACAACATCTTACCAAACCCTGTATTGCGTAGAGGTCAAAACTTTTTCTTTGCTGTTAGATTCGACAGAACCTATGATAAACAGCAAGATATGATCAGGCTCGTTTTCTGCTTCGGTAAGTTATGTGCACATTACAACATGTGCATGCATTGCAATATTGCATAAGTTTTTTCTACCTATGAAAAAATATATCTTCGGCTGAAAATGTCTATATAAAATAGTTCTGTTTCTTTTATTATAGGTTCTAAACCCAGCGTTACTAAGGGAACTCGCGTTGTTCTTCCTGTTAATTGGAGCACTCAGCAAGGAGTATTCCAGCACTCTAGAGACATGATGGGCATGGGAAGTATGGGTAGTATGGGAGGTATGGGTGGTATGAGTGGGATGGGAATGGGCATGGGGATGGGCATGGGAATGGGTATGGGGTTGGGCATGTCACGCATGCAGGACCCGAGCTCTACAGGATCTATGATGGGAAATGTCTCAAATATAGGCCCAATGGGAAATATGGGAACTATGAGTGGAATGAGGGAAACGACCAGCTATGGAGTCCGTCGTGGTTCGTTTAGTAATGATCCGTTACCACTACAGCATAGTCCACTCAGCCCTCATGGACCTATGGATAGAATGGATCGTTACGGCAGCAATGCTCAGCATTCCTCATTCAGTCGAGGTTATGGATCTCGACATGGTTCGCGACATGGCTCCCGACATGGATCTATGCAAAATTTGGCATCTATGGCGCATGAAATGGATAGATGGGATCTTAGCATCCAGCGTCAAGATGGTAATACGATTACATTCCAAGTGCATATTCCAGCGTCTGCACCTGTAGGCGTATGGAACTGTTGGGTACAGACAAACCGCTTTGGGCAGCGTGATAATCGTTATGATTACAAATGTGATGAAGATGTTTACATTCTATTCAATCCATGGTGTAGAGAAGATTCCGTTTACATGGATAACGAATCATCACGCAGAGAATACGTACTCAATGAACAAGGAAAGATTTGGTGTGGCACTTGGCGTCAACCCAAAGGGCGTAAATGGATTTATGGCCAGTTTGATGATTCTGTATTACCTGCTTGCATGTATCTATTAGAACGTAGCGGTTTAGAGCACGCTGAACGCGGAAACCCTATACGCGTATGCAGGGCTATATCGTCTATGGTAAATAACCTATTAGTGAGGTGGTTTATTTATGACCAAATTTGACTCTACTATTTTACTATTTCAGATAAATGCAAATGAAGATGACGATGGACTTATGGTTGGTCGGTACGATGGCGAATATAAAGACGGGGTAGCTCCACACGCTTGGACTGGATCAGTCGCTATTCTCGAAAGATATCTAACTGATGGTGGCAGGCCAGTAGAATATGGTCAATGCTGGGTATATTCTGGACTGGTGGTTACAATCTGTCGCGCTCTCGGTAAGTACGATACCATACTGTTTGGAAGGTAGGATAATGCTAATTTTACTTCATTCATTGCATTTCTAGGTATTCCTTGTCGTTCAGTTACTAACTACGTTTCTGCCCATGACACTAATCGCACTTACACCGTTGACAAATACTTTGATCGCGATGGTAACGAAGTACCTAATGGACCAGACGAGGATTGTTACGACTCATGCTGGAATTTCCACTGCTGGAACGATGTTTGGATGCAGAGACCTGACTTACCTCAAGGTAAGATAAAATTTAAATATTATAAATTATACCGGTAGCTTCTTATGCAATTTAATTACTTTTAAGGATACGGCGGCTGGCAGATAATAGATGCAACGCCACAGGAAGAAGCGGAATCAGTATACCATTGTGGCCCTGCCAGCGTGGAAGCCGTTCGTAGAGGCGAAGTTGGCTTTCAATATGACACACCGTTTATGTATTGCCAGCTTAATGCAGAACTTTGCCACTTTCAAGAAGAAGAGAATTCGGAGTGGGGCTTCATCAGGATGGCTTCTAATCAGTATCAGTAAGAACCTATTTAAAAAATAATAATAGAAGAATGGATTTGTGAGAACCGCGTTATTTCTTCCAGGGTGGGACGTAAGATACTCACCAAGAATCCAAACCGCGATGATGATGAAGGCGAAAGCGACATGCTCGAGATTACTCATGAATACAAAACAGTCGACTGTTCATCACCAGAGAGGTTGGCTGTTATTGCTTCTTGTCGCGGCTATCAACGTCTGCAACAGTATTACGAGTACCCTGATCGCAATTACGAAGATGTGTACTTCGACCTCATGGACATTGATCTTGTTCCATATGGGCAACCTTTCGACTGCACTATGAACATTCAGGTAAGTAAATATTCTTAATTGTTTCTGCGATGTTTAATATACGCATTAAACATGCTTTTAATGCATTATTTCCAGAACAAATCGCACGAAGACCGCACTATATGGTGTGTTTTGACTGCATCGTCTTGTTACTATACTGGAGCGATTGCATCTCGTTTACGTAGAGCTCAAGGGGAATTTGTTGTTCGCGCCGGTCAACGTGAGGTCCTCAAACTGCATGTATCACCACAGGAATACATGGACAAATTGGTTGATCATACCATGATAAAAGTACATGCAATGGCATATGTGAGGCAGACTCGTCAAGCGTGGTCTGATGAGGACGACTTCCCTCTCCACAAGCCGAGAATGCAAGTGCAGGTTAGGTTTATACGTCACATTATATTGTGACCACCACTTTAATTAGTGTATTAATATTTGTTTAGGTGAGAGGGCAGCCTTGTATTGGACAGGAGTGCCCGATCACTTTCAGCTTCCAGAATCCTTTGAATTATCATCTCACCGATTGTTACTTCACATTTGAAGGGCAAGGTGTGCAGCGACCACGTCAGGTAAATTTTATAACGTTGTCATATTTTGAATCGGTTACTAAGTACGATTCTATTTCATATCTGATTGTTTTTCAGATAAGATTCCGTGACGTGAAGCCTGGCGAATTCGTGAATTACCAAGACAAGTTCGTGGCTCGGCGTCATGGCGAGCGTCGCATCGTGGTGACATTCTCATCACGTCAACTTGACGAGATCTTCGGTTGTACTATGGTCAATGTGAGAGGCTAGCTAGCGGCTGGCCCACAGTGGCCGTCTCGTAATGAAATTGATCGCACAAGAATATCGCCTTCACCACACCAGCCTTTATGCATTGATCAAGAAGTTATTGTCATTACGACAGATTAATATTGTATTTATAACATTTATAAACAAAATATCCGCGAAGAAATATCGGGTTTGTTCATTAAAGACGATCGTGGGCGATATACGTTATTCACTTGATTAACAACGATTTATTTATAAAAGACTTGGCGATATAAAAGGACATGAGATAATATAAATTGTTTGTTATAGACACTTGCACTAAACATATTTAAAAAAAGGAAAAAAAGTCATTGTGATCACAGTTTTGTTTCACGAGTGTGTTTTGTTTTTATTGTTATTGATGAATACCGCAATTATAAGTGCCATTCCATTTACAATATTATTGATTACCGTCTAAGGCGGCAAATTAATTTAATATATAATTTTTGTTTAGTGCGTAAGATGAATCGTAAGATAATAAGTAAAGTATAAAGTTATAAAAAAAATGAATAAAAAAATATTGCACTATGTTTGTGTGTTTTTGGGATCTCAAAAATAATAAAGCATTCGCAGCTTACATTTTGTTTTAATTATATCACCTAATTCACCTATATTAAACTAATATAATTGAAAAACCTCAAGCACTAGGATACGAATATTAGATACGAGTCATTAGTATCTTAAAATGAACTTAAAAAAATAAAAAAGTGTCGATGAAAATAAAAATCTATAGTAAACCCAGTATATTTAACTCAATGCAACTAGAAATATTTGTAACATGTCCTTTAGTATTTCTGGGACTTTGTATCATCTTTTAATGACACACACATTCCTGTTTCATTGAATTCACACAATGATTGAATCATTTTGCTTGAATCACTTGAATTACTTTTCACTGTACCTACTCCAGACAGGAAAACACAAACCTATTTCATAGATATGCATAATTGTAAGGTTTATTTATTAAACTTCGTAAATAATGTCTATTACGATTCGTATCAATATGGTTTGGTTGTGTGGCCAGAACAGCTTGCCTTGAAAGTAAGATAAATCTTTTTAAATAATTTTATATTTGTTTATTGATTGATTTGTAAATACCTAAAATTCCTTTTTATATATTCCCAGAATTAAAATTTATTAAGAACACATTCTTTTTTTTAAAGAAAACCGTTTCTTTTTTTAAATTTTATAATCTGGTGTTTTTAGTTGTTTTTTTTTGTTTAATTAGTTAATGTAGAATAGTTATAAAAAGCGCGTATTATTGTTGATCAAAATTTAGAGTGAAGATGTTTGTCTTAGCCATATTCCCAGAGCGGATATAAAGAGTATTTTATTGAGTAACCCACTTTTTTGACGAAAATAACCCAAGATATAAGGAAGGTAGAAGTTGGATTACAACATGCCATGATAGTGCCAGATTATGTTTCAGAGAGCTTTTTATAGAAATAAATATTATTAGGAAATTCGTTTAGTTTTTTTCATAAAACATTCGAACAATAATTTGCATGTTAGGAATAATTTTAAACGCTTCGTGATCTTCATGATCTCCATTATGTCGACCTGCATAATAAGTACGAGTTTACCCGTAACTATACTATGAGCTCATTCGTCCAAACTGAAACCAGTTACGTTGTAGTGGGTACAGTTTGCACATTAGATGAACAAAAAAATAAAAATGAAAACTTCCTTATAAAATGAATATTATAAGTTAAAGGTTTGCAGCCATCGCTTCAAGCATCATCGCGTGTCTTGAAATTAATAGATGCAATTGTTTATGTAAGGTGAAGGAACGTGATTTGGCTGAAGTTAGATTTACATTGTTACATTTCAAATTGTATGAATATGTATTTTAGTTCATGCAATAGTGTTGTTAATAGAACAGAAACATACATTTAGTCACGTACACGATATTAAGCGAAGTTGAATGATCAAATTTAGCACAACGTTGTAAATTATTATTTACTATTTACGTCTTGTTTTCATGAGTATTTACATAAATATATATCATTGAAGTAATATTTTATTTATAATTGATATTTACTCGTACTCTAATCAGTGGTTGGTAGACTGGCGATAGCTTTTAGCTCAGTATTATGTCTTGAAGCAGTGCTACTGCTTCTATGTACATCATCCTAAAATGAAAATGTATAAAGGAAATTAATAATTAAATGGAACATAGATGTAGATTATACAGATAAAACAAACTCTATAAAAGTAGTTAGAACCTTCGACAGCTACTTAACCTTGCTACTGCAAATCGAGATTCTTATAATCTCAACGACAAAATGATGTCACAAGCAATAAATTAACATAATCATGTTTGTATCATTATCTTATATTCTTAACCAGTTAGATATCTAGTTAATGGTAAAATAATTATTGAGGATTGTTTGCTATTTGTGTTTCGTTGCTTATGGTTGTATTCAATTTGCTATGATTACATACATAATGCATCCATTGGAGTCAGTACGCCAATAATTGCCACACTGTTTCTTCCCTAGCAGTTGTTTAAATCACGCCTAATGCCTATGTCCCTACCGAGGTGGGTTTATATATTAAGTACTTTTTAAACTCACATTACATACACACTACATTTCTCACACATAAGATTAGGAATGCTCCTTACTTGACCCTTTTCGAGTAGATGACCTATTTGCTACTATTTAGAAACGTTACTTTAGTAATAAATAAAACCCACCAATTATATTTATACAGTAATTAATAATATATTCAAATCGATAAAAACAAATTGTTCTAAATTTTAATGAAGATACAGGTTTGAAAACGAACAGGAATGAAAAAGAAACATAGAAAGTATAATATTAATTAATATAAGATAACGGAAATTATTTTTGACAAAGTGATTCATATATTAAAAATTAATAGTTTATGTCATTGAGGTCAAGTGTGACTTCTCAGAAGTTTAAGCTCTCCTCTGTCACTGATAAGAGTTCATTATATACTTTATGTGAATTCCATGAGTCAAAAGGCACGTATGGTAAGAAGATATTGGCTATTTTCACACCATACCGACAGATCGAAGTTTGGTGAGCCAATGTGCGCACGCGTCTCACTCTTGTACTGAACTATCGAATAGTAATTTAAATTTTGAAATTGGAATCTCTTTATGTGTTTGTTTTTAAAAATATTTATTCGAACAGCTGGTGAATTGTTTATTTTGTAACTGGTGGAACTTTTGTCTGCGAGTGTCAAGCAGTAGGAGGCCGTATTGCAAAGGAGTATGATCTAATCGCGACGCATTATAAAATATTGTTTACATTATATGTGTTAATTCTTGATGTCAAGAACTGATATGATTGTATATTGATAAAGATTTGAAACTTTTTAATTGACAAAAATGGGTAGCGGTAGTAGTAGGTATTTGAAATGTGGTTGTCTGCCTCAGTGTTCTTGTTGTGGCGGAAGGAAAACTGATTCTTATGACTTGAAGGATTTGCCCAGACCACCAAGACTGGCTATTACCAATGGTAAGTGGGTTGCATTCTTTTCAATTTACACTGAGTGATTGAAATTTTTGTTTATGAGCTCTGGTCACCTATTCATTGAGGTATGTCATACTCGTAAAGTTGATGGAGTAATTACTGCATATTTTACGTTGACACACTTACACTATTTAATATTAATCGTACCTGTGACGTCATGCCTTTATTAGTTGCACCGAGTGAGTCCGAGGTGGGTAGAGATTATACTCTACTTTATTCATATCGATATATTATATTCTACTATTTCTGTGACCAATCGAGAGGAAATATAACTTTCGGACGCACCTAACTATTTACGCAATATAAATTGTAATTTTTATAAAAATATTTTTTTTTGATAATTAGTCCAAGTCATTGGGACGAATACGATTACATACCTACCTAACTATGTCTGTAAGCCTTTAGTATTTAGTGTCACGGCCAAATAGAACAGGTTTTTTTTTCTATAAACAAAATGTACCTGTCCACTATTATGTTATGGTTAAATCTAAAGCCGACTTCACGGAGACGTCTATTGAAATTAAATTACCTTATTATTTACGTATTATACAATTTTAGACAAAAAACGTCTATTATTTTTAAAACAAAATAGTATTTTTAACCTAGGAAAATAATAAATTAATTTCGTATTTACTATTAAATTGACATATCTAGCCGTGATTGTAAAAGTTAGAAATTATATTTACACTGAGTTAAATATGATAGAGAAGCTCATTTACTTTGCTAATAAGAGTATCGCGTCGCCTTAATAGGATTGAGTTGTTTTAAAGTACGGTGTCATGTACCTAGGTGTGCAACCGATGCCTGACCTATGTCATAAGCACCAGCTTATGCCTCAAGTATCGAATTATTCACTACCTGTCTTTAATATGCAATTAAATATTTAGGTGTATAAAATTGTGAAATAAGTGTTGCGAATAGCTTTAGTGAAATGTTCGTCACATGAATGACGGATTAAATTATTATAGATCAGCCTGTCACGTCGACGTATATGCCTTACGTCTGTTGTTCCCGGTCTCTTCTCTGATATATTGAACTCAATGCTTATTTATATATCTTTAATAGCCCATTAGAGACCGTCAACATTATTTATAGTAATGAATTTAAAATACAACATGTTCTTTAATAAAATGTAATAATAAATTATGAACAATCTTTGTTGTGACATTAATAGTTTCTATTAAATGGGAGACGGAAGTAGTTTTGCTTTTGTTTCAGAAATAATTGATTTGGTATATTTAACCCAAAGGAAGACGTGCGCATAAGTCTAGTACGAATCGGTTCGAAAGTGAAAATCTGATTACTTACTACTTACTATACTTTCACATTCATATACAAGGTTTAAATGTAAAGATTTCTAAACGTTTCGTTTTATAATCGTGTATATATGAGTAGAATTGTTCAGGTCATGTGTATAGATTTAATTAGCAATATCTAAACGTCGTAATTACTTATTAAGTATTTCCTAATTGATCAGATCAATGAATGAATGATATCCATTGATATATCGTAATGATATCCATCGTATAAGGCAAACACGACCTTCGAGTAGAGTTATAAAGAAAATCCTACGCAGCTTCGTCCGTGTGGGAAAATGTTGTTAAATGCAATTATTACAAAGCTCTATATGTTATTATACATATATCGCCCACTAAAAATGATATGGCTGATGCCTAAAATGGTAAAATAAATTAATTGTTTGAAACGTTTAGTTTTTAAATCTTTTAGCTTGTCTTATATATATGTTTCAATTGAAATTAATTAAATATAACGATTTAAATATTCATAAAAATCACTATCAATTTATTTGGAGATAATAAGGTCAATTATTGTCACCTGCGTCTCTACTGATATAATTACAGTATGTAGGTATTAGTCACGATTTTAAATTGTAATTTACATTTTTTTAATTTATTATAAATATATATTTACTATCAAAAATATTTATTTAGATGAACAGAGCAGAGATTTTAACTATACCTAAACATAACAGCATAATACCGTTTGTAATGAGAAATATGTTATTAGGTTCTTATTAGACAGGATTTTTAGAAAATAATTTTACATCAAATTGACATTAAGTAGTTTACTCAAATGCATAATATAAGGTTAGATATTTGTGTATTCTCTCTAAAAATTCTTCAAATTTATAATTATATATATTTCGATGACGTGCTTCATTACATTTCTATGACATCCGCTCTGTCATTTCATCGAGTCAATTTACGTATCGAATTTGTGAATCATTAAGGGGTAGCCTTCGTACGGCGCCAATTCATCTTGTTCTTAGAATACAATGTAACTTTTCGTATGACATCACCGATGAAGTTAGCAGCTTATGGCGGCGCAGAGGCGGAAACATAGTTAGTTTGTAACATTACACAAATAGGAGAACACGTTTATTCTTTTAATTAACGCTTGCTACTCCGTGAATTGGTATTACGAAACGTCTTCGGCGCGTGTGGAGTTTGATGATGTACCATTTGTTATTGTTTTAAGTCATTTGAGAGTCGGTAATATGCAGCCGTTTAGGAACTTTTGGAATCGCTTCTTTGGGAAGCGGCAAAAATATGTCATAGTTCCGTTTCAACCCAGTAAGTTGTTAATTTTTTAAAATGCTAAAACTTCTTCTTTTATTAAGTAGGTTCAGTTGTTTATTATAAATTGATTTTATGATAATTTAAACTGGATTATTTTATTATTCTTTTTATATGAATTATTAAAGAAAACTGCACACATGTTGTTGGATTCGTTCCAATAAATGCGAATATATTCATTGATGACGGATTGGTTTAATACTAATGATTGGTTTATTCAGTATGGGTTTTAGGAAAAAAAATCAAACAAGTTTTTTATCAAAGTTGCTTTTTGTTTATTTTAACGGATAATTAGATGGGCAGTTATTGTGATCAATTATAAAAGCAAAAAGAGAAATAACTCACTTAAAATACTTTATGAGGCTTATAATTGCGTTCGTTTTATTTTTAACCGATCAAAATGGAAAATATTAATTCGTTTTAAGTACCATCATCCGTAGAAAAATTATTTTACTATACATTTGCATTTAAGTACTACTATTTTGCATTTTACAGATGTAATTGATGGAACTAAAGCTGGTGTTCTGGCAGTCCAAGCAATCGATTTCTGTTTCGATACAAATGGCGAAGACCATCACACCAACAAGTTCAATTTAATGAATCGTGATATAGACCGATGTCTGGTTGTCCGAAGAGGTCAAGCCTTCAAACTGGATCTTCTTTTAAACAGACCTTTTGAC
Source organism: Tineola bisselliella (assembly GCA_028551675.1). NCBI lineage: Eukaryota > Metazoa > Arthropoda > Insecta > Lepidoptera > Tineidae > Tineola > Tineola bisselliella. The sequence continues at coordinate 26,857 of JAPWLS010001771.1, forward strand.
ATAAATAAAGACGCTGTTTCCTTTATTTTTTATGTGGCAGGTGAGCGTTTTTTTATAGATTGATTTGTAATAGTACAGTTTTATTAAGAAATAAATATTCCAGATGTATTTTTTATTGGTATTTTTAGTATGCGTAGATATTTATTGACAGGCAGATAAGATTTGGTCTTAGGTGAATACTAAAAATAACTTATTCTGATGCGCGAATATTCTTGTTTCTTAATGCATTATGTCACCAACATCCGTTTTCCATGTCAATGTAACTAAATGCTCGGCCTTAACAAATTCTTGTACGTGTAGTATCTTCCTTTGATATTTATGTATTTTATTTATTATTTAATTGGTTAATACATTTGACTGAATATTTTTTAAACAGACACAGAGAAGCGAGGTCCATCCGATGACGCTTCGGCTGCAGTTCCCTTGCTAGATAAAGGCCATGAAACTTTGGGTGCTTGGAACGCCGTCTACGAAGGTCAAATGGACTATCACCTAATGGTTGCGATCACACCAGCAGCAGACTGTATCGTGGCTGCATGGCGTCTTGACATAGACACGAAGTTAGTCACGGGAGGTTCTTTAAGCTACACACATCCACAACCTGTTTATATTTTGTTTAATCCTTGGTGCTTGAATGATAGTGTTTATATGCCAGGTGAGTTACTAACAACTTTGAGTTCAAATTTAGACGTTTTTGTAATAGCGAAGATGTCTAATTTTTGTATAACTTTCCCATGGAGTGCACTAGCGTTAAATAAGGCGTAGTAAATGGATTACTAGATTGCAATAGATTATTCCAATGTATTTCATATTTAGTGTAAATTTGATATCACTTAGACAAGAATAATGCCCTTTTGAAAGATGTTTATAAATGGAGTATGAAATAAGATTTAATAATAGAAACAGCAAAAATATGTGGGATGTTAAATTGAGTTCAATATAATATTATATCATTCTAGATTATTAGCAGGAGCATGTTGCGCCAATTTTGATAATAACGGTTTTAGTAGCTCGGTGACTGCGACCACAATACCTATAGAAACAATTCAGTCAGCATCAAAAATATCGAGATCATTATTAAACATATAAAATTACAACATAATATAATTATTTCTAGGATTTAGTCATCGCGAGGAGTACGTACAAGAAGATGGGGGCTTAATGTTTAGAGGTGTTTATAATAGAATAAAACCTACGCCATGGAATTATGCTCAATACGAGAAAGACATTCTCGAATGTGCGCTTTATCTAATACGGGATGTAGGCAAGGTAAACCACTATTGTCTAGACGTATTTTAAAATGTTTGTGTCGATTCAATATTTACGCATCTATGAATGAAGTTGTACACGGCAAGCAACTGCTCAAAAAAATTTTATGACATGAGAATTTCTTATTGCACTGTAAGCGTCTGAATCGCTTTAAATTAGCGATTCCCAAACTTTTCTAGACCTTCTCCTTTTTACGGGCCAAAAATTAAATGTGTTCATTTATTATTTAAAAGGAAAATATGTACTTTTGTTATTTGTCATGTTTTAAATACCCAGGTAAAAGGTAAAGCACGAGGTGATCCGATAAAATGTGTACGCGCTCTGTCTGCAGCTGTCAATGCTCAAGATGATGAAGGAGTGCTCATTGGCAATTGGGGTAAAGCGCTCAGTGACTATAGCGGTGGTACTCATCCGCTAAAATGGGTTGGTTCTCTGGATATTATGCAGAAGTATTTGCATAAAAAGAAGCCAATTAAATATGCTCAATGCTGGGTGTTTGCTGGCGTTCTTACGACAGGTTAGATTGTTTATTAAAATGAAATAAATGGACTTGTTTTTTGTATAATTTTTACATTGTATATGATTAAATAATAACTATGTATGTTATTCAGCATGTCGAGCCCTGGGGATTCCATGTCGACCAGTAACGGGCTATGACGCAGCACACGACAGTCAAGGCAGTCTCACAATAGACGTGATCAAGGATAAGGACGGCAACACGTTGGAGGAATTCACTAAAGATTCTATTTGGAATTATCATGTTTGGAACGAAGTATGTGGATTTCATTATTGACAGTAACTGTAACATAAGTGACAGTTTATTGAGTTAAAGATTCTTATACGCCTTATAAAAAAAGTTTTGGTAGGATTGACTAGGATTTTGCGATTTTTAAAATTTATTAAATAAACTGTATTTATTTAGATAAGTTATAACTTACGGCAGTTGAAAAGTCTTGCTTGGGTTACTTTATCAGGTGTGCATTTTAGGTCTGGATGGAACGCTTGGATCTCGGTGTCGAATATGGCGGTTGGCAAGCCATAGATTCTACACCACAAGAATTATCAGATAATTTATTCAGATGTGGGCCAGCCTCTTTACGAGCTGTAAGAGATGCAGAAATACATAAGCCGTACGATGCCGGCTACGTGTTTGCTCAAGTTAATGCAGATAAGGTGAGTGGATATCAAAGTTTAACAATAAACATCACTCTGTTGTTTCAATATATCAATTATAGCATAAAAATAATCAAATAATGCCCACTTATAATTTTTTGTAAAATTGTATGTATTTTAAGGTATTATGGATGTATTCTGGAGAAATTCAGCCTTTGAAATTAATAGGCCGTGACACAATGTCGATCGGACAAAGCATTTCAACAAAATCTATTGGGAAAATGGATAGAGAGGTAATTTTCTTTTAAATATCTTACAAAGTAATTAAGAAAATACATAACATATAGTTCTTTAATATGTTTTAGTTTTATTTTGAGTTAATTCATTACTTTATTAATATTGCAGGATATTACAAATATTTACAAATATCCTGAGCGTACGTATGAAGAAAGAGTAACAATGGAGAAAGCTTTAAGAAAATCACAAAGTATTTTCGCAAGATATTATTTGAATGATGCATTTAATGATATTCATTTTGACTTCGAATTGCGCGACGACATTAAGATTGGTCAAGATTTCACAGTTGTAAGTTGACATTTTTTACTTTTAAAGTTTGCTTAGAGTAAGTGAAGGTGGTGTGACGCAATAACTCGTTATCACATTAAGAAGTCAAGGTTGATCTGTCATGTTGAACTATTGATTCGCAAGTTTTAATAGTGGGTGTACTTACAAATTGTTAAACGCCATCTAGTGGTAGACAATTAAACTACGATTTAAGTTACTTTCGTCATCTGATACGTAATCTGTATAAGTTGTAGTAGTTCAAGATATTTTTACTAGATGTCACTGGTACATCAGTTTTATGGTTTTAAATGAAGACTAGAATATTTTTTTCTATGTTATTTAATATTAATGTTAATAATATTCAACAGTTATTAAACATAAAGAATAGATCGTCATTAAGCGAGCATAAAGTAAAAGGCGTGCTAAGAGTTGATACTGTTACATACACGGGAGTGACAGGTGACGGCGTTAAGAAATATGAGTTTGACTTGACTTTAGCACCTGAAGCTAAAGACCAGATTAAGCTAACAGTAACATTCAACGATTATTATAAGAAATTGATTGATCAGGTATGTAATTTCTAAATGGTCGTAAGTGCCCCAACATATTACTTAGTATTGATTAATTTATGACTTTTGTTACTTAGGCATCATTCAACATAGCATGTCTGGCAACAATCGTAGACAGACAATTTGATTACTTCGCTCAAGATGATTTTAGAGTCAGAAATCCGGATATAAAAATTTCTATCGAAGGAAAACCAGTATCAAGGCAAGAGTTTACAGCAACTGTTAAATTGGAAAATCCTTTGCCTATACCGTTGAAGAAAGCTAAGTTTTACATACAAGGCCCTGGACTAGAGAATCAACTGGAAATTGGATTGCCTGAGGTAAAGTTTACTTCTGAAACAATTACAGTATTCAGTTCAGTAAGAAAGCATAGAATAAAAGTTAATTGATTTTACTTAATCTTGCAGAACATTGCACCAGGAGGTGTTGCATCAGCAGAATTTAAATTAACACCGCCGTGGGCAGGTCGCCACCAGATCTCTGCTAAATTTATCTCCAAAGAGTTGAAGGACGTTGATGGTTTCTTGTCATTTAAAGTTGATCCGCCATTAGACATTAATGGATTTACTGATATTGACGACACAAGCGAAACAATACCAATGACGTAATTGAAGTCATATTCGCTAAGATAATTCAAAAATACGATTTTTAAATTTTTTTTTACTGCATCTAAGCTAATTTAATTTAAATGATTGCCATATTTTCATTATTAAGATAAGTACTATATTTTATGTTGTGAGCGTAATATTAATCAAAATATATTGTATTTTTATAAGTATTATCGTTTATATATAAGACTTACACTTATTAATATAAAATATTATTGGAGCTTTACATGTATTTTGTATAAATAAATTTATATAATACTATTTTTATTTGTTACCTTTTATTTATATTAGTGCTGGGACTTCAGGATCATCAATGAAGCCTGGAGGAGGAGTTTTTTCTGTTATCACAAGTGTGGGTCTAGCTTGGGTTTTTTTCTCTGATTTCGTCATCTTAGTGAGATCCAGCACATTCTCATTGCTGCCAATTTCTAAATATTCTCTTTTAGTTTGTCCAATATTACATTTATTTTCTGTCACGTCTTTTAAATTATCATCGAGTTTACATCTCAAATGTTTTTTGGGGTCGTAATTCAGTTTAGGCATTGTAATTACTAAATTTCCAGAAGTTTGAGATCTCTGTGCCGTAGATTCGCAGATCTTAATTTCTTCTGGAAGACACAGCTGAAATACTTTTCCCTTAATTGTCACTCTCACATAATTTGGCTGGAGATCAACATCCAATAAACTCGTGTCCAGATATCTATATACGGATAGGTCTAGAACAAAGCGATCATTTTCAGAATCAATGAATTTAAACTCAATCTTTGCTTCATTAATATTAAAGGGTCTTCCATTCGGTGCAAAAAACTTAATGACGCGTTTTTCTTCCTTCTTCTCTTTCGTGTATTCCAAATTTTTTAGCTTCAATTGTTTCATACGTTCCATCTCGCAGCGGACTTCAGGAGCATGTTCACATTTTTCAGACCAAAACTTTTTATTCCTTTCTTCTTCATCCATGTGCTGGTATACATTCTCCCATTTAGATTTAATATCATTTTCCAATCGGATTTTTTGTTTTCTTCTTTGATGCCTGTAATTTTCTTGTTCAAATAATATATCGCTTCGTATGGATGGCAAATTTTGTAAGGCTCTAATTCTATCAGATCTTTCGATGTCTACGCCGTCTAATGCATTCAGTTGAGGAAGAGTGGCTATTACGTATTCGCGATAGTGATCGAAGTCTGTGCATGGATTACCAGTCAAATACAAATCGGTCAAGTTGTAATTATCTACAAGTTTCTCAACGCTTGTCAATTCACCGATGAAATTTAACGTCAGATCCAATTTCTGTAAAGATTCACATCGTTCCAAATTTTCAATAATTTCAATATTGTTCAGTGCCAAATTTAAATAGTTTAAATTTTTCAATTTATTTAAATTTTCTATTTTAGCAATCAAATTACTTTGCATTAAAAGTATTTTCAGTTTCGGGCACCAGTCTTGGATGTATTCAATTTTTTCTATGTTTTCCTGGTGGAGTGCTATTTCTTCAAGTGGCGCTAGAAGACGATCGTGATGTTCTGCCTTCTTACGAACCATTTCAACGGTTATACGCACCATTATTATAATTTTTTAAACAATATTTGCTTTAACAACTCACACTCCCTTGTCAATATAACAAAATAGTTTTGTCGTTGCTATGGAAACGGAATATTGATTAGCTAACAATCACGTTTAGAAATGTAATAATGGTATGTATATTAAAACAATTGCTTAATTGAATAATCTGTGATAAGAACTTGTTTATATTAGGTTGATGAGTAGATCTCGCATACAGAGAGTATAGTTATTTAGTGGTCTAAAAGCAATCGATGGCATCTACAAAATCTTGATATTATCTTTCAATCTCGAGCGGTCAGTAATCCGTCATTTAACATTCCACCGTGCACCGGTGGCATCGGGACCGTTCAACTCGACCGTACTAAATTAATATTGCTGTGATGTAGAGGGTATTAAAATATTTTAAGAGACGCCATTTATAACTATGACGTACAGATATCGCGTCGCAAGAACACAACATATTTTATTCCATGAAACTGCCAAAAGACAATGAGGATGAAGGATTACCGTCATCAATGACTCGTTTTATTATTAATATTCGAGGCTGGAGCTTTCGTGCGACTAAAAAAGTGAGTGGATAAAAAAACAAGAGATGTAAGAGATGAAAAGAGCCAAGACACAGGGAAAGATGGTCTTATTAGTGGGTAGGGTGCGGCGCCCCGCGGTCTGCGTGTGTTTAAAGGGGCCACTCACCGCGGGGCGTCTCGTCTTGGACGCCAAAAAATCTATAACGAGCCATGGGTGTCGGTTTATTGAAATAAGGCTAGATGTGTTTGAAAGATAAACAAAAAACGTTTATTTATTCAACGAAGTAGGTAATAATGGTCGTTGGTGTGTTAAATTACTAATAATATTTGTGACAATATATTTTAACATGCTATTATTAATAAATTTGCTCAAATCGGAATTCATTGTTTAAGATTCAACTTTATTTTAATAACTTTATATTCTGTTCTAGATAAAACTTCTATCATAGACAACTCCTTTTCAGTGCTGTTTCTCCGATACCAAGATAGAGTAAAGCTTTCAAACCCTAAATAGAAATAAAATGAATCACAATAACGCGATACTGTATTCTGTATCGTATCCTTTGAATCAACTACATTTTACATTGAATACGATATATGTACGATCAAACAAATTGGTTAATGAGCCTTCTGTTAAAAAAATTGTATAAAAATAACAAAGTAATTAAAGTTTCAGATTACTTCTGTCTGTTATCAGGATATGTGTTAGTATTGGCAATTGGAACTTAAGGTGGGTCAAGCACCAATTTGTTTGACTGTACATATATGTTTACATGATTGTTGCAAATCAGATAATTGTATTTTTTGTTAGCAATATTTTTAAGCTCTTTAATTTTCTTTTAATTGTTCTAACATTGTCTAAATGCACATAAAAGATATTAATATAGTGCGGTTTGATCACATTTACGGCCGACCAGTTACTGCGAGTTTTTGCGAAGGTTCGCCACGGTCTGGTGGGCAACACCACACGCAAGTGTCAGAGGTAGTCAAAACATATGTCATCATTGAAATTTTCGTCAGAATTGGAAAAGCACGCAGACATCTTGCGGTTCGATCGCTTAACTTCATTAGTGTCTGAAACTTGATATTTAATTTATTAGGATATCTTATAGCATTAATAAACAGCATAGAATTATATTTAGTCATAACTTATGTCTTATACTATGCCCTTAAATATTATCCATAATAGGTATTTAGGTTATAGTTTATGTTAGACAGTCCTTCTTTAGACTACATCCGGTATATTGGTGTGGCGGTAAGCATTGGAGCGTGCGCTGCAATCTGGCAGCGGCATCTCCGTTCTGACGCAATCAACGATTCGTTACGCGAGAGCTGTTCAAGGGGGCGCGGGGTGAGGCGCAGTGCGGGCCATTCTCACGTAAATAATTACCGGCGTGGTTCAAATTACAAGGCGCCGCTGTAACCTGTCGATATACGTATATTCATCACATGTTCGCGCTCTGCATGACAGCTTCCTCAGGATTTAGTGACCATTTATTATCTCTAATAATTTCTATTCTATCAATCTAAGTCTAATATATTATGATTAAGGAGGATTTGTAATATTTTGTATTATAAAAATGTGATACTGAAATTAAGGTAAGGATTTTATACCGGATGCACTTAAACAATAAATTATGCACACCAATGCAGTACTAATTTTGATGCCGACAAATTTTCCACAACTGCGATTTTAATGCGTTTCAAATAATATCTGTAGGCGATGTTAAATGATAAATCGTCAGAGAAACGCCCCAGAGTCAGGGTTTAGTATAAATGACCGTGGCTCTCTCTCTCAGCTGATGGGAAGAAGCGGGATGGTGTTGTCTTGAAAAAAGGAATGGGTTATGTTAGTGCGAGATGGTGTGGAGATAATAACAGTGCGGCGGGCATCGGCGGCAGGCGCGAACCTTTGTGCGGCCGCCGCTTTGCCCAATATCACAATTAGCCGTAATTTGAATATCATCAGACTTGTGAAATAGTTTTCAATTTCGCCACCAACTGGCCAAACGTTTTATTATTACCAGAAAATTCATAATTATAAGTCAGACATAAGAAACATTTTGCGAGTGGTACTTAGATTTACATAATAATGTCCTGAGTAACTAATAACTATTCCGAGTTACACGAAAACAGAACAGAAACGTAACAGCTGCTAAGGAAAGCAATATGCAAGTCCCCAGTTTGATTCTGGAACGCAGTAGGTCGTGTAAAACAAACAAGTTAATTGTATTTATTCAAATGTGTCAGGAGTCAGGGAGCGATGTCGGCTATGCCGTGGGCGCACTGAGCTCCATGAATAAGCATGCACTCAGGGTCGCAGATACGAACTCTATTAGTAGGTATATTTTTTAATATTTAACATATAATAGTAAATACTCGTAAATACTTAGTCTCAAACATAATGAAATTATTTTAATCCCTAGTATTTTAATAAGTATTTTGCTATCTCCTGGGGGTTTCGTTTTAAATTGTGAGGTCTTATCTACAGCCTTTACAATTTACATGGCGTCGCCGGCGTCGTCCTTCCGTGCTATTCGCTGTGTCACTATTCTCCCCAAACCTCTAGTATTATGCTAATTACGCAACAGTGGGCTGAGCCTATTCTGATGACAGATTTAAAAAGCATTCTCACATTCCAAAACCAAAAAACTACCAGAAGAAAGTTCCATTTACAAATTATGTTCCGTTCTATAACAACATAACAATGTATTTTCAGTAAATTTTTAAATTAAGAATACTTTATATAAGGCACTGCCAACAGGACTAACAGTTAATTTAAAATTAAAATAGCTATTTCACATTTTTGAACGCGCATGTTCGACTTTTAAAACCATCATATACATATTTTTAAAATTTCCCTAAGTGCACTTTGCTTATTTCAATTGTTTAGTTATTTTTTTAAAATAATTAATTGGTAGATATTACCAGAGCGGTAAAAAGTTAAATATGGTAGGATCAACTTACAAATAAATAAATCAAATCAATCATTGAATTAAACTGGTTAGTAAGCAGCTGTTAGCGCTCGTATTTACATAATATCAATACGGTTTGGGGTATTCATTGGACTCCCTTTATGTTGTTACGAATGTAGATATGGGCGTGGTTTGTTTGTTTTAGGTTTTTGCAAATGGAATCATTTAGTTCAATATCTTGGAGAAATATGACAAACGAAATCATGAGAAAGCCAATAGGAGACGAGCATTGTATTAAAGAATTTAAAAAAATTAATGTGCATTGACTTCTCTAGTATGTGTATAACTCAATGTATATAACTTTTTTTTGTTATTAATATTTTGATATATGTTGTAAAGTTTATGGAAATTAAAAAATGTATAACAAACGAATCAATGTCAATTCGTTTGAAGTCCAAATTAATATTATAATGGGGTTTACAATTAAATTGAATCTACACATACACATTTGTGATTCCAGATTAACAATGTTCCGCTCGTACGGATAACAATTTAGAACACTATCGTAAATATGTTTTTGCTTCAATGCAAACAACATAATCGTTATACCAACTTAATTACCAAGTTATTTTGACGTTTATTGCTTAAAACATAGAGTCTAGATATACTTACTTGTTAATTATATTAAAATGTATAACTGAATCAGTGTTAAGGAAATGTAGTTGTTTGTATTAGTAATCAATTTGAATCGGTTGACCGGCCGTGGCTTCCTTACTGCATCAAAGTCATTTTGCTATTTCTTGCTCAATTTTGCCTTCTATAGTTATCAAAATCATGTGCTATTACTAATAGAAATTCAGGAATTTATGAGTTTATGCAGTTGTACTAATGCTTGTACAGATTTGGTTATCTTCTAGCCTTAATAATAATAAATTGTAGAAAATAATACATAGACGAGCTATGATATGCAGGCTTAGTGTTTAAATTAGATAAAACATACTTTGTTCGTTAATTAAGTCGAAATAAGAGAAAAAGGCTTGATTAATTTTCGAATCAATTTTCAATTAAAGTGCAAGAAATAGATTTTCTTTGAAACGTGTTGCTATATAAAATGTTTATTTTCTATAATAATATGCTGCAATCAATGTTGTGGAACACAACAGGTGTTGATACCATTTACACATCTATAAGATCGGCAATACAATAAAAAAGGCTTCTATTAATTTTTAAGGAATTGATCAAATTATCTCTATTTGCGCTGAAAAAAAAAACGATATTCGAAATTCAAATCGAATTGTTGAAATTTAAAAAATAAGATCGACTCTCAATTAAGTTCGAATTTTAAAATCGAATGCGTTCTATTACAATTTGAAGTATCATAACTGGGTTCAATATAAATAGACTATGACTGCTTTTTATAGTATCGTATTTAAGTCCATTATTGCTGACTGTGTAGTTTTTATTCAGTCAGTTTAACCTTTTTTGTAAATATAGTATGAAATAAAGTTGAATTTATAATTACTTTAAATATATATTAACTGTAGAATACAGAGTCGTGTTTGTAATGGTTCATTGGTTGGCTTGTTAACACCGACAATGTTCAATGATAATAAGTTAATTGAGTGCACATAAAAACTAAATTATATAGCATCCGTGTAAAGAATTGCATATTAGATGCATTACAAAAATAATGCATTTATTATGCAATACTTTTGTATTGAACAATAAATTACTTTACGTTATTTCCGTAAAAACTGGCGTTTAATTTATTTATTTATAAATGGATTAATTTTTTTTTCCATTTATGAATTTATTTATTGCAGTGCTTAGTTAAAATTTATAAGAAAATATACAGTTTGATGAACAGTAATAAGTTTTTATAATTTTAAAATTTGCTTAAGTTATTATTACGAAGTACATATAAAACAATTTTATAAAAAAACATAACATCATTTAAATGATCCAAGAGTCGTGCCTAATAAGAAAAGAATAGCAGGCAAATGTTTATTTGTTCAAGATATTTAGTCACTCCCCGGCGGATTAAGGGCGAAGGGTCTTTGTAGATAGTTGGGGCGGGAGCGCACACCCTATGACTTCAATGGATGAATTACGAGGGATTACAGGAACGAAATTTAAGTGGTACTATATTACTTTTGTATGATATGTTGCCATAAATTGTTGAATTTATATTGTTGTATGGAAACGGCTGTTAGAATTTTGTTTTTAAATATGTCTCTTTAAGGTTGGTCTTGGTTAGTTTTTTAAGTGTACCTAACTATCGGTACGTAAAATAGAATCAGTGAAATTACATATTTTTAATTGGATGTGCAAATATAAATAAGTTAATTATGAATCAAATACATATTTAATTAACAATGTTAAAGGAGTTTTTTTTTATTTTCATCTTTTTAACATTATCCAAAAAAACTCTTCATCTTGTACTATCGATGGGTTATTTCATTTCATATTATTATTTTTCTGTCAGTAAGCAACTGAATTAAGATAACTCACTTCAATACACTAAATAAAATTAAATGAGATCTAGTAGCTAGATTTTTTAAAATCATATTAGTTTTCAATACCTAATGCCTTTAATGGTAAGCAAGTGCATCGGTCATTCTATAAATAATTTTTATAAGGTTGGTGTTAGAAAGGGGGAAAAAATGTAAAATGTTTTAAAATTGTCAACATACAATCAAAGTGCACACATCCGTTACGCTGTTGGTCGCCAGAGGTTTCAAGAAAATATTTTGTAAGCAACAATAAATAAACAATTGAAACAATGCCATTTGCGACCATTTATATTCCACAAAACACATTAGCAGTTCAATGCGTCGATTGTCAACAGAACAAATTTTTAGATGAAAGAATTTTTGTGAAGCTCGATGAGTTGACATTTTGGTGCTTGTGGGTGAACGGTGCGTCAAACTGCGGGGGGTAAGCAGCCTCTGGGGTCGACGATTTCACATCCAATTGTCTTTTTTAAAACTTGTATTTTGACATATCTTAAAGTGTTTTATGACAATTTAAATACTTTTTTAATTTTAGCATACCCCTAGGTTTTTAATAGTTGTCTAAGTACGGTTGTTAGTAATTGCATCTTGTTGAATAATTTTAAAATTTCAGGTAAACGAGAAATAGGGAAGTGTAAAAGTAATTGTAATTCCACTCTTCCGACAGATGTTTGTTGTAAAACCGAACGAACGTGTCAACTACATATCCAGTTTATAATTCTATTATTTAATTTACCGTTATATTGTGTTGCCACTATCACACAGTCACCGCGCAGATAATATTTCCGTATTTACATGCATAACTTCTGACAGAAGTCAAACTTTGTGAAAACGTCAACATGTCAACGGGACAATGCTCGTCACATGTCAAATTCTGTCAATTGTGAGTGAGGAAGCCGTAGTGAGGGTTGGTTACTTTCGGACTCTTGGGATTTGATAGGGTCGATCGGTAGCCCAGCTATAGAATGTTTACAAATTATGATGCATTGGTTATTAAGTAAATAATTTTTAAATAAATGGACAAATCTAGCAACTAATTTAACGGCTGCAGAATGAGACTACAACTCCACAATCTTGCATAATATTATTATAAAACTCATATGAAACGTTATCTGGTTTCACAGTTATTGTTAAAACTGAATTATCGCCATTAATAGTAGTATCAATAGCGGACAACAATACAAAACCCGTTAAAATACAATATTTAGCCCACAACACTTGGATACAAAGAGAGAGGGACAAAGCCACCGTGAAATATAAACGACGTAAAACGAAACGACTCAGCAAACGAACCGAGCTGTTTCACCATAATACACAATACCAAAAGATTAATGGTAGAAATTTGTTATTATTAAATTATTGAACATAAATTTATGTTCACGCATTATATCACGAGGGAGCTGCGCCGGCGGTAGGCTTCATATTGATATTAAGGTAATAGTTGAGGCATCCTCTAATTGTTTTTATTACAGTAATCAATTAATAAAACTTTTACTAATTTTGCGACTTACTATCGCATTAATTTTAAAAGCTTTGCTTCCATCCCGACTTTTATATTATTAAATCATGTTCGCAATAAACCCACACAATTCCAAAAATTAAACTTGAATATTATATTACCGAAATATTATTATTACCGTTTAATAATATAATATTTTTAAAATGACAATCCCTAAAATATCACATTCCTATAAACATTTACTTTCCACATTGTATTTGTTTGTTTGTCATAATTCATTTAACCCTTGTTTATTTAAATTATATGACAATGTCATTTTTATCGCGCGATTTCATCAAATTGATTGCGTATCGTTAAGATTTTTTTACAGAAAAGTATTTTTTTAAAATTATTATTGTTGGTAATAAAATTAGGAGATGAGTGCAAAATTATTATACGTATAAATTTACTTGTTACTTTCAACATATTGGTATTATAACATATAACCTGATATATTAAAATAAACGTCTTTCACTAAAGTAAACTACGTAATGTTTGTGATCAAATAAATAGGAACACATAGAATTCAGAAATTTCTAGAAAAATAGATACTCCGAATTGTTGCAGCTAAGTTAACATCCACGCGGTCGTAAAATAATATCGTATTGTTAAAATATTTCGTATAAAGCAACAGTGTCGTGCATTATGTGTCGTGATAGCCTCTTTTTGGCCATTAAACCTGCGTTTTTTGTGTAACTTTTATACTGTCATCTTATCAGTGTGTCGAGTTGTCGACGCCTCCAGTCGGTCGCAATCAAAACACCATTCCGAAAAGACATTAAAAATGATATAAAGTTTAATTTATAACTTAGAAACTTCTTCGGATTAACGGTCGCCATCACAATGTGTGTAGGTGAGACAAGGTTATGCAGTTGTTCGTTACAATTATACATTTTTATTTAAAGCGTCTGCTTATGCAAACTGTTGGAAGACTTATGTCTATATTATATCTTAGTTACATGTGGGAATATATTCCTTGGCGAATGTCACCAATTGCCAGTCGAGTGACTCGACCGCCACGAGACGTGTATATATATTGTTTACGAGTGTACCGCCACTTCGACTACAATGATTTACGAACCGCTTGCACCCATAAAAACGAGGACATAACACACTGGCCGGCATTAAAAGATACAAAAGGTGCTAAAGAAAAACTAATATATTTTAAGTTGGAGCGGACGGTTATAAAATTTGTGTTGAATATCGGTTTAGTGGTCAACACAACTGTTTGTTTATAAGTCCCATTACTCACGCCTCTTCACGCTTTGAAGGGTTCGTATTTGATTCGTTACGATCGTTCACACATCGCCGTTTACGCTGCCCTTTTCGTAGAAACGAATTTCACACAACTGAATTAGTGGTCAGACATTCGATACCAATGCAAAAGGTCAACGTAACGACTTATCGTTAAATTTATAGTTACACGATAGACAATAGCTAAGTTATCGGTTAGTAAAATTCTTCAAACGACAATGTAAGTGTCGAGATCGAAGTAATAACAATGCGGAATGTTGACATAAATTTGCTGTAACCCGACACTTGGGCAGACTAGGACTAAGATATTGAGTTTGGTTTTTCTTAAAGTATTTCACATATGAGCTTTCGTTAATAACGAAAGTGAACGAGGACTATCGCGACGCACACAAAAAATCAGTTAAACGCATTTGTAGGCAATAATCTGTAAGGATTTAGCTGAACCGCGTCGCCCACCCACGTGGTGCTCGTATTTCACCCAGAATGAGCTAACTTCATTATTGTGGTGTGAGATACAATAGTTAAGCATACGATTTATAAGTCCGACACGTTGACTTCTGTTTGTAGCTAGCGACGGGCGCGGCGGGGGCGGGGATTACTTGGGAGCCTGTATGAACCGATTTATGGCCGCATCTCGATAAAAGCTTAAATACTCTCCAAGAGTATAAATGGTGATTGTGTTGCAAAGCTTTTCTGCTCGTTTGTCAAAAGAACAGAGCAAGTTTGAAGATCCGCTTATTGAATGCATGAATTGAATACGCCAAAGCGAAGTGGTTAACGTGTTTTAGATAGATACCATGAAAAATTTATATATAAAGAGAAAACAATATCAGGCAATAATATGTATATCAAAACAGTTGGATTACTTAATATTTTACATATGACCTAAATAAGATTAATATTAAGTAATTATCTACCTATATACATATATCTACTAGTTACCTACTACCCTTGACATTCAGATCAAAATTCCAAAACGATACTAACATAACGTCGACAAGGGCAAAGGGCGTGTGCGCTGCAACTGTGGGTCTATTTTAGGAAAACAGAAAGGTAAGGAGCGGAAAGTAGAAACTAATCCGGTCGTGCGGGTGGGCGCAACCCGACACCGCACCGGGAGCGCCGCACAACTCTGGCTTACATTTGTCATTTATAATGCGCACGATTTGTTGCTCCTCACCTCGCGCTTTATGATTGTACACCGTCTCTACTGTATTTTCTGTGTTTTATCATTTCGTCTTATTGTTTTACATTTCTCATGGATGTTGCGATTTTTTATATTTGTGTAACACCCCACTTATTACAGCCATTTATTTAATTTAAGTGGATTTTATATGGAATCTGTACTAAATTAAATTTCATGCTCAATATGATTCCTAAATCTTATTTCAAGGTCGAAATACCATGAAATAAGTAGAACATTGATTTAATAACTATTGGTGTTTTCGGAACAGAAAGCTACCCAATTTTATTGCACAATATGGCATCCTGTGTGGCCACATTGCCATGTGTGTGTTCCTTTTCAAACAAATATTTGGTTCGCATTTCAAAGCCTCATTGACATTTCGACATTCAGTTTCGCATTGAGAAAAAAGGGCGCCGAGAGAGTTCGTGAATTGCGCTCTTCGTTTCTGTTTGGCCACGACAATGGTTGGCTCGCTTTGTCTCGGGTAGAGCATTCACGTTCAATTCTATTTCCTCGTTTTTTATTAGCGTGTCATTGGTGTTGATTTTAAGAATGAATTATGAGTTCCGACGTTTTACACAATGTTATGACCGGTTGTATCGGATATTGTTCATTTTGTCTATAGGATTAAAATTTTATTGCCGTGAAGGTGTAGATTTTGTTTTTAAATTACCTATATATTTGACAGTAGATATTGCTCTCTTTCCCATATTAATAAGTAGAAAACGTCGTAAGTAAATATGAAAGCTGAGTATAATAAAGAAAGGCGCCTCTTCGCCGACGCCATTCCGGCAAATTGAAAAACATCCGTGCGGCTCATAATGTCTCTTAATGCCTTTCGCAGAGAGTTATTACTCCCAAAGTACGTAGTATTTTTCATATTTTCGCGAATAATGCGTCTATTATGTGAGTGATTCTGAAACTTTTTATATTTAGACGTTCCCTTTGTTTTGTCGGAGTTGAGAAATGGAAAGTGTTTTGTACTCCTCTTTGTGAGATGCCGAATGAACGGCACTGAAGAGGGCTATATATCAAACGGAGCGTTATAACCTATAGGGTAGACTGTAGAGTATGACGGCGGCGCCCAAAGTATTATGTGATGTACTCTTTGTTTCTTTGAAAACGGTGTGAATTAGTAATGCCAATGTTCTCAGCGTATGAATATACCCACTGAGGAAAAGAATATAAATTACTTTTATATTTTCTGAAAGTGAGTGCAGTGAAAGACAATATGAAGTAAGCGGCATGCTTCGCGATTTATGAACATCTATCTGCGCAAGTATCATTTGTAGAAAACAACTGCAAAAATATAATTGTTAATAAATGATTTGAATACATGTTTTCACTAATTTCATTTCCCATCATAATGGTGAACACTTCTTTCGCATTAGGAGTGTATTGTCATCTTGTTTTATCAAACGTCGCATTGACTATAAAATTAATGCTTTCTCTCTCACACAGTGCTCTATGTTATGGGCGTATGCTATCAACCAATACATGCGCATGCGATTCTATATTTGTTTTACAGATATTTACTTAATTCCTTTAAAAATTCGTTTATCGAAAAAATTGAATGATTTATTTAAAAGGTAAAATTTGTTAAATTGTTTATGAAATTGTAATTTTTAACAATAACTAAAGAATGTATGTATTATATGTACTAATATTTTGTCAAATTTTTAAATGAAAAAAGTGAAATTAAAATAATTACCATGAGTACCTATCGTGGATACATTCCCTCGTCGCTTAAACTTGTGGCGGTGATCCGCGAGTCGTCGAGTGGTAAGGTGGTGGGTTAGGCTCCGCCCGAGAGGCCCGCCCCGCGCACTCGGCCGCCGTCACTTCAGTCCGCGCCCGACCGCCGAGAAAGTGTCGTTGTCATGCGTTCGTATCGTACATTTACATCGCGTTAACGTTTACATTGCAGTGGTATTAATATAAAAAATATCTAAACATTATTTCAATGCTAGTGACTCGTATTACGACTAGATAATGGTATTTAATACGCGGGTAGTTCTGATAAGACTCCATTAAGATATTTAGATGTGTTTTGAATGACGAACGAGTTACCGCAGGAGTATTATGGCTCGGTTATCGGACTGTCGTATTTGAAGTCTCGTTTGATGGATGTGGAAGGTGCGGATGATCGGTGGAGATCGAGTGAGGACAGAATGCTGGTGGCTTCTCCTCAGGAGGAGGGCAAGACCCGCGCAACAGACTTCTCGATAGCGGCGATTATGGCGCGCGGAGCTGCCGAGCCGCGCAGCCCCTGCGCACGTTCGCCGCTTCACACGGGTATGTCTACAAATAGGCCTAACTGTTTTTTAATTACTTAAAATGTTAGTATATGTATAGAAAAGTTGTTAAAATATTTGAGAACCACTTTAATAAGTTTATCTAATTAAGTTCGTTTTACATTTGATTAATATTACAGTTTAGGTATTTCTTATTATGTAGGTATTATCGTTGAAACATTAATGTAGTTATTTTTATTATAGTTTTGAAGATAATAACCAAATTAAGAATGTAAAATGCATTTAACAACCTTTAACGGAGCCGTCGGCAAATTTAGCGCAATTTAAACCACAATAAGTGGCTGGGTTATATTTTAGCTCTTAAATAAGAACCGTTGGAAGACATGTATTATAATAGAATTCCTGTTTTTAACAAAGGCTAGAGGCATGTCTGTGATAATGTACTGTGGCTTATGCACTAGGGAAAGTAAGAAAATATTGAAACTATTAGTTTTGACTTTATCTGACATTTATTCAAAGAATTCCATTTAGAATAACATTTTGGGGATAAAAATAAGCATAAAATTATGATATTGACATTAAAGAAAATTTGCAAGATAAATAATCCTTTGGTTTTCTTATATTAATACAGATAAATAGTAAATTTTTAGTGAAAAAAACAATGAAATTAAATTAAAAAAATAAAAACCTGCCCGTAAACAAACTACATACATGAAACTCCTATATTATTTAATTAACTAATCATTACTTACTTACCTACCTGGTTAATAAAACGAACGGAAACCGCAAGGAATTAAAAATTACGTAGCATTATTCAGTTCTATAGTTTAAAAGAGGTCTATGGCGTAGGTATAATTATCAAAACCGCTTGACGTATTTGAAATAAGAGGTTATTGTAAAAGTAAATAAGTAAGTAGAGAGTAAACACAACGCAACCACAATTTCAGACAAAACCTAGGGAGTAGTGCATCGTTACGTAAAGTCTCTCATTCGAAACCAATCGCGGTTTTGAAACTATAAAAGGGAAATGCAGCAACAAACAATACAAGGGTTTTTATCCTAATTGGTAGTGGTTGGTGCGCCCGCGCAGAGTCGGGTTACGTCGGGGCAACTCGGAACACTTCGTTATTTCGAATTAATTGTGTGGAACCGAGACCCTTCCAGTCTGCCCACTGAAGTAAATTAGTTCAAATTTTCCCTCCCATTATTATGATATTAAATTATGTTCGTTTCAAAATTGTTTCATACTCGTTTTGTGTACTGTAATGTATTAGAAATAAATATAATCCCATATCTAGGTCCAACCTAAAGCCTAATACTTACAAAACTACAAATAATTATAAATTATTAATAAAAAGTAATTACAACGTATTAATTAATACCATTTTAATATTAAAACTACGTTCGGCAATTAAGTATTTAATATAAAGTTTTAATAAGTAAACCTAAAACATTTTTTAATAAATACAAAAATTGAAGCCGACGGGAATCAGATAGTATCTACCTATGCTTCATTTCACGTATGAAATTTTACATACGTAAATGTATTTTTTTTAAGTTATAAACAAATGAATATCTAATAATAATAAAAGTAGTGATACCTATATCGGTCTTATTATTTTCTTAAAGAGAGCAAATCCCTCATACTTATGGCCGATACCAATGTGCCTTTGTTGTAAGTAATTTGCCCGCTTAGTAACATACATTCGTATATTAAATAAGGTATCCTACTATGTATAAACAAATTTGTAAATTAAATTATTTTTATTATACAAAAAATGGAGAATCTATAGATTTTGATGTTTTCGTTGCCAGGCTCGGTATCCCGTCAAAGTTCACCGACATCTTTAAGTTCGCCAGCCTCAAGTTGTAGATCACCACTCCCCGAGGAAGATGTTGAGGTGGACGTGGAGCAATGCTCAGATGGAGAGGGTGATGCCTCAGACCGAGTTGCACCTTCTCCTGCACCTTCTTCAGGTAACTAAATGCAAATTATATTTAAAATAGTGTTTATAAAAGAAAACAAACGTGATTGGAATTGAGTTATCAATCGATGCATTCCGTTGTATGCAATTCACGTTCAATGCTTTAGTTATAGGCACTTTACAGAAGTTAATCTGAATAAAAGATAACCTATAAAATGTAAATAAAATAAATGAGTAAAATTGGTACACACATTATATTTAATTAAGTATTTTTTTCATTAAATAGCATTAATAACTAAATTGATCAAATAAAATTGATTTAGAAGGTTTTATATTGAATTTTCCCTTTACTAAGACATTAAATTTCACTTCTACTTTTTTTTCAATAAATAATTAATATTAATATTACTTAGGTTGTATTTAAACAGTCATATTTTGTGCTAAAGTATGGAAGATTGATTTATTAATTTTGGTTTCGTTTATTTCAAAACGTTTTATTCGTTTATCGCTATTTATACATATTTATGTTTTGTCTCTCCTTCCGAGTCTCTCTTTTTATTCTTTTGACTATAGGTATCTAGTATAGTAAATAGTAGAAAGAGTGAAATAAAAAACACCCAATCGTAAGTTTTAATACACACAAACACACATTAACAATTTAGTTATTTTTACAATATTATTTATTATAAAAGAAAATCAAAATTGTCACTTCTCATTGGTAGGAACAATCAGTATTAAAAATTAACTAAATAAACCTATTTATTGATGAGATAAAATTCTTATTAGAATGACAATTATCGTATACTGAGATTCTAAAACTTACACTTTTTCAGTTATTTTGTACAGTTTGTTCATGCCGATTTTTTAAACATTGGTTCTTTATATAAACAGGTAGGTATAATTTTAAAATATAATAATTAGTACATATATATAAAGCAAAAGCATAGCTATATATAAAAACAAAAAGTGGTGTTAGAGTGTTTGCATATATAACTTATAAAATCATAAGCGTGTTAATTTATTCAGAACGTACGGTCGTAATTAATTTTCTCTATATGTAAATATGTTGGCGCTAAGAAAAATGCTGTGTAAAGTGTAAATTAGATACGAGGCGACTCCGTACTCGTTCATTGTGACGTAAAAAGTAAATTGAACTAGTGATTAGTCGAACAATTTTGAGATAATACGAGTACATAACTTTCCCACTGCATTGCGGTTCTCACAATAATGCGCCTTTCATTCAACATTATCTTCCACGTGTTCAATTTGTATGAACAATACAGTACTATATTTGCGATACACTTATAAAAGTTAAAAAAATCGGTAAAAAAAACTCAGTTATACAAATAACTAAACAGGACTCTATTGCTATTAATTTTAAAACTATTTAAAATTTTGTAAATATAGAAACTCAAAATTACTAAACTTGCATTTATATTCGTTTTCACCGGGGAAAAAACCTCATATTTGTGTCAATTTAGCAAATTCTTCTGAGATTTATCATCATTAGTTAGGGCTGGTAATTCAATTCTGTCTTAATTATCAAATAAACTTAGTCGGTAATTTTTAACTAAAGTCTTGATTACTTTGGAGATACTTAATAGATAATGACCGGCCCCGTCTCTTTAGTGTTACCTACTTGAAATGTGTATTAAGATTGGGACTTGAAACACTTTTAAATCAACCGTTGCAGTTTGTAATTAGGGAAGGATTTTTAATTCATATACTTAACTACAGTCGTTTTATTCACTTCGAACACAAGCGCTTAAGTTCGACTTGGATTATTTTAATTACCATTACCATTTAGTTAAGTCAGACTTGAATTATCAACCCTTATTGTACTCACACATATTATTTATAACTTATTGCTACTATTGGATATTTAGTTTAATGTCTTTTTCTAGAATTAGGCGAAAGAGAAACTCCATCACCAGTTCGACCGTCAGTACCTACGACTTCGTGTAACTGCGAAGAGTTATTATCAGTAGACTGTCAATTAGAAACTAAAGAACTTTGGGATAAATTCCATGACCTCGGCACTGAGATGATCATTACTAAGACTGGGAGGTGAGTCTGCATGATTCTATATAATATGTATAATATTTATTTGAAAAGAAACTCTTAAGTTTCCATGACATTAAGATAATTAATTTGTAACTTTATTAAAATCCCCTAGTCTCGATTGAAGAACAAATTAATTCACTCCGCGCTCCCCAAAAGATCCAATAGAACGGATTCATCTGCTAAAGTGGGCAATTTTGGAATAATTACTTCGCGAACCCCGCCGTCCTTCAACCCTTTAACGAGATAAATTAAAAGTACATTTTTTTCCTAACCGGCGGCGTAATGTCGGCCAATAAATTCACAAAGCCCCAAAGACAACAAACAACGTTGTCGGGGGAGGGAAGATCTTTTTATAGTCACGCCGAGAGGTTTATCTAAATAATTGCTTAGTCGACGGCGGAGACCGGAAAATTGGCATTGTATACTGAGCAGGGAGCATCCCTTCTTCAGTGTCTCACTGTCTGCCCTTATCCGCGATACTAACGTTATTATATTCTATTAAAGTCATATAGTTAAAAATGATACTAGATACATTTAGGTTATGTAGTATTGGTTAAATATATTTAAAAAATGTTGTAAATGTTCCTTGTAAACAAAACATACTAAATGAGTAAAAACTTTTAAATAATCAAATAATCACGTGCGCCGCTCATAGTGCATATACATGGCAAATATTTTTTTAGATAACACAAACATATAACACTAAATCGAAACAAATATATTTTTTAATCACGTAATAATGTATCAAAGAATATCTATAAATAAATATTAGCCTTTACGTCTTAGAAACCAGGGAATAAAAAATAGCGTTTGTTTAGATGCTTTAAAAAAGGAGAAATCTAATGAATATTTTTGCACAGGAATGTGTAATAATCAACGTTATTTATTACCTGTTAAGGAATGTTAAGGAGTCATTTACTTCGTGCAGGTAAAGGTCTCATTTTCATAGTGTGAACATGCTGCATTAGTCGCAAATGGCTGTGGACTAGTAGTAAAAAGGCTGCTAAACTTTATTTTTATTAATTTATGTTTGTTTATAAGTATTTCCGAAACTATAGTGACATCCCTTCGACAAGTTAGCGTTATTGTACATTGTATTAGACCGACATATTTATATCAATAATTACATTAATTTGACAAGATTATCCAACCGCAAGTGTATACAATTAGTATAATCTGTGTATTTGGTATTAGTGTCATATGTTATCTGAGGGAGGGTCTGACCCTCTCTCTACATTGCAACAAGTGTAGTTATTCTAAATCACTGTATCTACTTGTCCATGGAGGATTACGTCCCCCTGAGACTCGGTGTATTGTTTTGCTAATGTCGTATACAGCGACTGTCCTGTAATGATACTTAAAAATTAAGTATTCTATTTTGAACTATATATTAGAGTTAATTCATTCACAATCAATCAGCAATGCTAGTAGGAGAGAAATAAATTAGTGAAGACCGATGATCGATATCGATAATTGCGTTTTTGAGCGCACACAACCCCACACCACAAACACATGCATATAACATCCCAATTCATACAACTCAACATATAACTATATGTTATAAAATCAAAAATATTTATTTCGACCAGGAACCAAACTCGCGACCTTTACATAAGAGATGTTGAGTAATAATAAATACTCAAAATTATTTATTCCTACTTTATATGTGTGAAACAAGAGATAAATCAACCCGTTCTAATCAAAATGGAGATTAGGACAAATTTGAGAGGGAGTGTGACGGTCCGCTGCCTTTTTAAAATAGAGTCATACGAACAATTGCAAGTAGCTATTACATTGTTTCAATTATAATTATTGTTAAGTATTTTGTTGTTAAATGTTGTTATGAATTTTAAATATTAGTAATGTGTAGTATAATATGAAAACTGCGTAATACATAATCATTGTATTTCTAATTATTATTGGCAATAAAATCTTGTTTAGTAAAACCTAAAGGAATTTCGTTAAACTGACAAAGGAGGCCAATAGCAGTAAAAATTGTTAGTGCGCTCATTTTTATGACAAATTTAATATGAAAGCATAAACTGGCCCCTTATCTCCGGACATCCCGTAATACGCTTTATCTCTTTTTATTGCCACGCACAATCCTTTCTTTGCCCATTGACTCGCGCCATCTCAAATTGGTATTTTTTTTAAATCGATAACTTTATGAATGTCTCGAGAGCATATATAAATATATATTTAATAATAATTTAATAGAAGGTTTTTATGCTATTAACCTTTAACTACTGAGGTAGGGGCCTCTCAGGTAATGAGAAAATAAAATTTTTAAATTACTCTAATTAGTTAATTTGTTGATTTTTTAAAATAATTTTATTTATTCTTGCTGATTTATGATCTTATGTGATTTTTTCCAAAAAATGCTAAGTGTTTTCTAAACTTTGAAATGACAGTTAATTATATACAAATAAATTATAAAAAATATATTTTATTTTATTTAAATACATTCACTGAAGCTAAATATTAAACACTAAACTCTAAAAACCCTAAAGATTTTTAAATACAAGCACATATATATACGGGACTCTGAGGCCTCCACGTCAGTGTTTACGTGAAATTAAATCCACCTCAGTAGCTAAAGGTTAAAAAAAACCTTACGGTTTAATTATTACCAAGATGGTTGTAGAGCTTTCGGAATGTTTGAAATGAAAATATTTGTTAATGTATATGATATTATTAAAAAAATAGATTAGTATTCATTTCGGGTATGCCTGTATATAATAATAATAATAAATAAATTCTTTATTATACCAAAAATCACAAAAGGCGGGCGGCGTATATGTTATCCTAGTCTAGATATTTATAGTACAGAGGAACATAGTTTGGGGTCAGGGCTTTGTATAGGTAAGTATACAAATTTTATCGATAACTGAAATCACATCACTACAGACAGTAGATATTTAGTGTGTAAAATCACTATATTTATCTTTTCCTCGATTCGTTCGTTTTGATTTACAGGCAGCCCGTCTTGTGACTGACTTTGTTAGAGCGGCGAGTAACTGGTGAAGGATTTACGGCAGATCTTTCGGGACAATGAGCTACCCGAAAATACTTTTGGCATTTTAAGTCATAACCACTCTGCTTTATGTTTTCTCTTGAAATTTGTACAATTATATATATATTTTTTGTATGTTATTATTAGGAATTCGTTTAGTATGATTTTTTTCTAGATTGTCTATTCTCAAAGAAATGCTTAGATTCTATTTTTAAAATAACCAAATATATTTAAAATAGCATCACTGCATAAATTAATGTTAAATAGTTATATATTAAGTTTTTCCTAAAATCTTCTACATAAACAAAAAAAGCCCGACGAGGCTGTTGACTCACACCTTTTGGCTACCCAACCTTCAACTTTATTGTGATCTCAATGTGCTGACCGTTAAAAAAACTAAAGTTATGGCATTTAACAAACAATATTTAGTGCCGTTTTGACACTTATTGTACACAATGATTACCAACGATTATGAGTAGTTATAATATAGTTTTTTTGCCTCGTAACCCTCCAGCCTATTGAGGGCAGCAAACAGGTGCGGTGTATTCAACGGAGTTATTACCTACGCTATAAACTTCACTTTATATTTTATCGAATTATGTCTGTTGGGTAACGAATTCACAATTTTAAGGCTATGTTCACATTCGGCTTATTGAATCAATGAGTTTACCTCAGGGTTTATTGCATGCTAAGCGTCTCTGCTTGTATTGATCGCATTGAGTCTAATGCGAACTTAAAAATGTGTTTCCGTATAGTTAGTAATAATGAAATTTGCATTAAAAACCAGGCTGACCCAGAATCCTTCTGCACAAAACAGGAATAACGTGTAACATTAATCATTGTGAAAAGATGTTGAGTTCAAAAACACATATTAATATTGGCTGTTTAAACGAATGACATTCTGCAAATGAGTATCATTTATTATATGTACCAAATACATTGTTTTGTTGAATGAATATTGGTGAGGTTAAAGAACCTAATTTACGCTTAAATCGGCAAGATACAGCTTACTACGGTTTATTACTTTGTAGCTATCGTGGTTATGACAGTAATGAGATATTTTTCGACCTAGTAGCGATTTTTAATTTAATGAGGGTGGACTGTTTAGTATATTTTATTTTATTTGAAAAATTTACTCCTAAATATAAACATTGTAAAATATTTGATTTCAATTTTGTATGATCAGGTTCCTAATGTTTAATAATCGCAGCTCGATTTTTCTATTGTTAAATATCTTAAGTTGCCAATAAACTCATATATTAACACATAAATCAATCAGGTAAATAAAATAATGTTGTGGAATAGATTTGTAATTTTACCAAGAATTCACGAGTTCAGTTAGTTTTTTTTGTTTAATTTTCAAGCAGTCAGAAACACGATTGACGGCCGATAAATCGTAATCGTGAATCAGTTTGGACCTACTGGGTTGCGTTCACTTACACAAACATTAAAAGTATAGTGTACAACATCGTATTGGTTTTCTTAAAAAAATAATCTTATCTCCAAATAACATATCGAATTAAGATCAAGTTATTATCGTTATCTTGCATATTTTATGAATTAAGCTTCAGAGTCAGTTGAGCCTTCATAATCGGTTTTAATAAATTGAGGAGGTGCACCGGTCAGCTTTTTAGGGGGGAGAGGAAACCTCGACATGTGCATTAAACTTAATTGAAATTTTCGTGGCTACGTGTTATTTTGCGTTAATGCACCTTTCTGCGGAGACGTGTCGGCGTGGCACATACTCGTATAATGATGAGTTAAACGGTTGCGGTATGCGACATGCAAAGTGCACTTCTTTTGTTTCTGTAATAATAAAAAAATGTAGCTTATTTTACATTAATTAAAAGTGACAGTGGGAATGTCTTAAACGCAAAATAGTGTTGCTTTCTACACTATAACGAAGTGGTATAATTTGTTTATATTTAGGAAGTAATCTCGAGAATTATTAAACAGATTCTAAAAATCCTTTTCCTGATAAAAAGTGACATATCCCTTGAGTAAAATACAATAATTAAATCGATATCTACTTTTACAAATTACTGATTACTTCGTGTATGTGATTCTATTGTATTATAAAATGCATATTGTAATATAATAATTAAAACACTTTTTTCCAAATCCTTTTGATCTCAAACTATGATAGCTTGTACATACTACAACCAACTACCAACGGGACACAAACGGGAACAAACATATTATAACAGTCGGACTATCGATTACAATTACAAGTGGGATCTAATGACTTTACCTAAGTTTGGTGTATCAAGTTTAGTTGGTGGTTGGTACATTTTCTATACTGCAATTTTTAAAAATCATATTTTTCGTTGATTATTTATTTTCCCTTTATGTCATTAAAATTGTTTATAGCGAAGTAACTTGTTATTTCCGCTGAACTGGCAGTTATTTTACAACAATCGTAAGGTAGTTATATTTTAATCGTGCAACGTGTAAGATTATACAATCGATAAGTTGATTAAGCCGCGGTTTTGCGATGTTGCTATAAACCGCAATTATGTTCGCTACACGAAATAATTAAAACCTATGCTTTTAATTGGCGCACGAAGATTCGTACTAACGGCTACCGTACACTTTTCACTTTTATCACACCGCACTTTCTCGTTTTATTGCTTTAAAGGTTACAAATAATTATATATATAAGCTGTTTTATTAATTGCTGTTATGATTTTGCATTTTGCTTGCTCTGAAAGGGCTTGATGATTCGTTTGATTGTTTACTAGGTTTTTATTGTGACTGATCTTGTCATTCTATATTTCTTATAGATTTTGTTGATCCATCGCGTTTGATGGTATATTTGGTTGACGCCAATTGGCCGTTTGGTATTTTACTTTTAATGTCATTTTGTCTAGGTATATTAAAAGTAAACAGACTGACAAAAAAATTAACCATTTACCTAATTTTAACAATTGTAAGGTTCACTCACAACAAACAGCTCGGTGGGTTTTGAATTTAGCTTTTATCAAATAATAACCTTTAAATAACAAAGTAATGTACATAATGAAGCATCATTTATAATGTTACTTGCTACTGGTAATGTTTTCAATGAAGCAAATGAGATGAATGTACAATGCAACACCCACGCGCGTTCCGGATTCGCGCCGCTGTCAACTGCTCCTGCTACTGAATTGTAATTGAGGATTTGTTTATGTTCGTATATACATACCTACATATAGTATATCTATATATATGATACAAATCAATGTATCATACTAAATTTAAAAGCAAGCTGTTATCGCGTTTTAGCCAAAATTTTCAATTCATTCGCAAACTATAATTTCACAAATTCAAAATTGGCTTCGAAAGTTAATTTAAGTGCAATTTAGAGGATAACGAAATAAAATGAATAAAGGAGAGGCATCATCAAGTGAGGGTGCTCATTTAACAGCCATTAGCGCCTAAACATAATAAGCTACGTTAAGTAATTACGAAAAAAGGTGTAAAAAGGCTATAGAATACGGCCGAGACGGATACGCCGCCGCGCGATGAAAGGTCCGAAGTGATCATACACTCGACGGTGATTGATTATGTAATCATGCGCAGAGAATTATTTCGGGAAACTCATAGTCAGTAATCACCATTTATCTCACAGCTCATTGCCTATTAAAGCTAGCATTCTGTCTCTATTTGTCTTATTATCTATTTCTAT
The DNA here is from genome assembly GCA_028551675.1 of Tineola bisselliella. Lineage (NCBI taxonomy): Eukaryota > Metazoa > Arthropoda > Insecta > Lepidoptera > Tineidae > Tineola > Tineola bisselliella. Next base: position 55,357 of record JAPWLS010001771.1, read on the forward strand.
CGAAGTAAGTGTTATTGATTGTAATAAAAGGTGTTTAATTTCAATGACGGTATGTATGTGTTTGAGTTTGGTATGCGCAGGCGCCCGTTGCTTGTCGACGCACAATTAGCCCGGCATTGTGTGCACACCATTGTGGTTTTGTATACAGGCGCCGATTCTGTTGGTTTTACTCCTACGCCCATTGTGTTGGCTTCAATTGCATTTGCAATCGCATTATTATATTTCTCAGATATTATCTCCGGGTGACTGAGTTAGACAGGTTAGAACTTAATGTCGTTTTCTAAATATGACACTAATCGTATTATTCTTATTATATTTATTTACTTTATTTCGTCTAGGTTAGGAATAACTTTTACAAACTGTTTAAACACTCTTTCAAAACACGTTTCGGTGTACTATAAAAGATGCGCATAATAATAATTACATTCCACAATATGATTACAAAGGACACTAATTCTATATTCATTCTCCAGAAACAGTACTCGATGTTGTGTAAAGCTGCATAGAGGTGCGCTTACATCTCTTTGGTACAATAAGCGCGTAATGAAGTGAGCCAGAAGGGGGCGGTATTGTGCCGACCAAACGAGGCATTGTGAAGGCAGCGTGACCCGAGACCAGCTCGTTACCGTGGCAACGTCTCCGGCCCACAGGTCATCCTGAACCTATATTTTCTATTCACCTATCCTAGTCTTGTTAGCGCTCTATAGTGGCATCAGTCAACGGGTATTCGTGACGTGTTGGACATCTCTGTCCTTTGTTAAAGAGAGATGTTGCTTAACATTATTATATTTGGATTTGTGTAATTCCCCTTGAACTCGTTACCCATTTATCACAAGTCAACCTACCGCAGGCAGATGTAAATTACTTTTGCTTAAGGAGCTTATACTTCATAGAGCATCTGGTTAAATCAAAATTAATTTCATTTGAGTGGTGTAATTCGCAAAGCATATAATCGAATAAGTGTAGATGTAGTTTTAATGAGGTAGGCAATAAAACTAAGTGTAGCTGACATCTGTCGAGTTCCTAATTACGGTGCGCTCGTTAGTTCGGGTCGCAATGCACGGAAGCTATTTGCTTCGCATCTAGCTGGCATTGCGTTTTTTAACCGCATCTGAAGCGCCTATGGGTAAAAACTACGCTCTTCCGTCACTTTCTCTCTCGAGTATTCTAGCTTTGAATGTGCAGTGCAACATTAACTCATCGATATCGTCATCTGTTAGGTAGCTATTTGTTTTTTACGTCGCGTTAAATTTTCACAGCTAACTCACGTATGAAACGAATAAATTATTTTAATGGGTTTTCGGGGTGGTCATGTTAGGGCAAAAAATGTGTTAGTTTCTTCTGTCGGCGTGTTTAAATATGTAAGGGTTGATGTAAACTTGTATCACTTGTAACTTATTGTTTTACTATGTAACATCTGAATATTCTAATTAAATAATTAAACGTAATGTCATAATTCCATTTTGTATAATGTCAAATGACACAATACAAACTAAATTACCTCTAATGTAGATAAATAAGCATTCAAAAAGTGAATTATAATGGGGAAAAATTGCCTCGCGTACATAATGAATAAAGTTTCCGTACAAATAGCGACTAATGCGGTCGAATTATATTCGTCAACGGCCTCGGCGACCTACGATGAAGTCATTATTTTCCATTTCCGCGCGCCTCAGTTGTAGTGTTAAGTCGATAACTCGAAAATGACGACCATTTGTATCAACGAGCCCCAATCTACGTATACTGCCTACGTGGTCATTATGGAATACTAGAAACGTAGAATTATCGCGCTGTTTTGTTTTTGTTGGTATTAAATTGAGCGTGTTCATTTGTTTTGTCATTTTAGTGTAATTTTATACTGTTGTCGCTTGTAAATGGGCATGACTTGCAATAAACATTTGTTTTAATTATTATTTTTTAAGAACAATAAGTTTAGGCTCAGGAGCAAAAGTTAACGGAATATCTATATTATTCTAGGCTTATTGTCCTGGATCTAGTAAAGTAAAGGTGTATCGCTGACGTCACGCGAGCCGCTCGTCAACATTGCTGCTATTATGTTGATGTTATAGTTATGTCACTGGAGGGTTGATAATTTTGGTTCAATTTCACGCATGTGAATAATATACCGATACTAAAGTATAACGAATCAATGTGTATGGCAATGGAGGGATTTATGGCAATAGTCATGATTTAAATGAGTTTTAAACAAAAAAGAAAAAATAATTAAGAAAGTACCTACTATATGTTAATTTTTGAATATGATTTGTATTTTATTAGTTTGCCATATTTATTCCAAATATGCGTTCCAATTCATAAATGGATTATGCTGAAATATTTAAAGTAAGCATGAGCGGTTTCATGGAACAGAAGAAGCATCGGCCTTTACTTTAAGGAGTATATTACTTTTGGTCTGTTACCGAGAAACCGGACCATATGACGTGAAAGTTCATGTACTCGACCCCTGTTTTCCTACGAGCGATTGGGAAATATGGCGGTGTACGGGATAGAGAGGGACGCACTAACCGCGAGTGTAGCGGTTTCGTACATCGCCACCCGTCCGCGCCCGTAAGCTCGTAATTTGCCTTTCTATTAGAGTGAGGGCGTGAAAAAAGGAAAGCGTTTACGGCGTGTTTAATGGGAGTGAGAGGGAAGAAATATGACCGTCGAGAGAAGGGAAAATTTTGGTTTTCAGAACGTTTTTGCGGAGATGCGCTTCAGCTCGCGGTGCGAAGGGGACAGCGATGTTTGTAGAGGAGACGCTCCCTGAATAATTAGCAGAAGTCGGGGCTTAGTTCCCTCCGAGTGCCGGGAGGTCGCGGGGAGAGTTTCTCTATTTGTCGCTTAAGAGTTAATCGGACGGGCGATTCGTCACCCTCGGGAGTGCCGCCGGCGAGGTTATTATATCTTTATTATGAGTCGGTATCGACGCCGCTGCCGCCACCCCGCTCCCGGGCGATTAACGAAATCGTGATTATTGATAACTTTGTTTACGGCCTGTCGCTCCGGACGCGGCCTGCGACCGCCGTCACTTTATGAAGCAATTATGATGTCACTTGTCGCTATGAGGATGATCTGATTACTAGCTCTGATAAATGAAATGGATTTTTAATTTTACATTTAAAATATTATTAAGCTGCTTCTGAGAACACGTCGAGAGTGGTCGAGGTTGTCAGTTATGAAGTGGATTTCCATTATAGTACGAATACCCTTCGCGCTAGTTCTACGTGAGTAGAATGGAAGTATTTATTGTTTATTTTGAAAAGGCTTCTTTTTGTATCGACATGCAATGTATCATTAAGCGAGGGAAGTGACAAACGCTGTAGTAAACAGAACTCGCGCGGCTGACTGTCAATTAGGTATAATAGCAGAGCGCGACATATGCCGGTGCTTCCTACTGCTCATTATGTTTGTTAGCCTTTTACGATCCAAAATTATACAACTGCGCCACAAAAAGAAACCACATTCGAGAGGTTCACAACACTGTGCTTACAAAGTTTTACTATTCACCTAGAGGGCATTTGTTAGCTTAGTTTTATTACGATATGCAGCTAATTAAATTGTAACTTCTCGCATATGTATTGCTGATTTTAAATAGTTTTAATTCCACGAATTGTCTTGTCAATATATAAAGACGAACTAAACACACCTGTTGGATAATAATACATTATTTTTGGCATCCCATGAACTATATATCAATTGTATTTAATAAATAGGAATAAGCCATTCACAGCGTTGCTTTGAAACCAAAGGACAATAATAAGGCGCAAACCATTAATTATAATACAAAAGCCTAAAGCTATTGTCGATGAAAGAAGTTTGTTCTAAATAGTGTTTTTTGTTGTTGTAATTTTTGTCTAGTCTGGTAGTTTACTGGGGTTCTGTAGAAAATTATAATAGTATAAAATAAATAAATTCGTATATGTACGTACTATATATGGGGTAGAATATACTTAACACACATATTTAAAAAACCACAGTTAAAGCTACACAATAGTATTAATAGGAAATGCGACTTTAAATGCCAGAAACAAAACAGAATGCAAAATATCAACGGAACCCAAATACGAAACCCGTGCTGTAATAGCAATTTTGCTAGCAGGTTCCTTTATTATTGCTGTCAGTGTGGGTGGTATATTTTACAATGATGTTTAGGTTGGCATTCGTCATGGGGCGCCGGTGACGGCCGCGGGGCAGGGAGGGGGCACACTAATGATTGATAGTACACCTTCACCCAACAACTACGACCTCTGATCAACTTATATTACTGAGAGAATAATCATTATGAAAATATTATTAACATATCGTTTTGTTTAAAAGGAATTAAGATTTTCTCTAATAAAGACGTAGGTAGAGATTGAGCTTTTGTTTTGCCTACATTTAAATATCAAAATTTTCAATACAAATTAATTACCCAAATAAATAAAAAACTATATCTTTGGTTTTAAAAAAATAATATATTCTAGTAGTTACCATACAACTAAGTTTGTAATATAATATGCGATGTGATAGATAGCAATACTCCGAAACATTCATAATCTCCGGTGGGCTCCGTAAATAAAAATTATTCTTCGTTCGAGGTGGACAGGTGGCGCGTTAAGTTACAGGCTCGCGACACACCGGCCTCTTACCGCGGAGAAATCATTAACCATGTAACCATGATTTAATGCACTATTATTAGGAATAACAAAGAATCAACTTCAACATCTTTAAAATTGTTACACTCTAATACGGAATAATGTCAATCATGTACAATACTAACAATTATAAGAGTAGAAATTTGTTTACATCGAATGGAAATAATCAGCTTCGCAAATTTTCATAAAATATTTTGTCCTGGTCTTTCACAAAGTTATAGTCACCATACTAATTACCATTTTGTAAAACGAATTAGATTGCAGCAGCTACTTCGATACAGGTGCAACTCGTCTGTTCGTCAAAGCGTTAGAATTGTTTTGCTGTGACATTATCGCGGCTCAAGTCAGACATTATCTGGCTTTTACAATTATTTTTTATGTCTAACGGTTCATTACCATGCTTTATATATATAAACTTAATAAACCATTTAAAACACTTTTTGCGGCTTACCTTCGCGTTTATTTTGAATAATTAAAGACTGGTAATTAAACAAAACTATCAAATATAATAAATTTCAAATTAGTGAGTGGCATTTATTTTGGCGAGTGACTCGAGTGCCCGCCACGACGCTGTTTTTCAATGGTAGGTAGCTAAAACAAAATATAGCATTCATATAAAAATATTGCGTGTTTCAAAACACTTCATTGTAAATCCGCTCATGTCCGACTATCAGTATGAGGTTGTAAATGTTCCGACAGGGCGCAGACCACGAGTTTCCCAATGTTTTCCTTCCTTCAGGCATTTCTATTTACAACCCACCCTTACCACCCACACGCACGCACACGCACAACACATACACACACACACACTCGTTGTGGGGTCACCCTTACAGCACTCAAGTGTAACAATATATATTTACGCGTATGTATAAATACAATAATACGGTAGGTAGGTACGTATGTGCATTCATTGGAATGAAACGGGTCGTTAAAATCATGTCTCATTAATGTCATAATATTCATGTTATTTTTTTATTACTATAAAATATCATATAAATACTGTTATTAGGGGATGTTTAATTTAAATACAAATGGTTAGATATAGGATAACTAGTACAAGCGATTTTGTGTCTTATTAAACGTAATTCTACAATCAAAATCTTATTTCAACGAATAGTGACAGATCAGTAATTTTTTATTTGTGTACCGAACAAGCAATTCATGGTTTAAAGACACGAGCAGCGACTTCTCGGAGAGCGTCTTGTCAGCGTCGAATCCCTTAGGTGCGTTATCGTTGACGGATCACTGTCGCACGACATAATCCACTTGTTCAACCGCTTACATCCTATACCGGCAAGGATTGGAAATGCCGACAGCTTTAGCCGACAGTTCCAGACGTCGACGCTAATGTACGCCGACATGTCAGTTTCTTTTTGTCATCGTCTAATCCATAG
>JAPWLS010000704.1:0-232247 GCA_028551675.1 Tineola bisselliella
TGTGAAGTTATGAAGCTAACGGCAAATTTTGAGCTCGGTATATGTAGACATTCTAAGAGTCCTCGGTCGTCATCTAATATACGGTGATTACAGGGCGCTTAATGCCACTACAATGCCTAACAGAATCAGCTCTTCACAACATGGCCAATGAAAAGTATCAAAACACATATGAAGCGGAATCGGCAGTTAAGATCCTGTGCCTTGCAAATTTTCTCATGTATTTATGGATATTGTTGGACCTCTTCCACCATCCAATCATTATACATGTTATTAAATATTATTAATCGCTTCACTAGCTGGCCAGAAGACTCTGCCACGGACATGGAAACCTTCGCTTTCAAACTTAGAGAACATGTTCGTGTACTTAAGTCAGTTAATGCAAAACATCATTCAACTCAAAATGCTACTTTCTTTCATCCAGAACATCAAAACGTAGCATGCTTTTGTTCATCAAGAAAACATCATGTGTTAAGTATTTTCAAGACAGTAACAACATATCAATGGCCGCAGAATACGCTTTCCGGATATATATTCTTCTGAATTTCTATTGAAATATTCTCTGATATTTATTTAACTTGATATAAAATTCATGTTGGACTGTCAGTTGATACGAATTTATTTTATAAGATATGTAGTTAATTTTTGAGACTGTTACTTATAGACATATGACTGGTAGAAGTTGGACTACACTTTAGCTTAACATCAAGATAAGTGTGGTCATAATCCTGTCTAATATAAAAAATTTTTGGTTGTTCAATAACACTATTATGTATATGAATGTATTTATTTCCACCTATATCTCATTCTGGTTTAAAGGGCGACAAATGTGATTTAATCAAAAATAAATACTACTTAATTAAAAATCATAATGTTTAATTTAAATTAACCATGCATACATACCTTTACATTGAACTCCTTTATTCGTAACTGAGGTAGGCAGTAATTTGCAAATTGTGAAAATGTATGGACACCCTAATTCCATATTAAAATTCCCTTAATACAATTTTTAATTAGACAGTTTAAAATTTTAATATTAGCGTAAGAGTAAAAATCAATTAGAAAATAAATACAGATTTACATATACTATTTAAAAAACTATAATTCCTAATTTGAAAATGATCAAATATTCAGTTAAAATATATTTACCTACCTTCATCACGTGTTCCAATGACGTCACCAAACAGTCACCCGTTCCTCCTGCATCCTGTATAAAAAAAATCCAATTAGTACCAAAAGTCGTTAGATATGAGAACATTCAGTCACTTTTACATGTGGCTTATATTCAAATCCCAGACTTATTCTTTTACATGTATCCAAAGGTAACATGGAGTATGTTTATGTTAGAGTATGGTCCATGAGCAGAGGTCACTATTACCACAGAGAAAAGGCTGCAGGCCGGACTATGCTTTAATTTTAATTAGATGAGCACACCATCTAGATCAGGCAGTAAAGCCTCACCTCCCTATATAACTCCTAATATAATTCTTAATGAGTAAACAATACCTAATAATTATGCATAAGATCACTATAAGCTAATTGTGTACATATAAATGTAAATTAAATTATTATTTAAAAAAATAAAAACCTACCTAAAATTTATTTATCGAGTTGACTCGGCATTGAAGACTGTTCCGGAAACTGCGTACAAAATGATTCATTTAAATAAAATAACTCAAAAAGAAAATGTTAATGTCAGTGTTCTATTCAAATTAATTAAACAGCTTGCAGAAAAAATTCAAATAAATCTTCAAACACTCATGACAACCATATAAACTTTAGTTACTAAAGCAACCACTAGATGGCGCTTACTCAATGTTGCCAAAGCAACGCAACCTCAGCAACAAATGTTTTATCTGATTTTATTATTTTTGGTTATAACATTAATTCTAAGAACAAATGTAGTTGAAAGAATAATAATAAGAACATTAATCGTGCAATAATAGTATGGACAAAATATTTCATATGAATCAGAGAAAACATTGTCCGAAGTTCAAAAATTTCAAATAAAAGAATCAAGTATACTACATCTAGTAGTTTAGAATATTGAAATATATTTAATTTAAAAACATAAGTATTAATCAAAACAAAAGTCCCGCCCTAATTAGTTAACCTAAAAACTTTGAGCATTGTTGCTTATATTAAGTTGTAACTATACAACATAAAACATAATGCATGACTCATTTAAGATAGCAAACTAAATAGATACCTTTGTTTCAGTTTAAATAAATATCCCAAGTTAAAAATATTAAGTTATAACAAAATATAAATCAAAAACCGTGTTGAACGCAATTTATTATAAAACGTAACGTATTTAGTTTAATGAATAATCGAAAAGAACAAAAGAAAAATCAAATCAATAAAATCTCCAAGTCATGCTCCACCTATTTCGCAATAAAGTTAGAGCCTACGCCTACTTTTTTAAACATGTACATGAGATATAAATGAGAATTGAATAGTCAAAAGTCAGCTATAACCGTTTTTAAACCAGGTCGTAACAAAAGAATGCGAGAATACGCGAAAAACTATAACTTAAAACACATTTGGCGAACATATCGATCCGGTCCACCATACTGAATAAATTATCTCAAAAGCTTCGAACACGCGGTGAACAATATTCGAAATTAGTAAATATCTATTCATAGTGAGAATTTAACTGCATTAAATATGAAATTAACGAAAAAAAGAGTTAATCAGATTTACAACCTCCGTGTTACAAATATCGATTTAAGAAAAATTCTTAATCTGAATACTTTCAAGTGAATATATTTTATATAGTAAATGAATTATTTAACTTACCAGCCCAATGGGAAACGCTGAATTATCTTGTTCATTTTAAAAACTACTAAGTAATTATGGGAGCTCACGCCGCACCAATGGAGTCTGCAAAATCGATGGACAAGGGAAGCGTCATTTTGACAGGTGCTAGCTCGCTCTGTGGAAAAGGCAAAGCGTTTATAATGCTACAGCCAAGTTAAAAAAATCTTTTTAAATCAAAAATGTTATGTTTTATAAATCCTATAAACAGGAACCATGGTCGCTGGTACCGTAATAACACGACAAGTGAGAGAAAAAATAGTTTTTGTGTAAAAATTTAACTTAATTTTTTGATGTCACGAAAGTGTTGCTAGTGTAAAATATATACTCGCCCAAAGGGTATTGTGAATAAAATCCTGTTATGTATTTTATAAATAAACACAGATATTAAATTTTGATCTTGGATTCGATGTTTTTGAATACTAATTCAAACTGTATCATCAAATTTATTCGATTCACTAAAATTTATTAGTTCGTACGGTTACTCTTTGTCATGCTACTGGCATGGCGCTCTGTTACCAAGCGCAACCCCTCCTTTAACCAAACAATAGTGAGTTGGGCCGAATATGCCCGGGAGATTCAAAAGAAATGTAATGGCATTTTCATATTATTTTCGGGAACACTTAATATTGAAATATATTTACTGACTAGTGTTGATTTATTCTACTTTTGTAAATGTTATATTTTATTTATTTAATTATTATTGTAACGAAATCTTTTTTATTTATTTACTTTTTATAAACATCATATAATTATTGTCATTTTTAATGCTTTTGATTTTTTATTACGTCAAAGCAAAATAAACAACAATAATATTTTAATAATATATATTGTGATAATTTGTAAAACTCCTGGCAGTCTAGTAGCCCTTGTTGCAGGGACACCTCGTAAACAATAATAGGTTTTAATTGGAAATTTATAGCGTCATATAATCGACAATGATATACGATATTACGACGTGCCAAATATCACAAGCCATTGTAGCGGTACTGGTGACAATAACATTATATTTTTTAATGAAATCTAACATTATGTTAACGATGCCAAGTTAAGTATAACTTATTTAGATTAAAATTAATGTAATAATAAAATCATTTCCCCAACCAATAAAACTATAGTTAAGTAATAAAATCCAGAGTCCAGCGTACCTAATGTGCTATAACAATTGTCCTTTTTGCAGACTGTACTCGAATAATAAATCAATACAAATGATAATTAACGTATTTAAAGCTATACGTATGTTCGAACAGTGGCACCTGATAAAATGCACGCTATATTTTGATTTAATTAAATATATTTTTATTTGCTATAAGACTATTTTAAATCAATGGAAATAATAAATAAAAATCTATAGCTTCGAATTATACAGTTGAGCTTTAAATGAATTAATCTAAAGAAAATTACAAAGAACTAGAAGAAGAAATATCTATTAGCAATTTGACGTCACAGACCGCGCCAAAGTAGGGTGGCGTTTAAATGCACTACTAAACTTTAATAATTTCGATCTTAATTATTTTACTAAATATTCGTTTTTCCATGCAAAAAACAGAGGCACGTTTAAAATATGAAGATAAAATGAACTAGAGATTAGATAGATTTACTCGCTGTTAATAAAATTTTCAGTTAAAATTTATTGTCAGTTACTATGTAAATAGAAATTCTTGAAAAAAATAATACGCATTTTATGTAAGAAATAAATAAATAGTTTCAAACTGGAATGCTATTTCAAAATGATATTTTTCTAGAATAATTACTTTACCTACTTCGTGCTTATCTATTCATTATTATTTAAACAAGTAATAAATACTTTATTGCATAAAAATTGAAACTGCAAAGTTATACTTTGGGAGATCAGTGATGTTGTGCACATTAAGTGGAATTAAAGTAAATACAAAATATTACAAAGAATAACACACACACTAATAAAATAAAATAAATACAAATTTAATAAATAAGTTAATTTCATTTAAGAGGTGTTGAAGTGAAGTTGCTTGCTCTAACATTTATGTTAGTATACCTATGTAGGTATATATTATTTATAGTTATAGGTTCTATCTATCTCTCATGAGATCTTTTACCTAAATTTATAATTTAAAATATTGTTATTATTAAAATGACAGTCGATATAGCGTATTTTACGTATCATTAAGATTCCTCACCAAGAGATTGTATTTCGTAATCAAGTAATCATTACTAAAAATCAATTAATATGTACAAATACTATATTGTAAGTTAGACAAGGTTGCACTAGCTTAGTAAAAGGATCAACGGTGTACGTAGGAGTCAAGGTAAGGTCTGCCGGTTGCAATTGATTTGTGTGTGTTAAGCTTAATACACATTCAAATATCAAATTTTAACAAAATATGTTAATAAATATTAGATACATCGAGTTATTTCTTAAGATTTATCTACTACTTTACCTTCCTATCATATTAAATTTCCAATATTGCCTATGTTAACCTTTATTTAATGAATCAGTCTAGTGTAGTAAAATTTAACTGAAGTCATAAAATGAACGTTAAAATACATTAGGAATTATAAAATAGATGAATACGAAAATATGCGTCTCAGGTTCATATTATTAATTAACTACGACAATGCAATCTTCATTTAGATTCAAATAAACATTAATATTTTAAAAATAATTAACAATACAATTATTATAACACTAATGCCCGGTATATAAATAAATCTTTTAGTAACTTCACTTTTAGGCCAAACTAGGATAGTTTAATGAGGTCCTATTCTTGTTGTATGGTGATAGTGGTACTTAATCGTTCTAGGTTGGAACAGTAAGTCAGGAAAAGGACACGCTTAGAATAACTTGTTATCTTAGCTTGTTTATCTTGACCTTGAGTCTGAAAATACTTTTTGTTTTACTTTATTTCCACTTATCCCAGATCGTGACATTTGCTGTAGACGTCGGGTCTCAACTTTGATCAATCAATCTAAGAAGAAAACGCATTCAAAAAGTTACAATTACAAACGATAAAATTTTTTATATTATATTTCTCTATGCAGTTTAGTTGATAGACGGCATTAGCAGAGGCTTTGTCTCCGCCAACACGCACCGTCAACCGCCATTGCTGTTTTGCTAACGTCTACAAAATCTAGGACATTTGACTCATCTATTACTCTGCAACACTATATTATTATAATATATGTATTGCTAACGGTGTTTCTTGTTATATTCATATCTAAAACCTCTTTAATATTTGTGTTAAGTTGTCGACAAATAACATTAATATACATTAAGAAACAATATGAATTTAAATTATAGTTTATGAATAAGTAAGCGTTGTTATCGGGTTTATGGTGAGGAATATTGTATATGACTTCTAGAACAATTCTAAATCCTAAATTAGCAGTAGGTACAGTCAACTTCAAAATATCGGGTTACTTCTCAATTGGATAAAATTATTGTTAGAATTAGAGTTGAAGTGTGTTGTGTTTATTCTGAAATACCAATGCAAGGTGTGTTACTGTAGTTTAAGTTTCATCAAATATTTTAAGCTAACAGTAATAGATGGTCGATGAACATAAAAATATTAAATCGTAATAAATAGTTTAAATTATTCATAAAACTTATTTTATTGTAAAATATTTGCTAAAAAGACAACTATACTTTTAACAATTTCGAAATAGTATGATTAACTGTTTTTTGTGCATAATATAGAAATTTTATAAATAAATAATTAATACAATTGCATTATAATAATATTAGAAAATGTTTAGATGTTTGTCTCCTAAGCTTTTAATTACGCCCATGGGCGGCTTCACCAATTTGGATGCCGTTAGATGCACAGAGAATGGGCAACTAAAGTTACACCCTACATCTGAAACATTTACCTAAAGAAATCGTAATGATGATGGAAACCAAAGATACATTTAAAGTAAGTTTATAATACCATGAATCACTGGTTTATTTCAAACATATTCTGAAGATGTCTGTCTATAAGCATAATTGAGTAATATTTATATATTGCTCTAAAAAGCTTAATTAGAAACACTTAGGTGAAGTGGTTGTTATTAGGACCCCTTCTTGCAAAAATAACTGCCTAATTGAATAGAAAAGTTAATATCCAATTAATATTAAAAATAAATCAGCTACTTTTAGATTTCCAGAATCTTAATGTTTATTTATATATAGTCTGATAAATCATGAGTTTTCTCAAAATAAGTGTATAAAAATATAACATTGAATTACGTACGGATAGCAAACAATCAAAAAGTGAGAATTATTTATTATTCTTATGTTTTCTTGTTCTTTAAATATATTTCAAGTCCCAACAAAGCAAAAAATATTCACAAAAATGTTTTATTTAAGAAGTTGTCATTCAAATATTTGTTTTTATTAGAAATAACAATATTCAGCAAATTTGTTTAGTTTAGTTGTTTAGTATTATCACTCTGCCGTACATCCCAATAGTTACAAAAGTTTGAAGGTACTTGTAAAAAATTAGGGACTATTGTATTCTACAATATGATATCGAACACAATATCTAGCACTTCCGCTCAAGAAAATTAAATATCAGTACGCCTGACGTGGAAATTAAATTTAGCAATTTAGAATGGTCTATTTACTGCGCATTATGGTTAAGTCATGAGCAATTCACGTCCAACGAGGTCAAGTAATGGGACAGTATGACCCTTCGCCTTAGAAGTACCACTAGAGTATTATGGAGGTCCCTTGAATGGAAATGACATGTCTCTCGTCAGTAATTGACTTGGAAAGTTACTCTTTGGTTTTTAACACAAAAGGACACTACAGCACTTACTACTTGGTAATTTGATTATTTTATTTATTCTGATATCAAAATATTAATTATGTTAATATAATATTTTTAAAAACATTGTATAGTTTTAAGAATAAAAAAGAAATACATGAAATTTCATTCCAATTATGACTACATACAGCTTTTGTTTTTTTTCTGTGTGTCCTCTTGATGTTTACAGTTTTGTTTTGTGGAAAGTTCCTAACTACCAGATTAACTACCGATGTAGGTTTTCGCAGAGATAATTACAACATTGTACAAACGGATATTGTATTTAGAGATTAGAGTTGCTAATATTAATCATAATTTTAGTGAGTTTCATGTAATTGGTGACATTGCTTTTGCCTTTAATTTGTATGTGAATTTTATGAAAATGCAATGTTTTGCTAAACTATCTAATTTGAAAGGAAATACGAGCTATTAAATAAATTATTATATATATTTTGCAAAATTGATCTAGCTTCCCTCTTTTTAGTGAATTTAAAAACACATATCTACATTAACATGATAATTAGAACCTTACTATTAATAATTTAAAATTAGATGAATTGTACAATTTTAGGATTTTTTAATCTACAAACTTCACTAATCACCAGTAAAGCAGCATTTATTAAAACGATATATATATATATATATAATTTTTCTTTTAAAAATGTACTGAACGCTGGTTCTCAAAATAAATCTAGCAAATAACAATTTCAAAAAAAAAAAAAATAGAAAAAGGTCACATGCAATACGTAACCATTTTCATTTTAGCTCAATTTAATTAAATAACCATTAACGTAGTAAACATCGAAACAAACAAAGACGACACATTTTAAATGAGTAAAGGTAATTTTATTGGTTAATGTGTACTATGCGAGACATACGGCTGCGCAGACGCAGCGGGAGCGCCAGGCCAGCTAATTAGATAAACGAGGCGAGTGTCGCGGGGTCGAGACCGCAATTACCCGGCTCCTTGCTCCCTGACTGTCGGAGACACATCTCACAAATGCTCCATGCTTCCTAAATTAATTGGGAGCTTTGACATATTACTACAGAAATATAACTTACTATACTATACATAGACATTGTTCATGAAATATAAATAATAATAACTCAATTGATAATATTACTATATTAATCTTAAATACATAATTTATTTTAATTTTTTAATATATAGTATTTCAAGATTAGTTTTAAATAGGAATAATTGAAATAAAAACAATTCAAAAAACTGTAACTAATTAAAATCAGACAATAATTACAGTTCCCTTGTAGTCCAATCAATGAACTAAAAAAGTGAAAAAAAGTCCAACCAGGACAAAAAAATACAGTCGTATAGGAAAAAAAAAAAGAATATGAGTGTCTGTGTGGTGCAACTCGCGCTGGACTAAAGAACCTAACCTAAAAAATTCCGAAAGTTCGAAAAAACGGTTTTTTTTTATAAAAAAAAAAAACAATGACTCCGATCAGAAAAAGTTAAATTAGAAAGTTGTAGGTATTAAAAAAACGCATCGATTCGTTTTTGTTGAGTTCAATTCAGTTCATAACTTTTCGAGTTATTTTTAAAAAATCATCGAAAATTACCATTTTTAGTTTTTATAATAACTTTTTTATTTTTGGTTTTTTTTTTTTGAAATTCACCAAAAAGGTAGGTATTTTATTAGCCAAGTAAGATCTTTTTGTAAAATTAAAAAATATTAATTTTTTACCGAGATACATCGATTTTTCGAAAAAAAAAGGTGCCTTCGGAAAATGGCCACTCAAGTCCTAGGGAGACAATCGTCCGGGTACGCATTTTCTATGACCTTCCCTAGGACTTGAGTGGCCATTTTCGAAGGCACCTTTTTTTCGAAAAATCGATGTATCTCGGTAAAAAATTAATATTTTTAATTTTACAAAAAAATCTTAATTGGGACCTTTTTGGTGAATTTCAAAAAAAAAAAACCAAAAATAAAAAAGTTATTATAAAAACTAAAAATGGTAATTTTCGATGATTTTTTAAAAATAACTCGAAAAGTTATGAACTGAATTGAACTCAACAAAAACGAATCGATGCGTTTTTTTAATACCTACAACTTTCTAATTTAACTTTTTCTGATCGGAGTCATTGTTTTTTTTTTTATAAAAAAAACCGTTTTTTCGAACTTTCGGAATTTTTTAGGTTAGGTTCTTTAGTCCAGCGCGAGTTGCACCACACAGACACTCATATTCTTTTTTTTTTCCTATACGACTGTATTTTTTTGTCCTGGTTGGACTTTTTTTTTTTTTACATAGAACCAAAAGTTCATTGATTGGACTATTGGTCAATAATGTGATCAGGAAGCCTGCAAAAGTGTTTTAAACAGCTGAGATAATAACTTCGCATGAGTGATGATGTTAGAGAAGTCATACTACTCGTAATAAAGCCGACCAAATCAAGGTTACACAGTAGTACAAAGAATTATGAATGATGCAAGTTCTTTTAAATTTTGTAGTCCTATAGCTTTAATTTATCAACGCTTCTTTCCGAGTACGGTCATGGTCGTGCACTTGTTCCTCAATTAGAGTATCCGTTTCTTTTCTATTAAGTTACTTATTGTTTATTAGATTTAGAGTTAGGCTCACTATCCATTGGATAGTATTCGTTCATTGGATAAAAGAATACGCACAAAAAAGTGACATTAAAATTAAACAATAAATATAACTTTTTATATCCTTTTCATTTTTTACGAGTTTGTTTCAACATATTATTTGGCTGGGATTAAAGGAAAATTTTGAAAAAAATATTGGAAAACAGGTCAGCGTGACGAGCTCGCAATACGCATGCAACTGAATACATGTTTAGAAAAATAGAACGATTGCACAAAACTCTTGCGGCTGGCAACGTTCCAGTGCCACCGAGACAGTGCTACCACAAAACGTCTCCACTATCATATTTAATTGATTTACAAAAACAAAAAAGAAAAGTATATTACTGTTTACTCGTAACTGTGGATTTCTTGACGGATATGTCGATAATAAAAATAGTAGTAAAATGCTATAATTAAATATCAATATGCCAAGGTGAAGTCAGTTGTCTAGTAATTATTCAAATATCTTATTTAAGGAAGGATAAATTATTGTTCAAAACATAAAAACGAAATTTGGTTACTATATTTTAAATACAGAAAACCGAATAAAAATGACAAAGAAAAACAAAAGTTTATCCACAATATTTTTGCTGTAGCGGTATATGTTACAGTATCATAGGAATGGTAGATGAATCTAGTAATGTCACGTAAAACAAAATATTATGTGGTGTTTTAAGATAATCAGTTACACGTAGCGACACTCCTCCGATTCCGTGATCTTGACGGATAAATTATAAATTTTTCAAAAAAATCTTACTTATAAATTATAATATTAATTTACCGCTTAATTTAAGTAATAATAATTGCTAAAGTACATACATTTAATGATAGTAGATAATAACAACAATTTGCGGTTTGCTTCCGGTTTTCAAGATAAAAACGTCTCATCGCGAAACGACATGAATATTTTATTGCCATTTGAACAAAAAGAATACAAAGCTTGTTTTTTGGGCATTCTGTGAGTCAGCTTTCATATTACTTTATTCTTTTATAAAAATAAACATTTTATATTGAAATGTGTTATATTAGAATTATAATATTATACGACTTCATATTGTTGTACTTAATCCGAATCTGTTCATATCCTAAAAATTCTATGGCTCATACACAACTTAAAATAAAATGTTTTACGTTTGATTGTTGGTAATCGATACTAAGTTAGGTAATTGCAGCAGTTATCTGGTATAAAACAATGACGGCGGTCGTTTAGTATGGGCACAGATTGTATCGGACGCAGTTACATGCGTTTAACTTATTGCGGGAACTCGCATTGTTAACCGGTCGACGCAAATTGGGCATTAGCACTAATTTATTGACTTTAAATAAAGTCGCATTGTCGCTGTACTATTTGAATATTTAGTGAGTGGGTGCAGCAGACGATGTCCCTTAATGATAGCAATTGTTCTCCTTCATTGCACGCAGGTGCATGTTCTAGTGAAACTCGCAGATCAGAACCATCTATACCTGCTTGACTATGTAATCTGATTTATTTGAGTAGTTGATTGCATTAATATCAACTATATAGTAAAATAAAAATATAACTATGTAAATAAAATGCAACTTGATTACTCCATACACCTTTGAAAACTCAACAGAGGTCATAATGATTCAAGAAAAGTTTTTTATTTTATTAGTCATAAATTCGCCTTTTTCGGGAGCACAAAGTACCTACCTACTGGTATACCATGGGAAAATTGCTTAACCAATTTGGCGGCAACGAACCGTGTCGATTGAGCTTCTTGATCTCGGGTCACATTCGTACGTATGCAAACACAAGACTGTCAATTTGTATACATACACGTAGGTCGGTGCGAGAGCGTCACAAAGAAACGTGCGTGGCTCCAGGGCAAAGCGGCATCTTCAAACGCTGAACTGCATAGCTGCGGTTGCTATCTTCTCATCTGGGAATGTCCATGCTGTAATGGCATCGCACGTGGGCACCTCTGACGAGCCGACGCGTTTAGATGTGACGCTTCGCGCGTGGGACACCACCTTTACATCACTACTACTGAGTTACTTGGAAATTTGAATTTGGACATCGCGCCTGCTCAAGAAATATATTCAAAAGCAATTAATGTAGAGGTAATATGTACAAAATGACAAACCGTTTTGTTTTAGGATCATAACTTTTTATTGGTAAATCACAGCGTTGTCATATTCTACACTAATCATCTTTGGATATTTGTGCATGAAACCCTATAAACATTTATAGAATAAAAATAACAGAAAATATGAAATTCTTAGTTTCATTGAGATCGACGAGAATTCATTATGTCAAAAGTGTATGGACAAAATGACATACTACATATGGACAAAACGACATATCAAAAAAAGCTATAAATTTATTGACAAAGTTCACAAATGAATCGCTTTGTTCTTTTAGGAACATCAGCACATGAAGTATGAGCCCAACACAAGCAATTTAAGCACCGTAACCAGTGTTCTCCAGGCTTAGATCGCGAAAAAAGATCATTACAATTAATGAATGGACAATCATCTTGAAAATTACTGGGCAAATTTAAACCCCTTTATGACTAACATGTCCGTCGACAATTAAAATCACCTTATCGTCAATAGATGATTTGACAAAACTCTGAAAATGTTTGATCCATTTCAGAAACATGCCAACTCCAAGACCTAGCCTCGAACTAGCCTCTAAATGCTTTCGGAGCACAGATTGTGAAACACCAAAGGTTTTAGATGCCAATAACCAGCCCATTTTATTATTTCTAGGTATGTCGTTTTGTCCGTTGCCTGTGTATGTCGTTTTGTCCATATAGCGCTTTAAAAATTAAAAATTATATAGAAAGAGTACAGCGTTCATTGAAAAAGCGACGTAAATGCAATAACAAATAAGTGGAGGTTGACATAAATGCAACACAAATAGGAAAAATTGTGAAATACTTAACATTTACATAAAAACTTGTTGCAAAGAAAAAAACTTATTACGTATCGATACTTGTCATTGCTCACGACGCCTGCATAAATGAGGGAAGCGCGTTCCAATTCTTACAGGTTAGTGTTTACCTCTCTAGTTACGTGATGGGATAGTCAATTAAGCGCATAAGACGACCAATTTCGAATTATGGTGCCTATGTCATTTTGTCCATATATGTCGTTTTGTACGTACTTACTATACGTTTATTGGCATTAAAGGTTTTATAGACACAAATTATGCTTCATCTTTTGTTTTATTGTTGGGTCATCTAGGATTTAAACTTAAAATAGAGTTGATTGTCACTGGTTTCACTGGTGAGTACAAATTTATTAATATAAATGAAATAAGTGTTTGAGAAGTCACTTATGTTGTGGTAATTGCATGTGTATAAAGATATAAGCCCTTCATGTAAGAGGTAAGCTTTAAAGGGTTCAATAACTACGTTAAGGTACTATATACGTGGAATTTTGGTATTTTCGGAAACATATATAATAACTAATGTACATAATTTAAGAAGTATTGTTCGAAAATATTATGAAAGTGTTCAGAGCCACGACCAATAGCGTGCAGGCTCCGCCTCTTTCTTTCATGCCCGGGCCTGAAACACCTCCTCTATTTTGCTATTACTGGATAATCAATATTGTTATTAAAATTTTTGAAGAAATTGCCCTTTAAATGTTCTTCCTAGGGCACACCTCAAACAATTTGTAAGCATGTATGGGAGGTGTCTATAATCTAGTTGAAGTCATTATGGGTCCCCATCGGTTGTTTACTTTCAGCTTCAATTGATATTGAGATATCTCATATATTTAATATTACATCCGGTTTACTTGGAAATTCTGAGATATTAGAAATAAAAGCCAATTATAACCAGGAAGTAGTTGTATACGTTTTTGTTTACTGAAGAAATGAATTAATAAGAATATTTTTCCTTAGCAATGATTTTTAATAATTTCCTGCGTTCATAACTATCTCTCTCAATGCACATACCTTTTGGTACAATGATTTTATTTTATTTTTCTATACTAATATAATAAAGAGGAAACATTTGATTGTTTGTATGTATTGAATAGGCTCAGAAACTACTGGACCGATTTGAAAAATTCTTTCACCATTAGAATCCTACATTATCCTCGATGAACGTAGGATATAGAATATTTTCAAAAACGTTTGGGATCCGTATGAAAACTTCAATAATGTAACCCAAAGTGTAAAAAAAACATTATATTGCGTACGCTGCAGAAATTATTGACAATAGAGCAAAGTGATGTAGTACAGTTTTATAGAAGACATCAATATCTACAAAAAAGTCATCAACACCATATGCCTAACTATTACAGTTATGTCACAACAATTACTTTTTCATGTTAAAATATGCAATAGTACGCGGCTTAGGCCACATTATTCGTACCTATATTAATATTTATCCAAACAAATCACTTCGTATTCAAGGGTATATCAGTGCCTGTAAATTACTTTTTGAATTATAGCATTCCCAAGTTCCATACAATAGTAATTTAAGTAACATTTTGGACAATTCGATGTCTATACCTAATTTTGGCGGTCAAACGTGCTGTCAGTCTTTCAATTGTTTTTTAAGAAATATTAAGTTTTATTTTAAGTTCACATTGTAATTCATATCTAATTCAAAAAATATAAAAGCGAATTTTCCTTCGAAATACACTTGACATACAAAGATGAAAATTGGCAGAGAGATAGTTTAGAGTTAGTTGATGTCTGCAAAGAACGGATTTTGCAAGAAGGTCAGATTAAGGAGTTGTAAGGGCTCTCGCAGGTTTGTATGAAAGTCATTCATTTTCCAAATATGAAACATCATTAAACTTCATAGTAGGTACTTTATATCTTCATTATTACGCAGACGTAGTCGCGGGCAACTGCTAGTATAATATAAATCCATATTCAAAATTAAAGATGCAGTATAAAATCCAATATTCTCAAAGTATGTTCTGAATTTAATATTAAAATGCATATATTACGCATTAGATGTGAAGGAACGATGGCTAGAATTTGCTACAAATACTTAGTTTAGGTATTTCATGCCGATTCTAACTTTGTGAATGCAAAAAGTTGCAAAATTGATTCAATGTTTCACCGATAGGTTCGCATTTATTTGCTCCATACAAAAAAAAGTTGCATTTATATATCAAAATCTGCACTAGGTTAACCATACATCACATAATACAGTCAAGTCGGGTACCAGCTTGAATCATTCAAAAAATACAAGTATAGGCTTAATTCAAGATTGTAGCCATATGTGCCCGCCAAAACCAAATGTTATCTTAATGTAATAATATGTTTGTATTCTAAAATATTCTTCATGCGATAAAATAAGTTAATAATTAACTGTAATAAAGTAAATTATGAATATATTTTTAATTTAATGTATTTTTAAATATTTGTAGATAAGAACGTCGGACTAATTGAAATAATAATAAAATTGATGAATACATACACATGCCGTCGGTAAGACGAGGTATTTGCTTTAAGACAAGGACAACATAAACACAAAACATCGACACCATAAATAACCCATACTTTTTATTTAATAAATTAATGGTTTTTTTATAAATAAATATTACGAATAAATATTGTTGCGATCGAGAATCGAAGCCGGGACCTCTACGTAATAACCACAACCACAGCCACAGTCGCCGTCTGTCTATTTATTATATTAATTTTTACAGTCAACGTGTCGTTATGTTATTGGTACAGGAACGTCAGACGCGTGCGTTGCAATCTCGGCTGAAATAAATAATTATGAGTACGCAGAATCGCGCATAAAAAATAAGCGATCAGCATAACTTATCGTTACCGGACGTTTATAATAGTCTGGCAATTTGATACGTAGCCATAATTAAATAACTCTGATTCCAAATAACAAATGTAATAAAAATAAAATAATTGATAAAAAAACCTTTTTGTATTTATAAAACTAATTTCTAAAATAAGTATATATTTTATAATTATATCTTCAATTGACGGTACTAAGTGTACGAATACTATAGTATTCACAAGGCGATAAGGTCGTAAATGCATAGTGCATTTGCCAGCGTATTCTCTTGGAATCAGATGAACAAGAACGTGCGTGGAGGGGAGAATGTTATTGGGTAGTTTGTGAAATAGGTTATGTTAAAAATCATCGCAATTGTACAATTCTGTCATTAAATACAATGTATTGTCTAAAATGTCGTTGTATATGTACTCCATATTAACCATATGAAAACTTTGTATGTGGAGAATTATAAAAATATGTTTATAGAAAAACTAACCTTGCGTTGGAGGTGTAAAGTAAAGTGCGAAGAAATCGTCGACGCTGCCTCCTGCTGTGGGTTGCTGGTACTGTTGTGGTTGAGCACCAGGTGGTGCTGGTCCCGCGTAATGCAGCCCGCTGGGGCCCGCGGTGTCCACCAGCAGTTGCATCTGCGAGATGTCCACGAACTCGTCGGCCTCGCGTCCTCCCAACTCCTCGTCCTCCCGCCGCATCGCGATCACCGAGAGCATGGCCCGCCAGCATTCCCGCGTCCGCAAACCACCACCGCTCTCGGCGCTTCGATTGCACCTTCACACACACACCACTATAGATGCACGATAACACTGATACCGATATAACTAATAGACGACGATAGGCTACTGACAGTCTTTAGTAAATTTCACTTATCTAGTCTTAAAGAATTGACGCGATCACAGAACATTACGTTTAGGATACTACGGCACGGTAATCACACTCGATCACGTGTAGCTACTGCAAAATGAACACAAACTTCGCACTCGGAGAGTGTCGTCGCGCGGAGAGCACCACATCCTCGACTGAGGCTCGGCTTGTTGCGGAGCGAGGGCGTGCGGCCGCCCCCGTGCATGCCGCCGGTCGTCGCCGCCGCGCGCCCTGTCAATGGACGGCAGCCACCCGGCCGAGGTCGGTATTCATTCACGACGGCCACGTTAATGGAGCCCAAGCTGGCCGCCCTCGGTCGGTTGTCGTCGCCCACGTGCGCGAGAAAATGGCGCGGCGCCTTGCCGGCGAAGGGAGGCGCGCGAAAAGCGCGGGGAACCAAGCTGAAGTGCGACGAAGCGGCGGGCGGCCGGCTGTGCGCGTGGATCTGGCGTGGGCGCGGAGGCTCGCCGTGAGCTGATCGCGCGTGACGTCTCCGTGCCGCGCGCCACTTTCTCCGGCACGTCATGGCGCCCGCTGATTCATCCGCCGCTTTGGTACGCACGATGACCACTGATCGCAACCGTTTTGGTTATGCCACATTTAGAAGCGAGGCACACTCCAGTGACGTCCCGAGTCCAGATAGTAACGCCGTTACGTCGGCTGGATAAATCACTCGGTTTATCTAAAAATATAACTACTACGTAATGTCTACTCGTTACACCATACCCTAAAATTAGTCTGCCTTTAAGTATTCACGTGTTAAAACAAAAATAACTATCGCTTTCAATAACTGATATTGATATTTTTAGTTTTATACGAGTGAGCATATAGTTGTTTATTATAGGTGTGTTTGTTCCGTTGTGTATACAGAAATAATAATTATTAAATAACAAAACATTTTTTAGCCAATTTAAGGTATCATTCCACGATGTAAATAAAAATAACATCCTATTCTTATTGATTAATTTCTCATTGACAACAGATAGGTAAGACAATTCTGGGAATACATCGGAAAGGTCACGTAACGTTTAGACGTCGCTATAGCAACCACTTGTTGACCCTCTATGTTCCACAGTAAATGTCAGGGTGCACAGTGTGGGCGAGTGGGAACTCGGTCCCGTTCAGGAAATATAAGTGTATGTATCGATCGATTAATAAAATAATAAATAATTATTCCCGGAGGTCTCATTTATTTTTACCAAAAAATACGCACTTTGATATATTTCATATTATATTATTTTTTTTTTTTTTTTTATTATTTTATAGAGCTATATTTATTTGTACAAATTAGCTATGTATATAGAAAATATAATATATGTAGAAAATAATATTTTTAAACTTGCATTAACATTAACATTTTTTTTAAATGATAGATTTGCTAACATGCTACGTAGGTACTTAAAAACTTGTAAAAAAAACTTTCTGGAGCAACTTTTCGATTTTTCTGAAAATTGTCGTGAATTTCTTCCGTTTATCTGAAAATTCGCGGAAATTATTATATGATGCGATTGAGGGCGGAAGGGCAAGCCTACGCTCATCCGGTCTACGTCCGCCAACGCAAACTCTATCCAACTTACGAAACAGCCATACTACCTCCAGCATCCAATTACGACCTTACATTACAGCAATAGTGGTAATTCAATTGAAGGTTATTTTGTAGGTAGTAGAGAATTAAAGGTAGCAATATTATAATTTTCAGATATTCTATAAAATATAGTAGGCATACCCAAGAAAGGAAATTATGTAATATTTCTCACGAACTCTAGAATATTTTCAATTCCCATTTTATAAATACTTAATTCTTTTGTCAAATATTAACAACACACGTGTCATATAATTTTACGCTCTGACGCACTTAGTGACTTTCTTTTCCACCACCCGTTTGGATTATGACGTAGTCAGGGTGGTTTGAATGAATTGTATATAAATAAACAAAATTATAAATAGATAAAGCAATGACTTTGAAATTAGAAAAAGGAAAAACACCCATTTATGTCAATTTCAAGATTATCATTAAACATGAAGTGAAATAAAAATACCCACACTCATGTTTTTCGAAGAAAAAAAAGAAAAAAATGATCATTTATAAAATGCTAATTATGAAACATCCCACACAAAGTAATATTGCGCAATAAAAACAATTGTTATTTGAGATTTTTCATCTTTGTTAAAGGGCTTCGGAAGTTTGATATTGGGAAAACATTTTATTATATAATACATAACTCTAAAGTTAATTTCTTTGCCTAGACCAGGGGTCGGCAGACTTATCAACCAGATGAGCCAAATATCAAGTTTGTAGATTTTCCCATGCCTTCAGAGAGCTGCAACATGAACTTTATTATATATACTTTTCGCAAAAAGTAAGGGAGCAGCAAAATTTTCCAAATTTTTGGGTGATATTCAACAGGCTGTATTTCAGTGAAAAATGATCGTACAGGAAATAAAAAAATGAAGCTCTTGAAGCTTGAAAATTCTAGTTTTCAGATTTTTTGGGTAAAAATTTTTAGGAGCTCCGGTTCTCATGCAATTCTTAAATAGATAGAGATATCGGTAGTTGAATGAAAAAGGATCCTTTTGCATTCAAAATTCGATATCTCAGCGAGAAATGGTCGTATCGGAGTTCTGAAAAAAGCATCTTGAAGCTGAATATACAGACCTATGCACTAGCGTAGCTCAAAAAAAAAAATTCCCATGGCCATAGAGCAAAAAACAAAACGTAAAAAATTTAGAAAAAATTTTTTTCGTGCTTCATTTAAGAATTGCATGAGAACCGGAGCTCCTAAAAATTTTTACCCAAAAAATCTGAAAACTAGAATTTTCAAGCTTCAAGAGCTTCATTTTTTTATTTCCTGTACGACCATTTTTCACTGAAATACAGCCTGTTGAAAATCACCCAAAAATTTATAAAATTTTGCTGCTCCCTTAATTTTTGCGAGAAGTGTACTATAATGAAAGTCTAATTTGCTTCAGTGAGTTGTAAGAAGAGCCAGATAATCCTATGGCAAGAGCCGCGGTCTGCCGACCCCTGGCCTAGACAGTTATTTTTTTATTTATTTTATATTATCTGAAGAGTGTTTGGCTATGCTGGCTTGGTGAGGCACCTTGAGAGAAGAAGTGTGCAGCGGTGACAAAGCATATTGACTTAAGGGCTGAAAATGGCGGTACTGCTCCGGAAACAGCAATCAGTATATCTGTCTGTTTAATTCAACAAGTTGTAAGTATTCTATTTGTGGTATAATATCCTTCAAGAATCAATTGTAACAATAATTAGAGCGGTGAAGTTCTATTTCTGTTTTTACGTCAATTTGTAGATGTTTATGTGTGACGTGTGTTCTACTTACAGCTACGGAAAAATATTTGTAGTTGACATTTACATATAGGTAAGGTCGCAATTGGAAAAATCGTCCATCGGTCGGTTGTCTACGACCGATTGCGGGGGCGAATAGGAAGACAACTGGATGTACATTTATGGCAACGGATCGGTCGCATGCCGCTAACGTCACCGCCATTTTAGCCACCAATTGACTGGTTGTTGATTCTGTTTTGGACAAAAAACAATTTCGATCGGCTGTACTTTTAAGGACATATTGTTAAGGATTGAGTGACGCCCACGTCAGTTGACTATTGCCTGTTTTTACCATCCAATTCCTACTTTAAGAAACTCCATTATAAGTTTGAAAGTATTGATTAGACATGGTGTTGGATATTTTCATTAGAAATTTATTAATTTGTTAGACAAAGTTTTTATCAGTAGACATACATAATAACAACCATCATTAAATCTCTCCTTGAGTTATATACTTTTTTTTTAATTGTACAACATAGGTGCTGTAGCGTTGTGGCTTTCGGCCGTAAGTGGGAGTTAGCTGCACTCACAGCTTACTTCAAAGATTAAAGCGACTAATGCAGCATTAATAAATTGAAAAACAACTACTAAAGTATCGTAAAAGTTGCTATTACATGTTGAGTTACATTGTTAGGTTAGATTAAGTTATTTACAATTTATTTATTCTACGTTCATGGTTCGCAAATAAATCCCTTGGCACATATTCTGGACTTTATATTAAAACCTATCCGTTTGCCCTACAGTGTGAATTTACAATTTTAAAATAAACTCATAAAAGTAAAACATATAAAATACTTCAATTTAATTATGAATAATTTATTATATAAGAAATGCACATTTATATAGTTAAGAATGATTATTAAAGTAACAGGCAACATCGTCGGTGCACTATGTTTCTGAGAGTCCGTAATTAAACAAACAACCAAGTTGATTACTCATAGTGGTACTTGCAATACTGACTATCAATTATCATGACTCGTATACATTTCACTAAATTTGAATTTCAACAACTCATTGCTTTTACATTTTGTTATTTAGTTAATATTAAATTAATAATAAATATGTAAATAAATACAATATAGTAATACCCCGCTTTACGCGACCCCGTTATGCGCGGTTTCACTATAACGCGAAATTCCGGAACGTATCCCTCGCGTAAAGCGGGGCATTACTGTAGTCTGATAGTCTGTGCTCAGGACAAGGACAATACAAACATATAATACGCAGACCAGAAACAAATATAGATATTTTAAATAATAATATTGGTTCTCAACTCTGCAGTGTCGTCCTTCTCATGTGCTTTAGTGGTACAAATTATTCGGTGCTTATTGAAAGCTGTATTTAGGCTTCGTTCCAAACACAGACAGAATCTCCTAATTGTTCAGTGTGCAATAGGATAAAGGACACGCATTTGTTGGAGGAGTGAGTCTGCTCGGTTCAAGTAATAAAAATTCAATTTTAGCAGACAAGATGTGGGTATGCTCATCCCTTTGCATCACGTGTCCCGGACCCGTGGAAGCGTCATATTTGTATAAATTGAATTATAAAGTGGTGAAGGTATAGTAGTTTAATTTTTTAAAATGTATATAGTAGCAATTTTGGAGTGTGTATTTTGTAAATGTGTACAAGGGGTCTGACATAGTCGTTCACTAAATAAATGAAAAAGTTCGAATAAATATTATTAATTTTAAATTTGAGAATCGTAATTTTCCTAATATAATTAAAGAAATAAATGGAAAGTAGTAAACTGCAATTGTTGTTTGAATATAAAAAGTGTTTAAATACACGACGAAAACTTAACTTGCAAATTAATGTTGACAACTATAAAAGATAATGAAGAAAAAATATGTCACAAGTAAAATTAAACTCAAAGGTTAGAAATAATTGTCGCACGTGTCATAATGACTTTTAGATCAGAATAGAAAGTTTAAATAATTAATATGATGTCGAGGTTGTATCATTTCTAATTTTTATTATGCACGAACAAGTTAAATTAAATTGTGAAAAAAATAATAGAAAATTTGTATCAGGTATATTTTATTCAATGTGAATTGTTATTATAATATAAAATAAAAAGGAAATAGAAAGAATCGTTCATATTATAATACAATGAACAAATTAATGCTATTTCAATAATTTAAAAAAATATATACTTATTGATATTATAAATAAACAAATTGTGTTAAATGATAAAAAAATGTACACAAACTTACAATAATAAAATGCTTGAATAACAATATTTATCATTCCATTTACAAGAGTGTAACTACAATCAAAACAATGCGCATTCTCCGAGATTGCCAAGCAATTGCTAGCGTCTAGTAGTAGGAAATACATGAGGCAATTGCAAGGTTGAGGTTCGATTCCCGAAGCAGATAAATTACGCGACTGTCGATATGTTGCACACCGTATTAGAGCATGCGTATTGAATACAAATAGGGGCATCTTTGTGCGAGGTGCAGGTGATATTGACTTCCAACACTGAATTTAGATAGCCTAGCCTTTGTAATAAACTAGTTCTTTGCATTTAAGCTCAAAGTGTTCTTTTATACTGTTAATACATTTTACCTTATATCCATTTATAGTTTAGCTTCAATTTTCGTCAATAAAAAAATTACAATTTAATATCAAACATAATATTACATATGTTTATTAAAATATCTCAGTAATTACAGTAACAAATCATATAAGAACATGCTACTGACAATGGTTGGTAGTAAGTAGTTGGCTGGCGGCTCTGTTGACACTGATTTATTGCCTCAAATTGTGTATTTTTCACCGTCAATAATCTCTCGCCGTTTCGGCGTCGATAAGTGCCGTTTAACACTTGATATAGTGTCGGTAATTTGTGACCGGGTTCCGCTTTTCCTTTTTCAATTAGCCGAAATTGGAGTTTATGGTGTAATGGCGACCGCTGTAGTTAACTGCCTATCACTACCACTCTTCATTCTCTGATAATTTGGATTACATTCAACTATTTTATAAATAGATTTCATTGTAAATGGATTTAAACTATATTTATACGTATCCGAATAAGATTTAGGATCGGAGTCAAGTAAACCAATTAATATTAAGTAGGTACCTAATAATAAAATTTCGAACTTTCTCACTATAAATTTTAATATTTTTATTTTATTATATTGCATAGATTTTCGAATTAAGATGCAAATTGCTAACACAAAATGCAGATAGAGAATTTTATGTGTTACATCTCTGTAGGTGACATATTCATAATAATTGCTTTCCTGGACCACCGTTGTGTGAGCTGTCGCTTCTCATTTGTTTTTCCTTAATAAAATCAAATTAATATCAAACCTTTGTATTTATTTCGATATAAATGTAAATTAAATTGTTCTTATTTTATAAACATAAAAATGGTATGAAGACAATTTTACAGTCTTGTATCATTGCAACATTTAAAATATAATTATCTATTTATATTTATTGTTATAGTGTTATGTTTTGTCTTACGTTGAGAGTCGGAGCCTGTTTGTTAAATTTAATTTTGATAAGAATATTAAGATGTGGGGGTTAGGGTGCGATGATGCCCGTAAAGTGCAGGTGATGTCGGCACAGCGTGACTTTGCTTTTACGACATCATAACGCTGACTATTTATGGCGTGTATTCAGCATCAGCTCGCTTCACTATTTGCAAGAGCGGGTCTTCGCAATAGTTGTAAATGTCGAACAGTGGTGCCCGTGTCTCGCACTGATCTCTTATTGTTTTGTGTCTGGCGTGGGACGACATCTACTGGACTCGCGGTATCAATAAATTGAGTTCCTTTTATTTTATAAAATCATATATTCTGTACATTATTTGTTGAAAGAATAAATTCCATTGCATTTTATTGTTATTCCTTCGATAATGTAGCAAAATAAAATGCAACATGTTTAAGTTTTTTTTTAATAATCACGATTATGAAATGTATTATGCATTCATTATATTGTAAACATGTAAACATATTGTTAAAAAAAATAATTGAGACAAAAGATACAAAAAAGCGAGCTGAGAAAGATCATTTGTTTAAAATTAATATTCGCAATCTGACTATAGCGAGAGCCCGAGGATCGTTTGTCAAGTTCGCGAACCTTTAAAACAAGCCTTTCTTTTATTTTAATAATCAAGAAACAATCGCGCATTGGGATTAACGAGCAATTACGTTTTGTCCATACAGCCGTCCAGCCCCTCCGCTCCTTCTACAAACTGGCCGGATATCAATTAAATCACTAGTCGAATCCTTCTCGGGAGTATGAATATTCACATGGCTCGGAATCACGATCACGCCCCTCTGGGACTCGCGCGAATTAAAAGAGATCCAGGTGGCATATTCAATAGCCTCCCATTAGGGGCCATTATATGCCAATAAATATTCTGGGGAGACAGAGCTGGCTGTGATCATCCGCTAACCCAGCTCGTAACTCATACTCCCAGTAATGATCTCTAATAGAAGTGACAGCCTGAACCGCGACGCACGGCTTTAGCCAAAGTTATGCCACTAGCACTACACGTATGAATATTATTTTACGCGAGTATTTGAATACTTTTATTACATTAGGATTTAAATTACACTATAATTTAAATATTTTTAAGCGATGTCAAATAGACACTTTATATTAGTGTTAATTATTTATTTATACGTTTATATTTGATGTCGTGTAATGTTAAACTGATAGCTTTCAACGTATTAATTATTACTGTTTAGATTTCTGGGCAGCGTTCGCCGGAATCATTTCCAAGTGTGAGGATGAGATTATTACATCATGATTGCGGCGTTAATATTATATTTCCTAAAGCGGAGAGTTCGGTCCCTCTCCCACGAGCGCGGTCGAACCGATCAGACGCGGTGTCAATTTCCATTAATACGGCTATTATCGTGGCCAGTGCATAAATCGCTCGAAGCGACGACCACCGCGCAGGCATCGTCCACTCTCTTCATTGCTACGTCCATATGTTTTATTACAACTTATTTTATGTTTTAACAACGAATTTTAAATGTACCATTGACAGTTCGCACTTTTATAATGAAGAAACTTTATTAATTATGTAATAGAAACTTGTAATATTTGTAACAAGTATCACCCACACTTGACCTTATCGGAATTACACTAGGCCTAATTCGTAATGCGTGAAAAGCACAAGTGGGTGTACTCTTTGTTAATTTTGCGTTAATAAATTGAAATGTATGAAATAACTAAGGTGGAGTGGGCGTTCGAATTGATATAAACTAATTTGTTTCTTATAGGAATTTATATTTAATTATTATACAGGAAAGTAACTCCTACGTCATCTTTCACACGAGTTATTAAATTTTAAATAGGGGTAGGTTTGGAATTATTTGTGAATAGTCTTAAAATTAAAGCATTTATGCCATCAATAGTCAATACAAGTGATTTTTTGGTACAATAAATACGTTACACGGTTACCCACTCTTACCTGTTCGAACTGTAGTATACGCAAGAACCAGTCAATTCGTCGGTATATTATTTTTATTTGGCATGTCTAGTTCACTTAGCCAATGTTGGTGCCGCAGTGATGGATGATCTTAGTCAACGGGAGTGTAGCGTATGTGTCGCAATTCTCCACACAATGCTCAACACGTTCACTAGATTGATAGCGTCGTTTTATTACTATACAAACAAGCGAATAAAACGCGCGTTTTGAAGCCTTATTTGACATTTCATTTGTAAACATAATGAAAACAAAACTATTTTCTTTGAAACTGAATTATTCATAAAATAATTGTAATACAATGGCAATTTATAAATTGTTTAATTGGGCAACAAATTAAACGCGATGGAACAGTTAATAGTATCTTTGTATAATATTTAGATATGTAGAATTAAATTCGCGTTACGGGTCTGTCTGATCCCAATTAAAACGTAGTAACACATCAAACTCGTTCCGGCGATACTGGCTGCTGATGTACGCAGATGCGCTGTCGACGTGGAAAGTGGCTAGAGCTAATCGCGCGCATTCATTTGAATCTATTTAGGTAAATGGACGAGTCACCGGGTAGTGTAGGGCAAAGGAATGCAGTAGAGACGTCTTATTTAAATGGTGACCTTTGTTGACAACTTCAAGTACTTCTTTGCACTTCTTAAACGTTATCTTCCTTCTATATGAAATATGAATATAATTATAACACAAATGTAATAAGTTCTTAAAATAAACGTGATAGGTGTAAACATAGCTTCAGATTTAAAACTAGTAATAGTTTTCGTTGAAGTGTAAATTTAAACACATAGGTACCGCTCAAAACATGATGATCAGTAAAAGCGACATAAATTAGGTAATATGAAACCGAACACCAACTTCTATCAACACCCAGTGATTTCTCCACTTCGTTCAAATTTAACTGGATGACTTATCATATAATCGAATGCATTAAATTATCATATAGGTACATAAATTATTATAATTCATATATATTTGGCCAAGTGTACCTGGCTACGATTGTTTTAGACATAAGAACGCCAAATATAAAGAATTCAATTTTTTAAATTAGTTCGCTATGAGAAAAGCTGCCACAGATAATTGTTTATGGATACGGTGTTAAGGAGTAAATTTTTAGATGAGTTTTACTTAGCAACTTCGAGCGACCGTGACCTAAGAGGGCGTGAACTTGAGGTTGACGGGCCTGTGATCGAATCTTTGAGAAATTTGGCCTGTACCTTTGCATTAATTGAAAGAGTGGTAGGCAGATTAGGTCGAGGAGTAGTACCAGTACTTTAAAATTTTGCTCAATCTAACTAAAATAAGTGTATGTAACGGAATGTAGTCTTATGTTAGCCTACTTAAAAACAATTACAATTATTATTTAGTTTTATTTTTGGGTTCACAAACAGGACTATACAACTATACTTGGAATCCATAGCGTACTAAGAATTGTAATAATCTAGTTGTACAACACTGTAAAACTGTTGTAGAACACTGCGTTACAATGGGCAAGATACCTATACCTACAATTCCATTTCACAATACATATAAATAAAAGTTAATTAATATCTGCAGATAAATCATATATCTAAATGATTAGAATTATGACAAATAAATAAATAAAGTGGTTAACATAGTTTGAAAATCGTAATAATATTTTAAATTAGTCTTCTCTAAAGTGTGTGTTTTTTGACGTACCTGTGCCAAGTTTCTATTTACGTTCAAAAGAATAGACTACGGCGTTGATTGACAATAGATCGTTTGTTGTAAGTTTAACATGAGCTTTGGCATATTAAACGCGAATATTTTCATGAAAATGTCATCAACTACTAACAAAATAAAGAAAATTTGGACAAGAATAAATCATAATTTTAAAAGTAAACAATATCGCGCGGGTATATTTGTAGCTGCAAGAGTTAACACAATTCAAAACTGCTCAAATCTCGATTTAACAAGTTATTGTATTTTTACGAGCTGTTGAGTCGTGGTGTTCCTGCGAAAATACAGGTATTCTTGTATTGAGCACTGCACCTACTAATCTAGGTGCATCTATTGATATACGTCCATCAAAAAGAATATATGAATAAAATCCTTGATATAATCTTGTATCTAACACTTTTGAATATAAAACAGAAATCTGTGAACTAGTTTTGTAATTGTATGTTGATGGGAAACGAAGATATAGAGTTGACAAGTGGCTACATGTCATGTCCACGTC
This sequence comes from Tineola bisselliella, assembly GCA_028551675.1. Taxonomy (NCBI): domain Eukaryota; kingdom Metazoa; phylum Arthropoda; class Insecta; order Lepidoptera; family Tineidae; genus Tineola; species Tineola bisselliella. The sequence continues at coordinate 27,796 of JAPWLS010000704.1, forward strand.
AGGTAAGGCGTCGACCATGAGAACACCAAATCGGCACCGCAACTCTGATGAATACGCAAACAGCAACTCGATAGCTTATAATTCTACTACTCAAGTCTTCGATTTAAGAAAGGGCATCTCTTTTCAAGTACTTTTGCTATATAAACAAAAACTACACTACGATTCTTAAAAAATAAATCATGTTCGAGAATATAAGAAAATAAAAATGACGTAATAACAAAGTAATGTATTATTGTAAATTCTAAACAAAGTAACTAATATTTGTTGTTGTTTGCTGAATGTGAATATATTATTTAAATCGAACAATAAAATCATAAAAACTTATCCTTGTCTTTGATTCCAATAGCAATGTTTTATTTATAATATACAAATCACGGCTGCATTAGTTAAATAATTTATATTGAACATTCTGAGCAACATGCGTACGCAAAGCTTCTGTGTAAATCGCCGCAATGCTAAAATCCTTATGTGGATGAATTGCAATCTTATAAGGTATCGATTTCCTAATCAAACGCGGACAAACTTTGCGGACAACTACTTATTATCCAATACAACACGATGTTACATAATTAAATCTGTCATCATTTTCCTTTCCGTGTCGTTCGTATTTCTCACCTCAAGACGGAGTTAAAACACATGTTTATTCTTTTTAAGGATAAAAAACGACATTAGTCAGCCGGCTTACAAATTTACCGTTTCAATCCTTGTATTTTGTGCATGATTCTGAGTTCCTTGGTTATAAGTTGTCTGAGAGAATCGCAAGAGACCTAGCGGACACCACTCAGCCGGCTCTCACTTAACGTCATAAATAACTTTGTCAATCTGCTAACTTAATAGCATAATTTATCCGTCGCAGGACAACATAACGAGCAACGCCGATAATAAACCAGAATAACCATGAGGTGATAATAGTGGTACGTAAATAATGATGCCTGATTGCCGGTCCACACCTCATCGTATCTTGCGAAACAACACGCGGTGTCCAATCCCTGCTGGGTACAATGATTGATAACCCAAAAATGCCTTGTGACTTCAGCAAAGAACCGCTACAAGTTGCTTGACAATCGCTATGAACGATCTGACCTAAACGCTATGACTCGGTAGTTGTATTCCATTCGAATTCTAATTAACGCTGGTACATGAGCCTGCTGAGAGGATGTTCTGATTAGGCTGAGGCCCGTTAAGGCAAAACAATCACATATCGAACAAGGAATTGCCTCGATTACCTTCTCGTACACAGGAAGAGCTTACTACACCTTCAAGTCAGGAGATAAATTATAGAATTCTATTTTAGTCATGTAGTACAAATGACTTATACATCGCTTTTGTTATCGAACCTTATGTAGCGTAATTTAAATACGTGTTGTTACTTCAAGTTCACGTAATTGATTTGCCTTCTTCAGCTTTGTAACTCTGACAGTGTTTTACATATTAAAAAGCGCCGCACTATGGTTTTTAAATATCTTTTTGACAAGCAACGTTTGATAGTTTGAAAGCTGTTGAATAAGCTGAGCTGTCGCTGGATGCATAGTGGACAGTAGTAGAAGCTACGCGGCAGCGGTGTCGATGTGCACTGCGATAGCTCTCGTTCCACCGGCAACACTATTTATTCATGGCGCAATAAATTCAAATTACCGGATTAACAATAGTGCGGATAGCATCTCCGCACCGATACTTGCGACTAGATATCACCCACTTATACCGGCCTCTGTAACCAATATTGTAGAACATGAGTTAAACCTTAACTTCATCTTTTCAATGTGTCCTTCTTTGACGAAAGTAAGAAACCGTATATTAATTAATTGGAATTAATGAAATTAACATATAAGTGATATTAAATATAAATATGGCGAATGATGTTCCGTAAATTAAATTAGAAAGCAACAACTAAGAGATGTAGATTCTTAATAAATGTCACAGCAAGAAATCTTAGGTCGTAGAGGCACATGTCTGTTGTATTCCCGAGCGAATGGACGGGATATAACGCAATGAAATCCGACACCAAGTCGAATCGAACGCTGCCCTGTCGCGTTTGAAATTTCTGCAATATTTCGCCCTTTTCACGCAGATATCCTCGGCACTGCCGTGTCTAAACCGCGAGACATGAAACACAATATCTCGAAGTGAACTCTGTAATTTATTGGTTTAGCTCTAACCTGAGATAGCAATACGAACCTACACGTTATCGCAAGGTTTCCGCGACATTTTGTTATGTGTAACTAATACTCGGCACAAGGTGTTACTTATCTCAAACTATACATTTGTTTAAACAGATACCGTTGCTATCATACCATCATTACGGCTATTTGCATCACTACGTACAATAAATGCTTCCTAGAAAATTGGTGGCATAAACGTTTATTTATTTACTGCACGCAATATAAACAATCGAGAAATCTGCCTACAGATTCAAAATCTGCATACAAAATCATAACGTTATCATCTAAATTTCATATATTATTTTTACTATTTACAAAATGACTGCTCGAAATTATACAGTTATTTGCCAAAAATATTCCAAGTGTTTTGATGAGTTATAGTTTATTTTTGAAACGCGACTTTTTTTATTATAATCCGTACATTACAATCTACCAGATCGACAAAATATTACATAAGCACAGCTGAAATTTGGCATGCTTAGATTTATTTCATTCATTATTACGCAGACGTAGGCATACATAAGCACAGTGCAAATGAATTTTCTTTTTAATAATTATTATTATTTAAATAAACATAAGAAAGTCCTCGAGCATCAACGGCCATCAACAATCTGCTTGCTGAAATGGCTAAAAGCAGGTCGCATTGGCGGTCAATGGGAAAGGCCTATGAGTGTCTGCGTAGCAGTGGACGTGTTATGGTTAAGGTAATGATGACCAATAATTAGTTTTTATAAAGCCTAGCATTAACATATGATAATATTATTATATCTGAATGACAAATTTATTTAAACATTTCATGTAAAATAAACATAAACAATGGTCACGCCATCATTAAAGTTGATACGTTTTTAAAATTACGATCTCCATACGTTTCGTATCTTATTTCCAAACCATATTAAACGAGATATTAATGGTTATTTGGTTAAAAACTTGTAAGGTCAGCAACTATTTCAAATTGTTGATGCTCCTCTATTAGTAGAAGCGGTAAACACATGCCAAAATAAATTAGTAAGAAAACGACTGAACTTAAAATTTATGTGGCATAAGCGAGAGCAAACCGACACGCGTCTCATCTGATAAATACATGTAAATAATTATTAAAAATTATCTAATGAAAGATACGGGCATTTGGGAGGCCGTTACGCTATCTGGTAAACAGGCAGGTATTTGTCGTTAACGCTTTGACGGGAGTGTTATCGATTTGAATTATGACAATCGAAAGGGCGTTTTGAAGACTTGAAATTTTAGTAGATTGACTCCGATTTCTGGTAAATAATATGATGATGTTGGTAACTGTTCTTTAGAATATTAAGATTTTGATGAATACAGCTATTAAGTATTTTAAAATTTAGTAAATAACTTGGTTTAGATTGTAAAGCACACACGTCTCGTTATATTTCTTTGATTACTTATAAAGTTAACAGAAGATTTTCTAATAAACCCCTATAAAATATTTTTTTATTGTATTAATAAAGTTTAGTAGTCTAAAATGAAATTTACTGATATATCCTATTACGTATTGCGGCAATTGAATTATCGGATTACTACTTACAACCCCTCAAGATTTTAAATTACAAAATTTATATTGGAATTTATTGTTATTGCGCAAGGGCCTATTAATAAATGATAGATAACAATTACACTTTTTATGGAAGCACGAACTAAGGCAATTAGTACCACAAAGAAATGTGTAATAATAATTCGAAATGTCGAATTAAAGTAAATAATTTCGATAAAAGGTTATGAATTAAAGCTATACAAGTTATATTTTTAAGTAATACAAATTGTAACTTATTACATACCTACATATTTGGACAATATGAGTGATATTCGTTCATATGTGCTGTGCTGTGTGGTTTCAGACATTTCCTTATTAATATTGTTTCTGTTTAAAGTGGCGTGTGGGGTTCGCTCGGTGGTCGGGCAATCTCACCGCGGGATGTAGACGTTCCTTTAAACAATTATTTTTAGCGAACCAGTTCGAACGCCGCTAGTAAAAATGACTGACGTGAAATATAGGTCTTGCTAACCTAGACGAGGGTTTGTGCCCAACAGCTGTTATCAAGCACATTTATTAGATTAATAAATATTTTCTGCTAATAACATGAAATTTTCTAGTTGGTCTTGAATATCTAATTGATGTTTTATTAAATCTTATATATCTTATAAATTGGAAATCAAAAGTACAAGTTTTTTTAAATACATTTTATGAATCAAAATTTTAGTAGCTGGTTTCGTTTAGATAAATTGTGATAGAACTAAGCTAATTACGTTATTAATGTTAAATTCTAGAATATTCTGCTTGTTCTAAAATAACTAACTCGGGATTATGGCATGAAATGTTTTTATTGCCCTATAATTTTCAAAATGGATGTTAAAGCTTCTGACGATGTGCTACACAGATAATGGAAACATGCACACAGCCTGATACCTGACTGCGGCGGCTGGCTATTGAAATAAATAGTGATTTAAATAGAGCACGATAGTAGTTCCGTTCAATTTGTAATAGCAGTCAATACAGCATGGCGGGGTGTTATTAGCCGCTTGCTGGAGACCCTAAGGCTCTGCCCGATCTGATTCTGTCTTCTTTTATGAATACCAGCGATAATTGCGCCAGCCGCGACTGCAGCTCCGTCACTTACAACACGCCGGTAACCGATTTGCAGCAGCGATGACTATCTGCAACCGTTTGTCAGTTGTTTATGGAAACTAATGCAGTCTGCGGCTCTTAATATATAACAATACAAACAAATTAGTATTTAATACGATACTATCTATACTCGTAACCTTAATACAATCACTAATTATAATTGTTTAATTTCTTGATCGAATTTTTTATGATCAATTTTATATTTATGGGTACATAATGTAAATAAAGTTGTGTTAAATCTTAATGGGCACTATAATGAATTTCTGATTATGAATGGGAGCTGAGATATACCAACTTTATAGCATAGCTTGTGAGAGTCGCATGTCGTACGCGACAAAGCTATCATTTCTATAAAGTTCCCGATATGGCACTCGAACTACAAATGAAGCGGTTGCATTAAAACTTGTCCGGTGCATATCTGTGTATAATTAATAGCGGGAGATAAGTTGGCCTGTGAGTCTGCGGTACAGCGGCTAACTGCTTCCTAACACACTCATTTAAAACCTTCATCACACTATAAGCGATAAAATATACTAAAACATGTATAATTCGAATTTTAACTATGTAAGAATTTAATCTACAAAATCTATGTGTTTCTAAGAATATAACTGCTTTAAAAATAGAATTATTTCATATGTTTGTAACTGTAAATATTTGTATTATGATGACGGTTTAGTGTAATATTATTAGATAATGGTTTATAACTTCTTAGGTAGTGTTGTGTGTTTAATCCCTAAGGTCGAGAGCGCCACTGGCTTCATATTCAAGCCTTATATTAATAACAGTCACTCCGTATCGGAGGTGGCCGCACGAAATGGGAAATTAAAAGGCTTTCATGAGATCGACTCATTAGACTGATTTGTAGTGGTGGAGCTCGCGGCGCCGCACAACAAGTTATTAATGGTCATTGTAATCGGCTGTCCCCGACATGAGCATCATTTGTGCTGTCATTTATGGAAACTTCTCCCGTTATACTCATCGTGATATCGGTGCAGAAGTTCGGATTCTTAATGTGTCGTCTGTACTAATGTTTGTATATACGTATTTATAAAGGTCGAGTTGATTGACTTCATTTTATTATTATTAATTAACGAGTGCCCGCTATATTTTGCTGACCAATCACAGAGAAAGTGTTTGTGTATTATTTATGTTTATTGAAATGATCCTGCCTTATGTTTTTCCAATTATCTCTATATTTCATTAATAGTCATTGCAAACGCGAATCGGCCGTCGTTAAGCGGTTTGACTTAAAGAAAATGAAATATATATTTTTAATATTCAATAACCAGATGTATGATATAAGATCCCATACAAGACAAACAAAGATGTGGTGCAAAATGCGAGTAATCTTGCAATTGTGCCGTCATTGTTCTAAAGTAGCGTCGGCCGTATATCAGGTCGGCAGACGGGACCAATTGATACAAACGAGCGCGTGTCACGTCTAAATATAATATTAGGAATCACGGCGCGAGCCAGGATATATTAATTTGGAGTGCTGGTTGGATGACGATGCTGTTAATGTCTAGGCATGCGGCGTACGGCTCCAGCCTTAACGAGAAAATGATGCGAGATTATGCTGTTGCCCTTTGTAACATCTTGTAAATCACATTTTAAACGTGTGATAACTCATCATTCGGTAATATGTTTTTGTTGCGTTAATTTTTCTCGAGTCACGGATGCTTTATCTAATTCTGTTCTCGAATTACATCATTGACGAGTTGTTGACTGAACATTGACAGTTAAGGTCTGGCCACATATGCGTGTTATAACAAATATATGAAACTGACATATTCACTCATACCTTTCATAACATTTTTTTGCATTACTATAGATACATTAGGTCGTTTTATTAATATATACCTCCTAATTTCAAGAACGGTTTAATTTGAAGAAGTATTTTTGTCTTTTTTCTTTCTAAAGTTCATTGGGGAGAAATGTTTAATTATAGGAAGAAAAATCATGATCTCAATTTTAATGTTAGAAGAAAATCTTTTAACTGAATCGTGAATCAAGTTAAATATTAAAAGCAAATCTTCTTAACAAACCTAATATTCAGAAAATGTGGATCATTAAGAACTTTTACATTTACATCTATATAACCATAGTATAATCCAAATTGAATACGGGCGAAGTCACGTGGCACAGTACTAAATATATTGGTACCTAAAGAAGTGATATCTTATAGAATGACACATAATGACTGGTCACAAGTAGTTATTAGTTACAAGATTTATTTAGAGGTCGTCCCGGGAATGAGGTTACTACCTAATTCTGTTTATTAATTGGCATTACAAAGTGACCGCTGACGCGCAAGAGATCACGGTGAGTTACATTGTCATGTATGATTCAATTGTAATAATGTTTTAGCGAATTAAATTACTTAATTGAGTTAGGAAAGGTCATTTTAGTGTAATTAAATTTTTGATTTGATTTCTTACACCTGCCTATAAATCTTCATCAAAGTTCTGTTTCGGAGTGGAATTCAAAGACTACCAATGATTCTAATCTACCATCTCAAATATAATATTTACGCGCTTAATGCATTAAAATGGAGAAATCTATAATAACGATAATTCAGTCAATCAGTAATTCGTGTGATATTATAACCCATTCACTGAGAAAAGTTACAAACTATATATGGGTCAGTGAGAGGAATTTTCAAACTGTAGGAGATAGTGAATTAATTCATTCGATTCATTCATGATCGGTTTTAAAGTTAAGAAAAATTACGAGCAACGATTAACCTTTATTTAAGGTTAAATTTGAAAAAAAAATCATCTATTGTTTTATGATACCAAAAAATGAAATGTCGCTAATAATATGCAACATATGTAATATAAAAAAAACATGAACAATTGAGATATTATTTCGTCTAACAAAGTACTCAAATTGCTATACACTTGCACAGCGTGTAATTTAATAATAAATGATATAAATTTATAAATGACGTTAGCGTGTTTGTTTAAATAATAGACATAATGACATTGATAATATAATCATTGTAAGTAAATAGTAAATCAGAAATGCAGTACCATGCCTTATACAGAGTAATAACAAGTTGTTTGTTAATGCTTTTACACAATCGGCGACATAAATTCAAAACCATATTTACTATGTCCTTTACATTTCTAACAGCAAAGTTAATTTTGCTTGGTGTGCGTACACTTTCATTACTTACTTATGAATGTCAAAACATTGAATAGTTATATCAGTTGATTCTAATGATATTAATATTAGTGTGGAGGTATTTCCTTCTGTGACGGAGCTTGTCCCTGTTACATTCTGAATAATAAGAAAAGCAAAACTGTAAGGAACAGTACTTAAATTCTTTCATAAACTTTCATAACGAAACTCAAAAATTCTAAAAATCACAATTTCCTATAAAATTATTAGTATAAAATAATATACGTATATAAAATGTGTTAATAATATACGTATAGTAATAATTGTAATAAGTCTTCATTCAATAAATCGTAGAAAAAAATCAAGGTGGTATTCAAAATAAAATAATTTCCATGTCGGGCGTTTCTAATAATTTTAATGATTATTGACAGCAGCTAAACTTATTCATCATGATTACGTTCACGATCGACAGAATTAAAGCACAGCAGGTAGCCGAGACTAGGAGCTCAATAGACGAACAAAATGCTGGTACGCTTCCTCGTCAAAACAACTTTGGTACTAGCATAACTTCATTACTGTTCAATTGAATAAACTGTGATAGGAACGCCGAGGCGCTGCAACTTGATTGCTCAAATTTCCTCTTCAACTATCACAAAGATATGGTGAATTTCTAATTGGATAAACGTGTCGTTTCCTATTTAGAGACAGTGGCGGGGTCCGTGCGCACGCGCCGTCATCCCGGGTAATGATGCGACCATTGTGGTTGCTCAATGACCCCGTAATGAATTGTGATAAATTCACTTTTAAACAGCTTCCTGGGTGATGCCAGCTTTTGTCATGTAATGACACCTTTTGGACTCTAATAGGGTTCATCAGAGGTGACGAAAGATAATAAATTAGATAGTTTTTTATTAAACTCCTTTTTAACGTCATCTTATTGGAGATATACGGAGGCTGATATCGTTTAAAAAGCTTTTTTAATTCGTCATTGATCTTACGTTTTTCTACGTAGATATTCTTCTGTATTATATTTTGTATGTAAGTAATTATTATTTTCTCCCAAATCGCAGAATTGTGTAGTGCTGTTGTGCGTCGTAAATCAAAGAGCGAAGAGCGGGGGTCGCGTACCATATTGGTCGTGCACCGAGGCACGCGCGCTGACGACGGTAGTTCCAGCTGACGCGGACGGTAACCTCCGCCAACACACAAACCCATTAATATACTCTTTCCTTAATTTCGACTTCTGTAATGTGCGTCTGTTATTAATCACGGAGGCTTAATGTCAGCCAACGCTATTATTAAAGTAAATATTGACTAAATCTGACATTTGATTAAGAGAACTTCCCCGTGTTATTGGCTTTCTTTAATTATCTGTTTTTTTTTTTGTAATAAATATGGCTAAATTACACGTTTTCATTGTGGTGACCGCTGTGGTGGTTCCGAGTTTGAATAAAATGGTGTAACGGTAAAATAACTTAGATGAGTTTACTTCATTCGTTATGCCACTAAAATTGGTCTCGCGAGACGAAAGATGCCCGTAATGAGCAACTTTAAATTAATTTGAGGCATCGATTTGAATTAAAGTCAAAATCGGGTTCTAATACTTTTCAATCTGAGCGCTATTTTAAATGCGCATATATAAATAGAAGTCATTAAAATCAATTTGTTTTCTTCGAGATAATCAGTGAATATCTTCGGAAAAGTATTTTGTAATTTTTGTTTGGCTTAAAATTTTATGAATAATATAATATATTTTGTACTTAAATTGGTGATGTGGTTCAACATGTTATTCCATCGGTGAAAGCACGATAAGGCTTTGGTATTATTATTGATATGAGTTTATCAAGTTAATCTCCAGCAACGTACGAGTATTGCCGATCGCCACTAGACCACTAATTAAAAAGCAAATTGAACCGCCATGTCAAGGACTATTAATTTTTACGATTCCTATCAGATATTTCTGTTTACGCCCATCCTCGGGTTATGTTTATCTTTATGTATGCGGCCAATAGATTGTATCTGCCATTCGATAAGTAATAAATAAATTATTGATGAACTGCCGGTCTGTTATCAAGACTGAATGATACGGCGATATAAATAAAAACTGAAGTGACGTTAGTCGTGATCGTAAAACAGAAATAATGAAAGGTAAGGTTTTAGTTGGAAGCGGCTTATCTAATAGATGCTTTGTCACCAGACTCTACACTTACGAAGACCAGAGTAACAGTTATATTATTGCATTCATTTGTTGTGAATGCGGTTTATACAAATTTTATTCAAGTGCATGTAACATAAGAATTATTATAACTTTGAAGTGGCCAATTGAATTTGGAGTAAGTATAAACCCATGTCGGGCGTCAGGCATCAGACATCGTCAGCAGTTCGGAGAGCGAGACCACCGGGGCGGGCGGTGCTTTACTTGCAACGATTTATTGTTATAAAAATAATGTATCATCGGCGGTGTCTGATGGAGTAACAATGCACATAACAAGGTCGGACCGTGTACTGCATTAACGGAATGAGTTGCCATGGTAACTTATAATGTTACGGTTTATTTTCCATAGCATGCAGCTATAATATTCCTATATTTATAGCTATATGTTTCAAATTTAGAATTGCTTAAATGTATTATACATTGCAATATTATTTTGTAATTTAATGTATTTGATATTTATTTAAAACTTTATTGTATTTACATACAAAGTTTCACTTTGTTTAGCATTCAGTGTGTTACATACTTTATTAAATGATATTGTTTACCTTCGTAAGCGCAGTGATCGATGGTTTAGCTCATCAATTTTTGATCCGGTTACGAGTGCAGTAGCGGCGATGGCACCGATTACGATTGTAACTATTCATAGTTTTCGAATTGCATTTATATCAACGATAATCAGCGTACTAGTAAACTTGTATTTTAATATAACAGCAATAACTATTAAATGTATTGTACATAGAATCACATTTGTAGCATTCAAAACGAGTTCTCAACCTGAGAGACTCAAACACAACCCCTGCAATTAAAATCTATTAAGGCGACAACCGCAACATGTAATTAAGCGACAACACACTAACGCCTCTCAGAAATATCTTTCATTCTTATTTGACAGAGTTAGATCTGGCTGTGGAGTTATGAAAGTTTTAGCTGTAATAATTATATGGCGCAAATGTACTTGAGAAGTGGTTCGGCGAGTCGGTGATCTGATAGTGCGGTGTGGTGCGACACAATTAATGCCACGCCGACAAGCGTTTGATTGCAGGTGCTAGTGGCTCAATATGCATATGTCAAGTTTAAAAATATATAACGTAAAGACTTCATATTCATTAAAAGTACCTACATAATAATAATGATAGTAATAAGACTATTTATTACAATTAAACTTAGTACAATCGCGAACTTAATTTCAATAAGCATTTTCTACCAGCCAGAAGATCTGTAGTTAAAAAAAGAATATACAATAATGCCCAGAAATATATAAATAATAAAATACATAAATAAAAAGTCGTCGCTAAGTGGTAAGCAAGTGGTCCTTTGTTTATGTAGGAAATATATATACAGTAATACCCCGCTTTTCGCGACCCCGTTATGCGCGGTTTCACTATAACGCGAAATTCAAATTTCGCGCTCAATTGCCCCGCATTACGTGAAAGAGTGCGTATAAACATAATGTAGTCATCAACTTCTCTATGGTCGCGGGAATTTCAGTTAACGCGATTTTTTCCGGAACGTATCCCTCGCGTAAAGTGGGGCATTACTGTACATACCTTTTGAAGCTGATGAGGGATTGTGTATTCCTGATGTTATGTGGTAAAAGTTCCATTGGCGCGGTGGAAACACGGTGCAAGAATGGGAATATTGGCTAGAATTATACTGTGGGATAGATACGCGAACGTAACAAATGTTATAATATTTGACGTACCTATTTATATAAATCACGTGTGACACGCGTACATAATATTCAACCAAACATAAAAACACATTATTAATTGAACGTAATGAATAAGTTATTTAATTACTACTATTATTAAACATGATGCATAATTGTAATGAGATAAATAAATCTCTGTTATTGTGTGGCATAAAATCTATTAATAGTTATAAATATTAATGTTAATTTTATTAACATGTGTATTGATTTTCAATTTATCATGATATATTTATTTATCCTTAAAACATCATAAGATCGATTGTATCTGTCTTATTTTGGTCATTCGTTGTTTTCTTCTTTCGCATGTGATTTAAAATTCGAATATTAACATAATCTGCTCAATATTAAGGTAAATAAATTCCTTTTTGTATTTGATAATTTTATTTGATAGCGGAAAAATACTTAATTTGTCAATTTGGTTTAAATAAGAAACAAATATATAACTTTTTCCACAATGACCTTGAATCGAAGTTCACTCACGAATTGGTTTTGGAATATTATCGTAATCTAGGCTATATTCAAGTAAATTAGTTTTATTTTCCTTTTTGTATTCTATAATTTATTTTGATTTAATTCGAATAAAAATCGAATCGAATAAAAATGAGATATGTTACGATAATTTATAATTAACGTTGAATCGAAATTCAAATATTAATTGTTTTGAACGGTTATAATGATCAGTCGGGAAGGTAGAGCGGTGTTCAAGATTCGATGTTCTGATAACGTGGAAGAAGATCTACCGCTTAATCAATGCTGGTTGCGACAACGATTTGATTGCGAATGATGTATCGAGTACGAGGTATCCCGAGAAATTACCTACCAGTTAGTACCTGGTAGCTAAACATACTCGGAATCAGGTTCGACAACCTTGTCTCCAACTGTAGAACTTTAATATTATGATATAATAAATTATAATAAAATTTAAGTACCTACTATTTTTTTTATATAGATAAATCAAAGCACTCACTAAAATTATTTAATTTTCTTAGCTAATTAAGAAAGTTAGGCATTAAAAATTCTCCTACATAATAGGATTACTAATCTGGTTTCGCAGTAACAAACAACATCGTGACGAAGCTGCGGGGCGGTACCATTGATCTCGCTAATTAATTACATACACAGTAAACCGTGGCAGCAATACTGAGATTTATTAACTACTAAATGATTCTGGAGCAATATTATTGTTGGTTCATCCACCCGCTCCAATTTGTGCTGCTGTGCACGATGCAATTTACGTTTTATTTTATCAGTTAAAGTTAATTGTGATGAGATAAGCCAGTTTGTGTGTACGCCACTCATCACATAAACAAATGAACAATAGTTAGAGAAAAGTAATTGTTTCACATTGTATTGAGTAGGTATATATAGGTATTACCATTAAATTGTTGCAAGTTATTAATGCTCTGACCTCAAACTAGAATATCTTGTGCTTTGGATATCAGATCCAGGACATGCAATCATCTCAGATTTTATTATTTTTATATAATCAACTTCTGCGGTCAGTTTGAGTAAGAAACGAGTAAATTAATATCTGTGTAGACACTTTGTAAAGCATGTTTTTTAAAAGTAAAAATGTCCAGTGCATAGAGTGCATTATATACTTGTTAAATTATAAAAGTGTAACCCATGTTCAAAACTATGTTTACTTACTATAATAAAATCGTTTTTTTATTTAAAATATTTATTGATTAATATTATTTAATTTTAAGGTGAACATCAATTTGATATAAGAAAATCAAAACTATATAGCTATTAGTTTTCTGACTGTGCTGTAAATCGAATTAAATATACCTACTACAAAAGTTTTGATAAAATACGTCACATCATTTAATATTGTATAAAATATTGTATTATATGTATACGAGTATAATATAATGTACAATACAACAAATGTATATCGTCAATAAAATCGGAATATGTATAGACAAACGTTTTGATATAAGCATAACCTACATTGCTATCGGACGTTACATAATGACGACTGTATTTTATTATGGAATTTAGTGAATAAATATTTTCTTTATATCAGAGAAGCATTGTTGGGCGACAGTTACGAGGGCCACACGCGCGCCTTCTCTCGGCCACACGCCTTTTCGACACTCGGGTTATGTGCAGCGCGTGCCCCGATACCCTTTACACTTTACGATTCAAACAATCTATAACGTTGTTAATGCCAACTAATGGCATATACTTTGACATTCCAATCACTTAAGATCTAATCTCTTTAAAAAATGTTAGTGAACCATTTATGATAATAAGTAGTCGAGCCTTTAATAGTGGGATGGTTAATTTAGAGTAGAAACGTGGTTGTGTGGTATAAAAGTCATTCCAAGATGACCAACCGGACACTGATATACCACATCATTGTTCTCTCTTTGAGAATTTGTTTTGATAAGAGCTTCTTCACGTTCCTACCAAATGTATGAATTGAATCTTAGCATTTGTTTCTTTTTGTCTACTCGACGCCTTCGCTTAGTTAAGAGCCTCGATTGTTTTCATAGAAACTTCTCTTGATTTTATATCGGTATAATGTATTATGGTTAAAAATCACTTCGTGGCGACCAAGCCCATAGGTGGAGTGGGTCAATTGAACTAAAATGGAAGCACCATTATCGGCTGTGGTTTATTCTGCGATGATGTAAGATTCAATTTGAGTAAACGCCATAAATATATCAGTGTAATTATTTTCATACCAACTCAGATATCTTAAACCATTGTTATTTAGCACAAGAAATTTGATATTGTGTGTAAGAGAGAGTTTATTTTTCCTCTGATGTGTACAAATAGTTTAAAACCCCTATTTCGATATTAAATGTGCGTCGGATTCTAATAATTAACAATAACGCGATAGTAAACTGCAGAAAATCTCTAAATTAGTTAAGCTGTATAAAGTTGTTTTTAATTAGTTGAATCATGGTAGCGAATTATATATAAGTAAGTACGTAGGTATGTGGTTGTATAGTAGATATTAGGCATTATTATTATTTTTTAAAAATAGATTGATATTCCAGCAAATTAATAATGGTGTATCTGAAAAAGGTTATTGTTAAGCATAGTTCCATACGTAAAATTTCGTTCACAATATTCTCACGACACAAAAGCTACTACGTCTTGAGCTCGTTACAGCGCGCGTGTGCACGACCGCAGCTATTAACCAATAAAATTAATTTCACTTAATGGTAATCGATTATTGAATATAATAATCGCTTTGGCGCAGTTTCGGCGGGTCGTGAACAGTCGTGATATTTGTGATGGATCTGCAGAATAGACCCCCCGTTCTGCCACGTGCAGTTCGCGAACACGACTCTAATTGCACAATAGACTAGCCCTAAACTATCCGTTACCCTTTTTTATAAGGCCAGCAGAATAGTTCAAACGTATTAGCATATACATTTTTAATAACTAACATGTATTTAGACATTGATGGGATAAGTGATATATTGCATAGTTAGAGCACGTGATATAATGTATAATATGTATGTATCTGTACACGAAGATGAAACACGGTATCGAGGAGAGGATGGTAGCAACGCATAAGCGGCGATGTTCCGCAGCCGCTGTAATGGCCAACCTTGTAGGCAATCCATAACTAATTTCTTATTCATCGATATTAATACGGCTACATGACAACCGCCGGCCGCAGTACAAATGAGAGGTGCTCGCTCACAACGGATTATATTTATGTGAACATCTTCTGATCCGCAATTAGTACCGCAAGCGTCTCGTCACGGATGTATTGAGACTGCCATACTATTAGTTATCAATATTACAAGTTCCATTACATTGCCTCACTGACTCTAAGGCCTTAGATATTATTAAGATTTAATCAATCACATAAATACCTATATGTGTACAATGCAACGGAATATTCCGTTATAAATTAGTAAGATTACAGTGAGTCTGTTATAAATATATTTTTCAATATAAACCCGACTGATTAATGTGAACTATTTTATGTAGATATGTCGCTTTGAACCAGTTTAATTGAGTATGCTTGTAAATTAATTATTCAATGATTTTGACCCCAAGTTTGAGCTCATAATGCTCGCGTAGAATTATTGACTTCATTAAGCTTTTAAACATGCTTTTTAATGGAAGAAGAATAACTTTTTTCCTCGTATACACTTTAATACAAAGTTTTCGTGTAAATTTAAGTTTAATTTAACTTTTGAGATTTGTGACTTATTTTGTTAATAAGTGCATTCGAAAAAATAAAGTTGTTAAATAGTTCTCTTATAATAAAATACTTTAATTCATCAAAACTTGTTATTGATAAATTTGGGATTATTTTGTAAGATTAGAGCCGCGTACGTTATTAGTCGACTATCAAAAACACGGGGGCAACACTGCTTAACCTCTCGTTGGATTGTGTTTCAAGATCTACTAATGAACCGAATTTAAGATAACTTTCACCAGATATATATCTAAATATTTAAAACCCGATAAAATATATTTTTAATGACTACCAAAAAGTTATCTCGCACAGTTCCAGTGCGTTTGGGTTGACGTGTTTTGTTTGATACCTATTTGAGAAATCACATGTAACTTACATTTTTATTGGCGCTAAAGTTTTATGTTTAAGAATTAATTAAATAAATTACGAAGAATATTGTGATTTTTATGTGGAGTGACACTTTATTGGCGTTTAATTAGAACGAATCCCGGCATTTGGATGCAGGTAATATAGAAATAAATTGGATTTAAATACACGCTGTCTATTATTACTAAAAAACTGTACATTTTATAAACTTAATTTGTAGATCACATCGAACCTTAATGTCTAATGACATGGTGTGAAAAAGCAATTCTTTCTTTATTTAATACCAAAGTACCATGAACTTGACAAGTTATTCATCGCCCGCAGAGAGATGGACTGCGTAAAAGTACAACCGAGACCGTTAACAAACCCCTAATGCGCTTATTAGACCGCCCGTCTCATTTTATTTACCAAAACTAAAATAATTACACTTGTAACGTTTAGAGTTAATGTTCTACATGAAATATTTATTGCTTTAATGCACGTCGATATGCGAGAGGAACCCAGCCGGTGATAATATTAAAATATATATTTTTAAATAAATATTCATGAATGATAGAGGCATTGCGATACATTACATGGGCCATAAGTCTTGCCGGCGCTCTGCAGTGGGACAGCCGGCGCCGCATCGCGGTCCGTCTGCTCGAGCACGTCTCCGGCACCGAACACTCTTCGTGTAATATAACATTCTTACTTCATCTTCCGTATATCATTTCACGGATATGTTCGATCGAGCTTGTCTAGCGACATGTCGTCGACGTGCTATCATTCATATTTATGATGTTTGATAGAGCTGTTATTATATTACCTCAATGTATTCAAATATTTACATATAAATCTTACGCATATCATACACACACGTGTCTGAATGTAAAATTTACTTTGTTAAAAAATGGTGAGTCAAAGAAAATTATCATTGTATGTTCCGATCGTTCATTTTATTTTTCACTCATTTTTTCTATTGTTTAAGCCGACTCTTGAGTCATTTTGAGTAGCAAATTTGCTATATTTGCTCAAGTATTTTGTTTTTCAAGTCGTCTGCGAACCTACATGAAATTATTTTTGTCCGTACTAAAATTAGACGAAAAATTGTTAATTTGTTGTTTTTTGTAGGTGTTATGTGTGTAAATCGTGGGAGATAAGCTTCTGATCCGGGGACGCACGCGGGCACGCTTGTTGCACCCACGCCCCTGCGCACGCGCCGCACTCCGCCACTCTCATTTGTTACCCTCGCGCCCGCGCTGCTCGCGTGCCAACCACTTATTTTAATAACCGTTTATTTTAATTAATAGACGATAAATAAAGCTTTTTGGGAGTAAATATATAGTAACAATTTCTTAGTGCATTTTTAACTATCTCTAAAATTCATTCAAATCTTGCAAAATGTTTAAAGGAAGTTACAGTAAAACATACAATATCGTCATTCAATTCATAACTTCATATTATATATAAAAAAGTTCTTTATAATTGTAAAGCATGTTCCGTATACGATATGAAATTAGCCAGTCCCAATTAATTCTTTCATTTTGTTTTTCTTTCGCTCGATGGCTTTTAATTTGCAAGCTTAAAAAACAATTACATTTATTATGTAAATTATTATAGCATGATATCGTGCGTCAGGTTTAATGTGACTTTTTATTTAAGCAACAATCTTTGGAGTAGAATATGATTTAATTTATTAATTATACAATGATTATATAAATATTACATTTTAAACATACTTTTATTATATGTATAATGTATATACCTATACTTAAGATTGTTATATAGGTACTTATTAATAATATTTTTCTTAACAATAATTATAACAATCAATTCATTTTTACGTTACTACTACTTACTTACTTTTTACGTTACTACATTTAGTTTAATAACAAAATATATTTACCGTGCATTTCGTTTGAGAAAACAATAGAATGCGCTTAATAAATCAATCTCGAAGTCAGCCCGATGCCATTAGGCAGAATGCAGCCCGTTAAAGTGCAGTTATGATAATTACTCTGGTCTCCTTAATATATATGTATGTGGAAGGTACAGTTCATCGGCTTTTATAAAAATGAATATTTGACCCGTGCTCTCATCGTGCCTCATGAATATGTAATATTAACAAATTATTAATCCAACACTTATCCCGCGGCGGCTGCGAACGCATTCCATCTATTTGGTATTACGCGATTGTATTATATTGATATCTATGCTGTCATATGATTTGAAGGCTTTATGAAGATTAGAAAATAGAGTGGTCTGTGCCGGCTCTTTTGGTGTATGATGATGCCTCCTCTGTGCCTGATATTAGGGAGACGGATGGTCAACTTAGATACACACATTTTAAATATGCCTAAGTAGGTGGACATCATTATTGATAAATACTCCATATTATTAAGTATATTAAAAAACTTGAACTTTTTTTATCAAGTTTGAGATCACTAATATTTTCTTAGTTGAATAATATTTATTTACTTTATCGTAATTTTGGATTTGCTTTTAACACGAATTAGGCCAGGTCTCATTGCTCATTGAGGATATCGTAGCAGATACGCACATTTCATAAAGTTTTGTAATCATTCTGTTATACGTTCATATTATTATTTAAAATAACAAAGTTTTAAATGGTATATATAAATATAACGAACACATTATATTTAAAAAATATGCAAATTAAATGGTTTTAAAAAAAATACATTATTGTCACTCACTTCAGAATACTGGAACGGTTCTTTCTTCATTATCAGCATTCTATGAACCTTTTTTTCTATCGAGTCCAGACACGCGTTCCTAAAATTTGAATACATAAGCAGCTACTGTATTAAAATATTGATAATGCATATTTTGTAATGTCATTAATTGATATCTACTACTTTAATAATATTCATGTCGATAAATGAATAACAACTGAAATGAGTTGGTTATAAGTACTTAGAATATAATGACTTAATTACGTAAAACTTGTGCCGAAGCAAAATCTGAAGCAGATGTCGGCACGTGCTAATTGTTAATTGTGTACAGGCCGGGGAATGTTGATACGAACATACGAATTGCCTCTTATAGAAAATTACTATATAAAAAACTATGTAATAACGTTACTGCAAGTCATTTGTTTAATATACTAACGCTTTTATATAAAGGATTTTAATAATACCTCTTTATTCTTTTGTTTCAAATAACAATCAGATTACAAACTTAAGTCTCGTTACTACGAGTGCGGCATCTGTAAGGGCTTCAACGTATATGCCCATTGCGACTAGACAATAATTGTGTTTATAATATTATAATGGACGTCTAAAGAATGGTCTTAGTGGTATTATGGTAAAATCGTTCATTGTGCTCGGCCAAATAAGTTGTAAGATCAAGGGCAGTCGAGGATGCTTAAGCGGTCTCGCGGCGGTGTCTTTGTGACCACGCGCGTCCCCACTCGCAGCCCTATCTCACCACATTGACGGCTCGATTGTTCCGCGGACTTAACATATCAATTATGTCGAACATAAACCCCGATAAGAAGTTGAGCGACGTGAATAAAATAATTAACTGATTGGTGTTTGTATAATTCATCAAGCCGTGAGTGACTGGCCACTTAGTGCTTCGCTATCAGATAGTTGAAAATATCCGTTGCACAGTAGCGGACAATGGACTCGTGTATGTTCAACGCTATTGTTTTGAGGATTTTAGTGGCAGCGCTTATCACGTTGAACTATATGGTTAATAATGATTACTATTGTAAATGTCTATGTTAATGACGGATGTGCTCAGATAATGTCTGATGGTCTTCATTACCGATGCCCATTACTGCTGTATTTTTTGTTGATTCTTGAATATTGATTCTACAGTTATAGCATGATACTAAAGAGAGTTTAGGCGACGATTTCCCTAGTGCCTATAAATTATTAAGCCAGCGGTCTAACAGTCATAATTATTCATTTTTATGGGACCGAAAGCAGCGTTCGCAGTTAAATTATAATTATTTAATGCGTTTGGTGGTAACATTAAACGCGGTACGCCAATCGAAATCTCGACAACAACGTTATTAATAAAACACACAGGCTGACCCGTGACCGCGGCCGGCGGCGTCCCCGCGGTGCTGCAGCGGTACTTGCGCCATCATTTATGTCCACTGACGGAAATTAAAGAGAAAGGAATAAAAATGTCCCGCCTAATGACGGGCGCGGACCTCTCGCGGCGAATGTGTAATAATTTGCCCCGAGGATGTAAGACCAGCTCACCCATCGACTAAATAATTTTAATTACATGTTATTGATATATTTCCCTCCAAAGTTTTCGAAGAAAACGATAACGCAAAGCAATTAGATGTGACCTATGACTTGACGATTTGTTGTGGGAAAAGCAAAATTTGATCCCTTAGGCATGTTGTTATAATCTATTTTTGTATCATTCAAACGATAACACATTCTGAAATATAATATAAATATTAGATATATTAATTTTCTTTTAGTTTATTGATTGTAACAACAGTAAGTGAATAATAAAATGCCTGGAATAAGTTGCATGCTAGATAAATTTAAAATGGAAAAGGAACATAAAGCAATACTAAATCTTTATTGAGTTTTATCACCACTTCGATTTTTTATACTACAATTTATTAGGTAGAAGAAGTTTATTATAAAAACAAAACATATAGAACAGAAAACGTATTCGTGGTATTTTTTATAAAATGTTGTAAAACTTATATTGCTCTACAACTACATTAGTGGACTGGAGACACGAGCGACTCCATCGCATAATAATCGTGATTCGCCCAGCACGATACTCTAAGTTATTACGCGAAAGATTGAACAAAAATTAGCTGTCCCGGCTTGGAGCCGTAAAAATCGTTTCCTACAGGCACTTGCGCAATCCCTCCGCAATTAAAAGGTTAGTGCACCAATGCGGGTCGTAGAGGATCGGAGGAGTTGTATTTACTGGAGGCTCATGCTCTTAACAGTTGGAAATATTGAAGCATGTCACATCGGGAACTGTCGGTGATAACTCGCACCTCGGGTGGGCTTTCCCGACTCCGATGAAAAGCGTTTTGTCGCCGGCACCAGTTATGAATATTTACGAGATTTACCTAGAAACACGACTTGTTGCTGATGTGTACTTTATACTGAATCTGAATTATGACTTTAAATTAACTACGACTTAGGTACAACATATGTTGTTGAATATTTATTAAAAGATAATATTTATAAAGGGTGCACGGTGTTTATTAAATATCATTATGATGGATACAATATAGGCAATTCATAGGAAAATTAAATTAATTGATCATGCTTTATTTATAATCGTCTCGTCTCGGTGGCCCCTTCATAGATGGTGTTATGTACAAATGCAACACACATTATATTTTTCGATAAAAATTAACCATACAAATAAAGATTCATTTACACAACAATCATAACAAATGCCATAGAAATAATTAAGAGTTCAACCGTTTTATTGAACACCACTCGTATGTTATTATATTAAAAAGCGTTATCGTTACAATCACATTTACCTTCATTTATTATACTACATAGGTTTTTAATAAACAACTTTAAGCTCATTATAATGTAGTCTGTATAAAATCAAATGTCAGGGTTATTTGATATGAAAGTTCATCACACCGTGTTCATAATGGAAGGTAATATCGCCGCGGATGACTATATCATTCTTCGCAATAGAATATACTATTTCCATTAATACACGTTTTTTTATCTTCAACTAAATTTCAATATGTATATTGTCATTTAAATAATTAACTAAAACTAAAGTTTAATTTAAATTATATTGTTTTGATAAATGTTTTAATTTTAATTTACTAATGATTGTTTTAGAATTAGATTTCAAATAATTAGGTATACAGATTATTAGATAGAATAATATGTAATTCAATAAACACAAGTCACCACATTAAGCGCAAAGTACCTACAGCACTAGAGTTCAAGATAGGTGAGGTTCCTTACCCCAAAATATCTATTAAATGATGTGTTTATACTTCGTATATATTTACAAAATATTGTTTTTTTATTTAATATTATTTAAAATAACAGTGTGAGTAATGAAAACACGCACTGGTCTACGTTACGGCTTTAGTGTCTAATCAAAACGTTATTTGTCATGCATCCGAGTCATTGTAAAGAGTTTAGCGGCGGTATGCTACAGAATAAAATGTGCCTCTGAATGTTGATTTAATTGCTAGATAAGTCGTGAGCGCATCTGACGCAATATTGAACGACATCTAGGTACAGATAATGGATCCAAATGTTACGTAGTATTTGAGATTAATATGCTGCAGTTACTTTTTAATAATGATACGTTATGCTTGCTAATGGTTTCATTGCGAAATACGCTTTAGATTATTTCATTAGTGGACTTTGCATAAGCTTATGGAAGTTTATATTTTTGCGTACTCTTTTAAATTAACTGTAAAAAATTATTTTACAATAGACTCCTTATAAATAAATATCATATTTTGTATTTTATAATACCTACTGAATACTGAATGATTCACATATATTACAGGGAAGACATTGTGGTGCGTACACCAGTATTCGCTAGTGATAAATTTAAATGGTAACTCAGCAGTGCTTATGAGTGGGCGCCTAAACACTACAAGGACTATAAAATCGTATATATGATAATACAGGCGCTGCTCTGTGCACTCACTTTGTTGTTCTCCATGTTATACTGACGGCTACAGAATGGGCTCAACCTGCTCAACAATATCGCAGTATAATATAAATAGGATTTTTTATTGAACCATTCGAATCGGATATAAACCTCCATTGCAATGTTGTTTTGGTACTGAAACATGCAACCATTGCCTGAGGCGACAATTGATAGAATTTAATTTTATGGAAATAAACTATTGTAAATTTAGATCAACACAATTTAATATTCCACAGTTATTTCCTAATCATTTTGTGATCGAATTTAGTGTGTATTTATCCATTTTCTTACGTTTTTTAGAGAGTTAGGTACAGGAGATTATCTAATAAATCAACATATGCTTACAATAATAATCAGTATCATTTTTGTTGAAATTGTAATTTTGATAAATAATAATACGTCAGAGGAATAATATGATTCTTAATTCATATTATTATAAAAATAATCCTTTATTGCTTTAAAAATAATATTACAATTGACGTACGTAAAACACAAACTTAGAATAGTTGGCGATATTATCCCTAAAAGCAATTTCTTTCAGATAACCGAGTTGTGATGTTAAGTGACAGATCACAAACAAATTCCCGAAATACTACTACTAGGCCAATTTTTGCGGCTGTTACCCTTCCTCCTACTCCTATGAGCGATACCTAATAATAATGAAAGTTTTTTAAGCGTCTGAAGAGTACTAAAATAGTCCCTAAATTTTCCTTTCATTACGCCCACTAGACATTGTTTTTTGAAGTATACAGAAAGTATATAGATATTATATACATTACGTAGAGAAAAATAAGTCTAATTGAGTAAAAGCATTTACTATTTGATTTTTTAGAAATAAAAATAAAAACTTATGAGAAATATATTATACTAGAGACGATACTAGCAATAATGTTGTTACGCTAACGTTATTAGCTCAGTGGGTTAATGCGATTTAGTCGGTTACTAGTGCTCTATCTGATACGACGTGTTTCTAAGTTTAATTTCAATATTATTAGAAAAAAAATGTTATTAGTATATACTTGTACGCTTATAATATGTTTCAGTGTGCACTTAATTCAGGATCACATTCTAAATTATTTCTACTGCGTAAATAACTGTTAACTATTTTTAACACCGATGAGCAAACAATAATTTTAGCTTTATTTTAGGTAAATAAGTACTTATTATGAGATATATGTCCCATCTGATTTAGGGACTACACTATAAGTAAAATGACACATGAATGTGTGGCACATATTTCCTTTAATTGTCTTCTCGAGTATGTTTAATGAAATAAAATGCTTATTATGAATTTATTTAATAAGTATTTTGTGTTCTAAAAATATACTACAAAAAATAATTTATACAAACAATAGTAGAAAGAAAATAAGTTATAAGACAGAATTTCAACCGATCATTGATATAAATTAATTTACTTAAAACTTACCAGAGTAATAATTTACGAGCTACATACCTACCAATTAAGTATTAGACTTTCACATTTCGTCACTGTATTCTCAATAAGTCAGACGTTCAGTAAATCCCTCAGAGGCGTAGAGTGGTTGCGTTGCAAATAAATCTTAAGGGGATCAGTGGGCGTAACCAGCTCCTGTTTCCTTGATGCTGATCAAATAAATGCCACTGTCGACAACATTGCTGTTATTATGTAACTGCTGATGAAGTTTATGTATTTAAATTTGACTTTTATGACTTATAATCGTGAAAAGTTTTATAAATAAATTGTGTTTATGTTAAATATGTAGTTAGAATGATGTTTTGTTTTTACTTTCTTTTGTCATGATTGTGAAATATAATTTTACTAATTTCTGATGAAAGGGTGAAAAGTCAGTCAAAGCAGCTGCGGGCTGCTATGGTATCTAAACTCTAAAGTAAGTCTGGTTTGTACATTACCTAGCGGAAGAAACTCACAGCATTATGAAACGCCTAATTTTAACACTGACATAACTTCTTAATCATTGGGAACAATAATAGTGTGTTTTGGTAGGTAAAAAGACGGACCAATATTTCTGAGACTTGCATTGGGTTCTAAGAATGTAAGGATAAGGATTATGAGCAGATCATAATATAATTACTAATGTGTGACTTTATTGCAGTACGATTGTTAGTTTCAAGTTAGCTGTATGGTTATTATGTAAATGTTGACAAGTATTGTTGATGTTATTTGACATATTTGCTATTACAATGGTGGAGCGAGAACAGTGGCTGCTATGACAAGTCAAGTATGTTAATATGCAGGCTGTGTCTGTCACAACACTGACGGCTAGTCAAACTGCTGAGCCGGTTTTGGCTATAAATCCCAGGACACGCCTTGGTTCGTCTAGCGTCGGGGTTTTGCAAAAATAGTTATTATCGATGTATTATAGATTATAGATCTAATATAAGTGAATTATAATACAAGGGTAGAGAAGGTAACCTAACCTAACCTGGAAGGAACGTAAGCAAACTTAGTACTTGCAATACGTAATATTTACTTAAAACAAAATGAATAATATTATTCGTAAAGGTTTTGTTCAAATATAAAAACTCTCATTATTGAAATGCATGAACAAATATTAACGCGTCTCAATGCAAATTTATTCATAGTCCACATTATGAATAAATATTATATTGATAGTTTAAAATACGAGAGCAATAACAATTTGCTTATGTAAAGAGATTTGTATGTGTTTTTTTTGCAAATGAAATATGATCAGCTACCTCGAAACAGAAGTCAATGCGACGCTTCAAAATTATTGTTAGATTATTTAATTAATTTATCTCTACTAATGAGTAACTCTAAAATTTATCATTTTACTTATATTTTTACGGTCACCTTCATCGCTTTCATATACCGCAGATACATAATCACATAAGTAATGTAAAGAGCATTAGTTACCAGCATGAAATGTTATAAATATTTATAAATAAACTATTTATTTTGTATTTCAAGTTTTTAAAGCAACACCGATAAAGTTAACTAATTAGTTGTCTAATAAAACGACAATTTCAAAATTAACTGTCCTACTATAATATTATTACTTAGTTTTACATTCTAAGTGCACGTGTGATTGAAATATTCATAGTTGAAGTTGTTGGCCCACTATAGAGGCTACTGTTATTTCAACACGAGCTCGGTTAGCGTGCATCAGGCAGGCTGCTCACGAGTACGCTCACTATAAATCAGATGCGCCGGCGCACACCGCTCGCCGATTAATCGCGGCACAGCTCTACACAAATCAAAATGTAAATGGATATAGTATGTTAAGTGCGCCGGTACTAGTAATAATGATGTTAGCATTAGGCATATTAATTGGCTGGATAGGCGCTATCTCTCCTCGGCGAGGCCGCGAGTACGCGCTACCCGTGCTTTTCGAGTGATTTCGACATTGCGAATACGTTGAGTGCACGCATATCAGTTACAGAGACGTGTCATTTGTATCCAGATATAAGAGAATGTTTCAAGTTATTAATTTACGAAACTCAACTCGTATCCTTATTTGTAATGATAATACCAAATCCGTGGAATTTATTTTGTTGAACGAATCTTAAATTAAGTTGTTTACACTGAGTTTAATTAATTTTTTTTCATACTGTTATATTGTATAAGAAACAATAAAATACAGTTTCAATATCTTGTCCCCATATTCTAAATACAGTGTAAAGTATGGTAATAAAGGTAATATTTGCCGAGTGAAAGAACAGTGCGGTTTCTCGTTCATTAAGGCACGAAAGCTCGTTCAATTGAAAAACCGGATCCCTAATGAAGGTTGCAAAATCAAATCGGCATCGATTTCAACGGATGCAACATTTATATGCATTTAGTGTCATCGCAGGACAGGCTGGAGTTCTGCTACGCATGTTGTCGACTTTATAGTAGACTCGGAAACCAATTTATAAGTTGTCCCGGTAACGAACACAGAGAATCCCGCTAATTGAATCATGCCCGATTGTGGATCAGCTATCTACGGAATTAGATACTGCGTATTGTATTAGTACAGTTATAATATAGGTACATATTATAATATTATATTAGAACTTTAGATACTCTTTATTATCTCTGTGGCAATATGTTCTGGATTCGACTCCCAGATGAAATAATATTTATTTGTTATGTTAGTTAATTTTTTAAATTATAATATACTGTATTAGAAAATATTTATAAATATACAATACGAATGTTGTTTCGATCGGGAATCGAACCTGGGACTTCTGTATTACTGCTTGGAGTTGAACAAATGATTTATATAGTGATATTGGTACATAGGTATATAAAAAATACATTGGTGAAATAAATCGCCATATTGCTTTATTATCAGCGTTGTATTATGTTTAGCGAATTAAAATTAAATTTACATAATAAACTCAATGTTAATCTTTATTGCAGTTACTTATCATAACGTATTTCGTTATTGAAACAGAATTGGATTAACGCGATAATGAATGTGTGTCGAAATTTATAAATATTTAAACATCATGAGAACTTTTAAAACGAAACGAGCCAAGTTTAATATAATTATAGACATAAGCAATAACTCTATTATCTGAATAATTATGTTGTATGTTATTTAACCCATTCATTTGTCGTGAAATCGCTCAGATTGACCAGCTCTCTATGATTTGTTTAAGAGCCGATTATAAACTATACTATAGGTTACTATAAAACATGTAATTCGATCACGATTCTATTTCGAATCCGAGCTTAATTGTTAGAAGTGGTAAGTAGCAAATGTAGGATCAGTTCACGATTTAAACATGGATCGGATCGTGTGTGAAGAGTGCATCATAAAATTATTTGTATTTTACAGATCATATATTACCGTTCTAGTAGCATTTAAGAACAG
Source organism: Tineola bisselliella (assembly GCA_028551675.1). Taxonomy (NCBI): domain Eukaryota; kingdom Metazoa; phylum Arthropoda; class Insecta; order Lepidoptera; family Tineidae; genus Tineola; species Tineola bisselliella. The sequence continues at coordinate 55,653 of JAPWLS010000704.1, forward strand.
TATTTATGTTACAAGCTGCGGGTAAAAATTATAAACAAATGTTGTAATGTAAAAGAATTTCAAAATAGCCTTTTTGCTCCACTTGTACAATGTTATTTAATGCAATTAATTTAATTATCGATATTGGACCAGCCGATTCAAAAGTGTATCGTGGGTACGCAACATATCCCGTTATTTGCTTTTATGGTAAATTTGCTCGTGAGCATAAATATAATTTCTATATATTGGTAGCTTTATAAGGAATATCTGACTAAAAATTAGCGAAATTGTCGCAAAAATTATATTTTATTGTAAAGAAATTAATGCAAAGAAAGCTTTCCATCCGTTTTGTAGAGCGTGTTTAAATAAATACTCACTCAGTTAAATATATGTATGAGCGCTATTACGCTTATATTAAAAACTCGGTTACTAGCCTACCTATTTATTTTTAGATATCTGTCATATCTTGATACGCACTACTCTATGATCAAAATATGCCATTAATTCTAATACATTCTTTGTTAACCCAGCATTTCATATCAATGATGATACGTTTCAAGAAATTGGCCTGAGAAATATGAGAGAATTTTATTTGTTAAACTAATATTTTAATCTAACAAAAACATGTTTTGTTAGATTATAATCCAAATTTTTCTTTCATTAAGTTAACATAAAAGCGTACAAGAATCTAACGAACTCATATTTTTTATATTCATAAAAATGAGCACATATTTGTGATAAATATTTCGAACAAAATTATATGATAGAGTGATATATTAGTTACATGTTATTTCTATATCTTCGGACAAGTACTGACGACGCAGTGGGTTTGTCTGTCCACGACACGCGACGAATGGACTACGATTGTTTTGTACGTCAATGTGGTTGGAACTGATTTTTATAACTATAGAACTGAACTATATTATTATAAAAAAAAATTAATGCATCAGCCCCATGTATTATCAGTTTGATTTGAAAAATGCTAAAGTTGTTTAAATAAATTTGTTACACATGTGATAATTCGTAATAGCTCATTGAATGAAATATGTATTAAAGTACGGATGATAACGGAATTAATCCTGGTTAGTCGATATCAAATGTTTAATACAGAGATGTATAATCCACATTTAAAGCAAGTTAGTAAGGAGTTCATTTGTTTATTGAGTTTAATGTTATTATTATTGGTTTAATAGCACGCATACTTATAAAATTATAGTTCATGTAATTGGAAGTGAAGAATGGGAGTATAAAAGTACAATTACTAAAAAAATTATTTCGAAGTAAGAACAAGTTAATGCTGGTGCATCCAATTAAAAAAAATCTCATGGTCCAACCACTTTGATTGTCGCCGATTAAACTAATTACAGCGATAAGTCAGAATAACATCTACACGTGCCATATAATTTCAGCAATTTTTTAAAAGCTTGGGTGGTAAAGCTCCATTTGTGACTTGAGGTCTTCACTACTTCGGCGGTCGTAATTGAGTTGTTATGTCGGTTTTATTGTAAATACCATATGTTTGTGTACAAATATTTGATGATAATAATAATAAATACATATACATAAACACACAAGGTGGGGCACGGGAACCTCCAACATTTCAAAAAATCGCAGTGTCGTCGTCTGCTAGTGTTCCTGATCGAAAACAATTTTGTCTTGAATCTGCATATTTAGGGCAACAGGATCTATCTACACTAAATGTGAATGTACATAACGTTTCTGATAATTTATGTAGTTTTCTTATATCAGCCTTTTGAAATGTGGAAGGTTCTCGTGCCTCACCATGTACAATGCACTGATCCCAAACCACAAAGTTTCGACTAGACAAGAGCAGTTTCAGGACAAGAATAACACAAACAAACTTATTACTATATCATATATGTACATATACATGTTTATAATATATTAATAAATAAATATTTGTTTCATACTAACTATTGCGCCATATAGGCAGTCTATGAAAATGTAATAAATTATAATCTAATGTAATATAATAAAATTCTGATTTTAAATATTATTTATGGTTATAAAGTGGTACTATGATTATTTTTATAAAGAGAAATAGTAAAGAAAAACTTTATAGCTTGAGTTGGTTCAAACTGAAAATAAAAAATTAACAAAATTATAGTTTTCACTCTTTGAATATATGTATTACAATGTATCTTCATTTATGTATTTGTATTGTAGCACAAAAAAAACTTATTCTTTCGATAGTAAAAACGCTTTTTTTCTAATCTAACCTAACTTAATTCTTTAGATTGTAATAAAAAAAATGCAACTTCCTTAGTAGACCATGTGTATCATCGGTAAAATTCTTGTACGTTTAAAAAAAACATTTCTAAAAGAAAACATTTGTTTATTAATGAATACTTCAAAAGCAAGAACGTTATAATTGCATATTGATTGATAATATTAGCTTTACTCATATCTTGAAATTAGTTAATTTAAACGATTGATCACGGTTATTACAACCACAAACACGCAACTATGATATGAATAAAATTGTTAAAGTTATTAAGCTATTCAATTTTTTATTTTTTTAATCAATGTTATAGAAGTACAAATATGTTATCGGCTTTTCATATTGTCATAGTAGGTACGTGTACAATTTGATAGAAAATAATAATATTACATTGAAACAGTTTCGGGTTATATATAATATAGTAATCAGACTCATATAGAGTTCATGAGCGGAAAACAGCTACCACAGAGAATGTTGTCTTCGGTATACCGGCCGGAAACGTTCAACTTTTATTAATAAAACGTAAAAACATTAGAAAAATAATTGTAAAACCAGTATACCTATGTGTAACAAAACCAATTTTATAGATACACGTATTTAACCACTGAGTTACCTTTCGTGTTATCAATTTATTTTTCTTATCTGAGGCAAGATTTGTAGATAAAAGTTTCGATATCCATTCGACGTCGTGTACTTTAATTGATCACTTAATTATTTTGCGTGTCTATTTTTGAATAAAAAAAGTATCTTTTGAAGGTTCCGAAGCGACGTTCCAAGTACTAATTAAGGTCCGTATCGTTATCACCCTTTTTAGTTTAGTATAATTTAATTTATACGAATAATACTTCCTTAGGTTTTACGCGAACGTATTTTAATTTTTAATTAAAATAAAACAGTTTTTATGTGTCATGCTATCGCGTTTATTTTGATTATTTTAATCCGATGAGCTTTGCTATTATCGTAGTTTAGTAAATGCGATATGTAGATACTAAATATTTCATATTATTTTAATTTAGTTAATTTATATGTCAGAATTTTTGTCTCTTAAGTTACCCTACGAGAATTGGTCCAGCGTTGGCATTGGCTATATATTATTTATTTTATTCAAATTCCTTTATTTTGTGACCTATCTGGTTGATGCACAACTCTCCAAGCAAAAGTAGCTACGTGCTCCATCTAAAATGTGTTACATATATATAACCACAGATGTAAAAATAATTTACAGAATGTAAGATTTAGCATAGATTTTGTATGACATGTTTTTGTCATGCATATTTAGCTTAATAATGGATAATAAGTATTTCGTTCGATATTTAAAATGCATTCTTTTTGTTATTCGTTACACTTTTTAAAATTCAAAACCTATTTGTTGTCAACAATTTATTCAAATGTTAAAAGACTACATTATAGTAAAAATGGCTTTAAAAATACATTAAATTTTTCCGATAGGATCAGTTACAATTCGAAACGAAATATACTATTTGAAAGACTCATCTTTTTACTTTAATTTGTAATTTTCCCAGTAATTAAGGGCTCTGTCCTCTGTTTAATGCAAATGAACCTATTTCTGATCATTAGTCCGTACACGTTCTACTAACATTATTTTTCGTTAATTATTCTTTAAATTTAAACAACGTATACATATTTGTTATTCACACGCAACATTTGACTACTTAGAAAATTTATTAATTAGAAACCCCATACAAACATTTACAAAAACAAAAAACAGTAAAAAGTTAGTTACAACTTATTAATAGGAATAAAATATGATTATATTTGGCAGTTCTATTTATCGTTTCTTAATAATTTTGATTATTTTTAGTAAAATCTATACTAATAAAGTTTGCGTGTTAGAACTCAGAAAATGAAGCTCCGATTTAAAAAAAAGCGTTATAAGGCTCTTTTATCGAGGGTTATATGCTTTTCCTAATGAGTCCGTTGAAATCTAGATAGTCTCATAGGAACCATAATTTTAATTTCTATGTTAATTATAGTCCATATACTTTTGATGTCTTTAATTTTAGTTAAGAAAATACTCTGATTTGGACAACAAGTCATGTACGTAAGTAATCCAAATTTAACGCGGTTGAAACAGTATTTGCGCAAATTTATGTTACATTACATAAATTCAATTATTTGAACTGTTTACCATTTCAAATTCTTATTTAATACAATATGATGGAGTATTACGCTGATTACGCAATTAGTTACGGTTGTTTAAATAAACAGTTGAAGCAACATCTTTTATAAGCGGCAATTTGGTTTTACATTTTTGACATAAGTTTTGTTTAAGATAATGAATTTATTATTAGTATAAAACTATTAAGCCGAATCCGTAATTACTATTTAATTTTTATAACCAAACCTGTACATTTTTATTAGTAATTATTTTCAAATGAATTTCTATGTTTATGCCTTGTTTACGGCCATCGAAGCTCGTTTCAAAGCCACCACCCGCCATCTTTGCGTTATCAATTAAAAGTTTTCAACTCAATTTATCTTATCATGGCATAGTATCACGAGTAGTTCCACAATGAACGACGTGCCGATATCTTCCAATTTCTAATCTAAATGATCCACCTTGTTAAGTTTTTTTTTATTATATAAAAATGTACTATGCAGAGACTATAATAGATGTTATTTTCGTTTGTATATGTGTTCAAATTTATTTTTAATTTAATAACTTAATACGGTGATAGCTATAGGAAGTGGCTGGTGTGCGCGCTATCGCGTTGCTGATAACCGCGTCTACGCTGTCCGTGCCTGCCCAATCAAAGTACTTCATTAAAATCTTATCGACGCTAGATAAATCACCTAACGGCTGCAATCGATTATTTGGATAATTAATGATAGTTTCTTAAATATATTGAATTCTTCTTCCCTTATTAAACACGCAGGTTAGAACGAGGCGTAGTTTTAATTTCAATTGGTTTAGGCATAAACTCAGTCTTTGCACATATGGACCCTCGTGTGTGGATATCCCAAATGTGCACCTTACTTTGTTATATATGGATTGTACATTTAATGTATATGATGTAATAAAAACTGTTTTTAATATTTACAAATAACGCAGGTTCCTGTGTGAATGAAAGTCACAAGTAACAATTTCCATATCCACACTTTTTCTAAGAAATCTATTATTTTTAACATAGGTAAGTCTTGCATACATTATACTTTGGTTGGGTGTTGATATAATTATACTCACCCCATGTTACTTATATGTTGTGTAGCAATAAAGGACATGATTGGAACGCATGGTCGCGTGTTACCAGGAGTCAGGAGCTGTCGTATTCCACACGGGGCCCGGTTAACCCGATAGTATCTCCGGCGCCAGAGCCACCACATTAATCTACATCAGCACACGCTCGCAAACAGATTAATGAACCAGATAAACCATTAAATACGACTACTGATGTCTTTTACTCTAACAGCAACAGAACAGACGTACCTGTACGTCTCGGAAGACAATAATTGATGAATTAAACGGATTCGACTACATTATGAATGCTAATGTGTTCTTCTAAGTAGATATCGTCTTGATAATTAGAATAAATGGTTTAAAAGTTTTGGGTGAATTGATTCGGTCTTCGTCGGAATTCACGTTAAGTAGCTTCAGATGGGTGGCTAATGTGTTTTTGCTTGTTCGTTGTTTCTTTGATGTGTAATGAAGAGTTAGACCTCCGAGATTTATGCTTTTACAAACTACTAACTTAGTATTTATTAGTTTTTATCTATTGATTTCTGTGTTACATATATTTGCTTGTAAATTTTTTTATTAGCTACAATTCGCTACACTTCTCATACTTTCGATCGCCAATTGAACACAAACTCCATTGACCTTAATTGATTTCAATTGTTTAATTACAAGTTGTTATCTTTTACACAACAAATTAAGAAATAGTGTCACATAAATAGTTTTAATTTGCAAAAAATACTTGGTTCCAGACAATTTCAGTTATATCATATTATTTTAAAATATTTTGAAGTTATTAAATTTATCATCGTTTTTTTAACAAATGGCTCACTAAAAGACACGGGTCTTCCCTGAAAGTGTCAGGACATACGAGTTTTAAGATTTTTATCGTAATATTATGATTGCGTGTACGATCGCAGTTCGCGCCTTTATCCGTGTCACGTGGCATTGCGTGAGCATTTTGCCCACCAACAGAAATATCCTAAATGTCCCGCATAAAAGACAAATAAAACTTTATTATTTTATTTTACTAAATAAATTTTTAAATCCAAAATTGAAAATAAAATAAGACATCGCCGTAAAAATAAAATTCTAAATAAAATCAAAGTTATTGTGTATAATTTGCAAATATGGATCTTAACGTACAATAAATTGTTATGAATGTGCAACAGTACCATCTCGGTGCATCCTTATACCTCAGTAGGTATTTACTTTTCATCCGCACTCACAGATAAAAGTGTCATAATATTTATATCATAACTTAACTTTCTTATGGAGGTCTGTCATAAAGTTAAGCGGGCTTTCTAGACAGTATCATCATCGACCATTATGATACTTTTGCCGAGGGAATAAAGTATACATTCGTGCAATAATATTTGTCAAGAAGTAAAATTGTTATCGATGCAGGGTGTAGCTGTCATTCGATAATGTTTCTAGTTGGTTCGCAATAAATATGAGAGTCCAGGGCACGGTGGTGTTCGACTCGGTGACGGCATGGACTATCTAATTTTACTACCAATATATTGTCATTAAGTGGATACTGATCTTGTTATACGCACAATAAGAGATGCAGGCCCCGCGCTATACCCACCGGCCGACCTGTGCTATACTTCGCCCCGCCTGTTACAATTTATATTCAAATGGCATTTATAATCCAAAGAATTTCTCACACATCGGATATCTGTTATTCTAACTTAATATGTCAAATCTGAGCTGTTATATGACAATATATGCTTGTAACTTATTTATATCTATTATCTATTTGGCAATTATAATTACAACGATTGAATAATTAATTGTTGCATGAATACCGTTAATTAATAAATACTTAGTTATCAATTGAAAAGCGATTTGTGTATGAAATACGCAATTGGTATATAAACGATATATAGAACATGGTATATAATAAACCATGTTTTAATTTAACTCATTTAAAAGACTTTATTATCGTTTATTTTAATTAATTTATTGGTCATTTCAAAAGTTTTTGCTGTTTGGTTTATGTTTATAGTGGGAAAAATTTTTATATTGCAGGTATGTCTTCTATTCTACAATATTTTGCATTTAATCTGTCTCTAATTGTTGCTTTTAAATAAATAGATAAATAAGTCAAAGTTGCAAAGAGGCTAACGCGATATTAAGCCGCAAGTATTTTAAATCTATTAAATCATTTTCACGAATAACCTCAAACTGACGTACTTTCGTACGTAGATCACTGATGAGAGCAGTTAGCGAGCACGTACGGCACCGTGTCATTCAAGATTACCGTCGCCAAGGTGATTTCCTCTCCTCTAGGCGTGTACATTCTCACGGGTATTTGAGCCCTCAACTGTACAAATAAAATCATTTTGTGTATAGTTCACGAGTCGGCTGTTTACTGGTCACATAAACTGGACGTCTTTACTAGTCCGCTCATCCTCTACTTAACAGTGGGACTACTACTTTGGGAACGTCTAAATTAGTAAAGTGAGAAAAGCTAACGTCGTTTGTAACCGTTTCGATCGACGGTAAATTGTTCGATAACATCTTTTTCGATGGGTCGATGACTTCCAATATATATTGTGTTGATTTTCGGTTTACTATAATGGGAAACTTGTAGCTATTTGATGACGTCCCAATAATCTTATTTTTTAAAATGTATTAACTTTCCAAATGATATCATAAGGTATTATAAACTTCTAAGCATCAGTTCTTATTATATTCTGTAATAACAATAATATTAGGAGTCAATCCATGTTGTATTCCCACGGGGCAACATCGATCATCGGAAGGGATTATCCATACAAGTAATATTAATCTCCTCTTGGATGAAATGTCTTGAAAAGTCTTGACCAAATTAATGTCTAAATTAAAATTCACTCAATTTGGGTTGGGCTCATAATAGGGCACAATAGACGGACCACCCGAGCACAGGAGCACAATCAATTGATGTGTTCACTTCATCATATTAATCGCCTACCGCTTGCAGACTCACTCGGGTTACGCGAGCCTACATTATTAAGGAGATCATTATAATGTATCTTAAGGCAAAATTTTAATAGAGACATTTCTAACTACTGTCAAAACAAACCGATATGGAATAACAAATAACATTTAATAAATTATTTGAGTGTTGTGACATTCTTTCTATATTTTAGGAAGCGACCCTCATTACTTTGAAATAACATTTTCCGTGATGGTCACAAGGATCGGCAAAATCATTTAGATCGCCATTCTTTCTGTTAATCGTGTTATAAATTGATGCAGCGGTCGATGCTCTGCGGCCCTTTGTCGGCAATCTCAAAAGAAGCCAACGTTTATTCATCAAAAATACTTATTTCAAATTTAATTTAAATGTCTATTAGGCCGCTGCTTAAGGGATATCATAATCGTTGCGTTCAATACTTGACTTATTATTATCAGTTTATTATTCTTAATTATAATAAATTTTATTATAATCAAGAATAATGATTTTAACCGAGCAATTATAAACTTTTTTTATTTGTTTGATTATTCAATTATATTTAAAAATACCACTTCCAAACTATTTATCATTTAATATTCGCAAAATTTAAAAGTTTTTTTACTAATAAAAACACACATACCTATTCTAATTTTTCTAATTTCTCACAATAAAATGAACATCTTCCTGTCAGATACAAACGGGGTCCATAACCGGCCGTAATTAATATTTAGGCCCGAATGCATGCTAACTTTTGTCAAAATGTTTGTGTTGCATTTTTAACAACGCATCTATCAGCTGTTTTATGCATTTCTATAAAAACGCTATTTTATAGCCCCATGTAATAATATAAATTTATATAGAGCTGTTAGTTCTTATATTTGGTGTTGCGCACTACGAGATGTCGTGATGGTATGTCTTTATTTTAACAATAAATCTTATAATATTTGAGCAGTAAAATTGCTCATTGGTCTCTATGCAAGTATTTACTATCTACAGAACAGTTCGTGTGTCCAGCACATTACTCAGAGCTCATTTACCACTAACTACCTCGCATTCAAAGCAACAATTTTACGAGATTGTATTGATTTTACTGACAACCCTCTAAAGAATTTATTTGCGTTTACGAACTACATGTCAATTAATTGTGCGTTTCAATTTTCATATTTAATAGCTTAATTGGTAATTACTTTTAATGTTTTAACCCATAATAAATTTAATGGCTCTATTATGATCACTGCTTACATGAAATTGATTTTATCTAATAAATTGTTATGACATTTAGTTTAATGAGAACGTATGAATGCCGAAGCTAATGAACTATCATTCGGATGGAGTTTGAATATGTTCCTTTAATAATATAGGCTATATGGATATTGGAAAATGTAATGTATAATTCTAGTTAATGAAACGTTTGAAGAAAGAAACGCGCTTGCTTGCTAGCTATAATTTAAAAAATTATAATAAATTATTATTTTTTTAAAATGTAAACTCTATTAAAGTTTATTACAACTTGACGGAAAAAGATTAGTGGCAAATATTTAAGCCTACTTAACTACATTACAATACAAAATGTTGTTCTGAAACGTCATCACACCTTGTAAACTCTTGTCTCTTTTATAATCAATTTAGTTTCTTTGAGCATAACTTAACTCATTGTTGACAGTCATCTTCCATCGAGCAAACATTTAAATGCGAACAAACGTACAAAAAATGTTTAAAAATAGCCTACTAAACCTTTAAAGTTTGACCTGTTTAAGTAATTATTTGACCTTTAAATTGTCAACTGAAAATGAAAATGTCAGAACTATTCACAGGGATTTGTCAGGACTTTTATTAATATAAATAACTAACAAATAATGCAATGTTACATTCTGTCTGATGAAGCTACAGCGCAATCCGCGAGCGAAGACAACCGTACACAGCGAAATGACTGCAGGCAGCTGCATGGTATACTTCTTTTGTTTTACTCGGGCAATTACAAGCTGATCTTGGCTTTAGTCGCGGCGGGACGGTAGAGTCAACAACAATATTATCTTAGTATAGATACGGGTTAAGATATAGATGTTAAATAGGCACTTCCACCAAAAAAGAAATGAAAAGCGACATACATGTATGATGTTTATACAAGTCAAAGAATGAATTCAGTGTTGGGGAAAAGAATGAGGAGTTCGGTCGCAGGATAACCGCGCCCGAATGACTCGACGACTTTATGCATGTTCCGAATTGTATCCGAAAATATTTGTTTCGTTTGTGACTGAATTAAAAAAAAATTAAATATCAAATGCTGTATTCTAAAGCTCCACTTGTTATAAAGAACATTAATTTAATTATGTTATTAATAAACTTTAAGTACAAATATGATACATTTATTATCTTAATTTATGGATAGGGTTTCATATTTTCTTAATATTATTATTTACCTTAAGGAGAATTTCCTTAAATACTTTAGATTTATATTCCTTTACACGTGTAGAAATTTATCCTCTAGTACTCGATTATTTAACACTAGTTTTTATTCATTTACTCAAAGGAAAAAAGTGCATATGCAATAGTATGCATTTCTGAATGCACCCTCTAGTAATGCACAGTCACACTAACACTACACGAGCGAGAGTCACATCACTATTCCACTTCCGGGAACCCTCATATTAAATAGATTATTCCTTTTTTAAATTTAATATGAAATTATACGATTTATAACCTTTATAAGTCGACATTGAACAAGTGTCGGAGTGCATAATACCCGAAGTTCAATATACAATCTACTTCACATAACTAAAACGAAGCAATGTGTTAAGGTCAGTTCTTATTATCTTATTCACAGATTAGAAAAAACTTTCAAACATTTAAACTTTTAAATCATCACTTTAAAATGTTTCTATTTTCAAATTGAAATTATTTAAATTTATGTTAATTTTAAAGAGATCTTGCACAAAAATCTCTTGAAAAAAAGCGTAAATCTTCTAAGTTGTTTAAGTACTATTTAACAGTAAAATAAATATACCGTGTCTACTTAAGCTATAGTCCACTTCTTATAAGCGAGAGCAACCTATTTAATACTGATCAGATAATAAGTTACGCACTGAATGCCTTTTACTAGAAAGAAGATTTACTTATGTCTGCTTACCCCGGAGGAACAAATAAGTTGAATTTTATTTAACTCGTGTAACAATACCGGGTCATGAATACTCTTGCTTCGTACAATGGATAACCTTCCTTATAAAATAAGGTATAAGGAGGCCATTGCTTTGTCATAACATTTAGAGGAAAGGATGAAAGTTATTTATAACGTCAAGTTCATGCAGCGAGTACAAACAGTCCTCAGCTTCATTGGACACACGAATGGTCTTAATTAGAAGTATTGTGTGAAAAATAAATCATATTCTTTCCGGCTTTATTGCGATTGCGAATGCCACTATAGTAAATCAAAAACCTATTCCATCCAGTATTGTTTTATGCCCCTGAGCAAAGATTAAGAAATTAATGAGTGGTTAATGGAAGCAGCGTTAATACCGTTTAAGTTTTATGTGGTGATAATTGTAATTTAAACATTAATATGCGAGATGCAGCTATTTACATTCATCATTCATGCATAGAATATAATAACGGAAAAGTTAATTATTTCAAGTCACTATTATGGAATATGTCTTATACATGAATATATGTAGTTTGCATAGACGGTGGTAAAGATCGACGCATGGGCCGTGTCTCGCTTCTGATTACAGGTCCTCAGCGCTCATTACACTGTTAAATTACTAAATGACATGCACAACGCAAGCGCACAACCCTCGATCCTGTTCTTACAACATTCTCGAGAACTTAATGCTCCTATTAACCGATAAACTGTTCATTTGCGTGAAAGTAAATCTTATTAGCATTACAAACATTAGTGTTCTGTGTTATTATTGTTAATAGGATATTAATATCGGTATTTATTTCAATGATTTTCTGTTAATTATATTATGTATGTGTGTTAACCACTATATGACATTTAGCTATAAATATATATCTCCTGACTTCAATAATGTGCAGATAAGAAATTTGTTGAAGAGTTATTTCCTCGTGTAATATTAATTACAGCTCGTTTTACAAGAACTCGCTACATTCGGTCGCGTGGTAAGTGGCTGTGTTACCAAATTATTATGACAACGTGTAAAGATAAAATCTGTGAGTGGACAAAATTGGTGCCGATGTCATGGACGATGAAGATGTAGATTAAAAACTCAGTAAACTACGAGTGACGGTGCGTGCGAGAAAGCCTGTACAGATGTGACAGAGGGATTATAACAGAAACAAACGTTGACAGATCGTGTGGACAGACTCGTTACTACGACTGATATCGACACATAACGTGACGTATGGCCACTATCGACTATATTAAATCTCAATTAAAGCTTTTCACACGTTACGTCTTCTTGTCACGAAGGCTAATTTTTTAATGAGCACCGAAGTAATTTAGAAACTGTCGTGTGATTTTTAATGGAGTTCAACATGAGATTCTATCTAATAATAATATGTTACTCTGCCTACTCCCTATTTTATTGGCCACATTTAATTGGTAACCTCAGCGAAGTTTCAATAGATTCTTTAGTGCAGTTAGGTTCCCATAAAAAGTCATCGTGCCTATTATAATTATTAATACCTCCGGCGGTGTTTATCTTGTTTTTGGTAATAGAATACCTGGAATATTTTATCAATCGCCTCACCTCACATCAACGCACGACCGAGTAATTTAATATAAAGCATATCACTAAATGATCTCTCGTGCTCGAGATGAGTATCATCGGGTTAATAACGGTGTTCGAAGTTTCTCTACGCGGGACACGCGTCCGCGATATTATCACCACCGAAGCATTATTGATGAGAGCCAACTATAACCAAATAGCCTGGGGTTCCTATTTGTTTATCATCCTCTTAAAATGTACAAATAGCCTTTTTGTGCTTAATTGAAATTTTTGTGGGACATTCACCCCAGCTTTTTATGACAGGTGCAGGCTTGAATGGCATTGTCGTGAGATTGTGCCGAGATTGCTGATTACTGACTAACTCGGTGGCAAGATAAGGATATATTTGTCGTGCACGTAGCTGCCTAATTGTCGAACAGAAGCCGCGTTTTGAGCAACCACCGGTCGGAATGGCAGTCATTGTACATGCCACTTATGGTTCGGATAATCAAAGTAACCTAAATTGTTGGTCACGTTGTTGTTTCATTCATAAATTATCCATAATTAAGTATTATAATATTGACAAGATATTGCAATACTTAGATATCTATGTTATAATATATTAAATGTATGTAAGGTAAAAGGCCCAGTTATTGACACTGACCCAGTTTCTGACACTTTTCACTTTAATTTCAATTTTAAAAAAAATTGTTTCTTATATGAGTTAATTAATTTTTTCAAAAGTAAAATAATTTAATTAAGTACTGATTTTATAACAGCAATAGTTATAAACAAAACAAGAGTGACGGTCGAAGCGATTTTTCAGTTGTAGTCTAAGTTATTGACGTAAGAGTGTCCGTATATTGAATACGCGTTTTAACAGTCATGTAAGTATAAAAACATATATAATTATATATTGTATGATTAATAATAGCCTTTTCTTCGCTATAAAATATTAAAATATCATTAAAAACAATATTTTATTATTAAAATATGAGTGTCAATAACTAGGCTCAATTTTATTGGTATGTTGCAGTTATTGACACTCATAAGGCGCGGCCAACTCGATTTTTAGTGCAGGCGCGACCAACTAGATTTGCAGTTCGCGCGCAAAACGGGCTGCTCTGATGCGCGGTGTGGGCCAAATTGGCGCCAGATTAAGAAAGGAAAGAACAGTTGACATCTCCATAAAATGTAAAAATATTTATTTAGGTTTATAGTGATTCTTTGTCTTATAATTTTCTTTAATTACAGTAGTTAATTAATGTTGAATATTTTGTAGAGTAAATAAAATATCATTTATTGTTAAAAATTTGAAAGTATGTAACCTAAAAATAATTTTCAAATGAGTGTCAGAAACTAGGCCGTTGTTAGTGTCAGAAACTACAACAAAATAAAAATTTGAGTGTCAGAAACTGGGTCTCTTAACTTTAATTTTTAAAATATTAATTTCTATTATTAATTTGGTTAAAAAATTATTTACCGCATATAATCTCAAGAAATCGCCAACTTATTTTTAAAATAAAACATTATTGATTCACATTAAATTTTTTATAAGTTATCCTATGATAATCTTAGAATCACTCTTAAAGTGTCAGAAACTGGGCCCTTTACCTTAGTATGTTTATAGTGTACTCGTGTCGCTATTATAAAATGGTAAATAAGAAAGACATTTTCCACAATGTGGGCATTGTCACAGGCCATGACATTTGAAGTGAGCGAGTGCACTGGCGATGTTGGTGACCCGTGAATCTTGTTAGCCAGTCATGCTGCAATCTAGGACATTTCATTCACTACACTGCACAATGCCACCATTCATTGCGACTATATTATAATAATACATATAAACCCACATTGTTTACTTTAAACAAATTATTTTCTAGCAACTTTTTAGTGTTAATATCCTCTGTGATTAGAGACAAAGTGTATTTTTTATCAAAGGAATCAATTCCAAAGATAAGTGCATCGTAAGACAAGTAGCGGCCACCATGCGAGGCGCGCATATCTCGCTACCATCACGACCGACAACACCCGCACCGGACCGCTTGCATTTTATCACATCTAGATATAAGCCAATTCGCATAGATGTCAAATAACTGAAGATTCGAAACTCAAGGAAAAATGCGGAGAACTCCTTTAGAAGAATGCCGAATCGGTTACGCAGCTATTTAAATATCATTGTACCTGTATTGGCTTGTACTAAATATAAATTCCATTCTGATCTCTCTTTGTGGTTATCGGTTAAGATATTTTAATAACAAATTGCAAATTAAAAAAATATTTAATTTTTATTGTGACTCAATAATGTATGCATATAGTAGATTTGTGGGATTCTCACACTGCCTGCTGTTTACCAAAGCATATAATGTGAGCATTTAGTATTGCGCAACGCAAAAGCTTTCACATGCTTGAATTGCCATTTTATACGACAAGAGAATAATGACTCTATGGCTCTCTATCGGATTTTACGCTCACGGTAATGGCTTCAGCAATCAAACGCCAAGTGGAAGTTTGCTGTATATTATTTAACACATTTAACTTCAAACACATCAATTTGTGCCCCAATATTCAAATTTAACGGCAGAATACTATATGTCAATCATTTACAATGTTACACCTGAAGTGATATGGTTACATTTCAGGACCAGCTTGGAAGTTGCCGGGTATAACGAAAGTAGTGTGTAATCAGCGAATGTTGCTTGTGTAAACATTTATATGTAGTGGGCGTTGTCCTGAACTGCACGCTCGTTTAACATTAGTCGGAGCGTAGTCACATAACGAAACAAAAATCGACTCTAGCTGTAAGAAACCGTATATATCATCACAAATGTACATAGCTCGGAAGATATCATGTCAGACTAATATAAGATAATAATAATTCAGTTGTTTTTGTGAGAAATCTTATAATATTAAGCAACATGTCTATTTATATTATACCTATTTCCACGTATCCCTCTTATTTGTATCTAATATTGCGCTTTCTTCGAATAAATAATAAGCGGGCACGTTATTTCCTGATAATTACCAAAATTCTAAATATATAATTATGTTTTTATGTTAAATACATAATTAAGATTTATAACGTACTTAATTTATTCAACATTTATATAACATTAGCCTAAATCTATTAGAGCTAAATCAAGACAACTATGTGATGTATTTTTCTCATGGTAGTGTGTAAAACAGTATAGATGTCTTAAAATAAGTAAGCAAACATAATTCGAATAAAATCAGGCAATTTAATTTAGACACGTAGATACGTCGTATTATAAAGAGCGTTAGTCTAGTGGACCAATGACGTAAGCGTAACGTTATTTTAGGAATAGTATTTTGATATCATTGTAAGTAGCTTGTAATCGCTATAACGGTTAAGACCAACATCACGAATTATACAATATTAATGGAACCTATTTACATTAGCAAACAAACACCACGTGTTTGTTATTAAAAAAAGAAATTGTATAACATCCATGATAACTTCAAATGAACATATAAACATAAATGTTTTGTTGCTTAAGATAGTGTCTGCGTTTCAAATCGAATTCGATACAGTGCCGTCTAGACTATGTTAGGCGCCATGCGTTTGACTGATTATTGTGAATTCTATTGTAAGAATTTTTAAGGGGTTTGTAAACAATATTATTACTAATTTAGTATTATGAATATCATTTTATTAATTTAAAATCCTTCATCCGGCTTGCTGTCGTATATATTTTGATTATTTTGATCCGACGTTTACAAATATCGAATTTGTAGAAACAAAATAAATGAGGTAGTAAATGAACAAAAAAAAAATCGCGTATAACTTCAGATATTACAATGATTTATTGATCACTTCTGTTCTTTATTAAGCTTTATTTGATTAAATTAATATTTACTATAAATTTATTAATATATCAAATCGTTGTTAAAACATTTGGCTTGGCTTTAGTTGAGGACCCCAAAACTGTAATAAACTGTACTGTGTTAGTATTACTACTAAACTGTAATAACGAAAAGGTTAGGTTAGGTTAGAGTTAGCTCTATATTAGTAGACGGCCGCGGTAGCGGTCGTCATAGCCCGTTATAAACTTGTCTTTTAAAAAAAAATTGGCACAAAAAAAAATATTTAAATTTTCACATTTAGTAAATCCTGGGGTCCTCAACTAAAGCGTAACCAAATATTTAAAATCCAATATTCTAAAAAATATATTTAAATGAAAAAGTAAGTACCTAATTAAATTAAATAAATATTACTTTTTAAGTTGACTAAGCTAAAAAAGTAACGTATTTGAAAGTCAATATTTAATTCTGGTTAAATATGCGAAGCAGAAAAGAGCAAAATAAGGCGAATTCATTAACTTAGACGCTGATGTTTACCTAAGACAACTTCATTTACGACTAAACTACATTATAAATATTCTCGTTGAACTATATACTTAACTAAGTTTACTATGAAATTACGGTGTTTAAGAAAAAGCTGTTACCTTCATTGACTTCAATATACTGGAGAAGAGGCCAGGAACAAAATTGTTATGCCGTCCAGTGGGCAAATATTGCAAATAAAATTAATTAATATAATAGTTTTACCTATTTATTTACTGATTTTAAACTATTAATATAATAGGTAACATTATAAACATATGGCTACGAAAAAAGTACCTATGCGTGCCGACTGTGTATTTTCTCTAATACATTTAACTCAATAGTTACGATCGATTATTTCCGCCCAATCGACTACTTTATAAAGGAAAAAGATAATAATAATTGCAGTACTCTATTAGCTTTAAATTGTTGGACCTAACTACCTAGAAGGAAGTTAATATTTAAATAAATAAATAATTGCAAAGGTTGGACGATGATAAAAGTATCTTAGGCTAATCATTGAATCGTTTCTTCACTATATCTACTTGATATAATTAAGAGCTCATTTTTATTACGCTTATTACAATTAGCCTGTTAATCCCCATGTATTTTAGTTGTGTGCCGCGACTCGGATGCGGGTACGACCTAAATTTAATTTAGAAATCTTCTGCGCCCAAAATTTGTGACCTCAATAGATGATTGCATTTACTTTTTAATTTAAAATTTATTACTAAAGCTAAGAAAACGTATTAATAATGAATATTAATAGAGGAGCATTAATATATTGTTTTTCAATTACAAATTGGCATTATCTGAAATCTGCCTCGAAGTAAAAGTTATAAACAATCTTAGTTAGTGTCTCTTTATGTAACGGTCTCAATCACATAATAAAATGGTAATAAAGTGCGTAAATCAAGATAACGTCAATAGTTAAGAGAGTTCCACATAAGAAAATAGTCACAGGCAACCGAGGTGAGGAAATTATTTTCGTATTGAATGTACATAACTCTTGAGAAAGATCGGAAACACTCGCTCTTGATGAGAAGCTGTAGCAGTACCTACAACTAGTTATAATATATTGACTTTATCTCCATTTAATCCCCATTTAAATTTCACAAAAAATAAGATTACCTGAAAATAATTAATATTTATTTCATAATAAGGTATTTGTATCAATATATTAGCCTGTATTGAAATGTTGACCATCATTCATTTAACATAAAGAAAATATTTGACTATATAAAATTATACCCATAACGGTCAAACAGGATTAAAAAGATTAATAACAAAAAGCATGAATGTAGTAAATAAGTTATTAAAATCAAATCTTAATTTACGATAATCGTAAAGTAAAGATTAGGCTGTTTTAAAGTACGCAGCAGTGATTTAAATACATTCTTAGTAATAGAATAAATATTCCAGGATCGAAACCGAACATTCTTGTGTCAATATTTATGTTCTAAGTTCGTGAGGTCCGGAAAATTGTCACTTACAACAATAAAAAGTCGACAATGAAACGAAGGCAGAGAAGCGACAAGACCCCCCATATCCCACCGGTTGGCCCCAAAATAATAAATGCGTTTATGATCTATGATCTGAAACTGATACTTATAATGGCTTCTGTATAAAGAAGCTGCACTAAAAGCGAGACTCGCGGTGTGCGCCTTGTCTCTCCGACATGATAAATAACCTCAAATTACTTGTAAAGGGTGAAACTTTTACGAGTAGCTCTCTGCTTTGGTACACATGTATATATTTGGTTTCATCTGACGTGGACTTAGATATACTTAGTGAAATACTTAAACATTGTAAATTGGCTAAAGCATTTTTAATTCATTTTACTAATAAAAAAAACATTGAAAAACCGTTTATTGGTAGCACATCGTGTCATTTATTGATCTACCTTTCAGCATAAAAAGTACTATCTATGGACTCAGTAATTGTATTGTAACAGTTGTCCTTTAAGTGAGAATGCTATTTGCAGTCACGTGCGCAGCTGAGGTGAGTTATTTATGTCGTAGCATATCAACTATGTTTGTTTGTTTATTTATAAAACAGTTGCGTCTATCTAGCGTACGGCGGAGTGACGTGTCTCCGATCGCATGTCGAGAAGGAATATATCAATCGGCTTCGAGAGTAATGGCTCTGCTTGGACCGGGCTGAGCCGCCGCGCCGGTCCAGCTAAATGATCGGCAACTCGCTACTACATCGTACATTCTGTTTGAATGTTAAGTAGTTTTAATTATTTTGCAAGCGCCCTCGGGTTAGTCCTGATAGATTGAGTAGAAATCATTTATTTGTACCAACATTTAATTCAAAGAATTCCTGCAACACGCAAGGTCTATTTTAGTCTACAATTAAAAAGCAACAATGGCTTAAATTGTATTATTATTTGCGATATGATTATTGAATAACAATAGGTGAGTAAGTATAGGCAATGGATGCTCGGGCGTCTGACTATGAGTAAAATAATATATGAAAAATATTCATGTAAGTAATATTCGTATGGGCCAAGTGAAGTGTACGCCGGAGGGTGTACAGGCGGAATGGTGCTCATTCGTCAGTTCTGCCTAGTTAGCGCTCGATCTTGTACTACACAACATATTCTTTCCATACAAACCTCTCTCATTTAACAAAGCAAAACAAACATTTTATTATTCTGTGCGCTTGGAGCTTTAATGGTTTCTGCCTCTTAAAATATTACTGTTTTCTTTAAAGATATTATCACCAAGTTGTGCAAATATTATATATAAAATCATTTATATATGTGTCGTCAATATGTGTAACTAATTTCAAAGACTTGATGCGGTTTACTATTATTTTATTATCATTTTTAATCCGACGTTTACCGCCTAGTGTAATTTGCCTTGATTTTTGAAAGTGAACAAAGCAACCCTTGACTTGAGATTTCAGATTGTTTTAATTGGGCCACATGTATTAGCTAATTATCATTCGCCTTTTCTATTGAAATTAGAATATATTTCATTTCAATAGAGCTATCAGCTTATCATCTTTGGCATTAGTCGACTTTCCTTAGGAAAACATTTTGTTATGTATCTATTTACAACTAACTTTTCAATGAATTATGTCAAGTAAATAAGAATATAGTAAATGTACACATAGGTATATGTAATTACAAGTTTCCTTATAACAGAACTTAAGTTAAATTGCCGTCATCTGAACGTCGGGTGGTAATTGCCGATTTTGCATATTTTACGCAAAACCGGAGCAAGTGATTTATGCGATGAAGATGTTTATTGAAAATGTCTAGAAGATCAGCTGCCATTTTCATAACATAGCATTCATTTTATATTTACTACAAATTCAATGCATATAATTAGTAACAATTACATGTATTATGTATGTAATTGATTTGCCATTACATCCGCGTTTTATTGATTTTAAATTAATATTTAATGAAAAAATAAATTAGGTTTAATTGACACTATCGATTGTCATCATACAGGACGATATTTTTTTTCAGAACAGTTTTTATTCTTACTTCATAGACGAACTATAATTTGAAGTATTAAGATTATTTTATTTAAACATACACACTTTGTTACAGAATGATTTAATTATAAAAGATTACCGAGTTATTATTTTGAAGACAATTAACATTAGTTTGGAATTCCGCCGAGAAGTAATTGATATATTAGGCTATGTACTCGTAAAAACGACAGTGACATTTTAAACTACTCGTATTACTCTATAAAGCATTAATTTTACGGTCGCCTGGTGTAATTTACTTTCTCGAAATGGTGCAAGAAACATGAAGGGTAATAAAGTATTAACGGTACATCGACACTAGATCACTCCGCCTCGCGTGTCGCGCTCGATCTATGATTTACTCAAATATTTTTATGAGTTCAGATACAAAGTTTACATGATCATCAATTTCAATTTTAGTATCCACGAAGCTCGTTGTACCAACACGCTGCTGGTGAGTGGATTAGTGATAAATCAAAGGTTTATTTTTCGTGTTTTAGAACTGCGCACGCGTCTCTAGTCTCTCGTGCACGACTCGACCAAACACGGGATGAAGCGATGAAGACAGACTCCATATTTGGCTTGATGTGCAATTTTGTTGTGATTTATTTCATCAGCTCGTAATGTCTCACTTCAATTGCGTTTGTATGAGATACATGATATTTTACCTAAATCACGTGGAAGCTCAAAGGACAAGATAGTGTATGAATAATATCGACTTGGCAAATAAATAATCGTATGAAAAAAGTCATAGAACGATATGTTATATTTACGTCCATTCTAAAAACAAGTTGTAGTACGAATGATTTAAGAGGACTGTGAACGTTAAAGGATACAATGTTCGCTGCTTTCTTAACGAATATAATCGAGGGTGCGACCTTAGCTTATTTGCATACGAGTGTTCTGAGCTCGTTGCATTAACGTGTTGCTGAGTTCATTTAGGATGCACGCAAATTGCAGGCGGAGGTGCGGCGGGCCGGGCGGACCACCCAGGGCCCGCGGCCAAAGCCCCTAGCGCCATCAGCGTCCTGAACAACTGCACCAGCTTAAATAAATATTAACAAGGGCATAATTCATTGTTTTAGAGAAAATTACCTATGTGAGCTCGCATCTTAAGCGCCCGAAGACACGACCATACAGGATATCCACACTCGCTCTGTTGGAACCTTCAGTTGTCTTGAGATGAGGATGTAATAATACTAGACAACCAAGTACATTATCTAGTTTGTGTAATATTTTGAATTCACAATTTAAATGTAAGAAATTTATAATTGTATAGACATTTATATTGTAGTATGTGAACAAAATAATCTTAAGTATCTATTCATTGGCATGTAAGCAATACATTATCAATCGTGATCATTCTTGACGATCTAAATAACTAAACTTGAATGGTTCACATGTGTAGATAGAAACAAATAAAAAACATCATGATATTAATGTTTAGTTTCAATATTTAAGTTGAGAGAGACAACAAATCATTTTGATATTATCTCGTGCGATCCGAAAACAACCAACTATTATCGATATAAAAGAGCGAGTGACCTCTAACACCGCAGCGATATTTAGTGGACTCAGCCACGCATCGGGTCGATTGTCGACAGAACAATGATAATTGTAGGTGGCGATTAGAGTTTGTTTAAAATTGATTTCGGCGGGTGATCATTGAGCAGATAGCGTCATCGAAGGCCGGTTATTATATGTTGCGATGGGAGCGTTCGCCCTAGGCGTCGCGATTACTTCGCACGCCCTGCCTCTATGCACTAAAAATAGTTTTTTAAATTCTTTACCATTGTTAGTAGGTAATTGTATCACATTTAAGTAGAATTCTTAAAATTTTGTAAAAAATGTCAATCGATACTCCGCGTACGAACGAAATTATTATAGGACCTATAATATAGGTACTAATTGTTTCTCATTTTTGGAATGATGCTTATTCATTTTTATGGCAATACAATAAATTTGCATATGGGCATATCCGAGGTAATGATGTACAAATAATGGGCAGGCGATAGCATCGTGCAACAAAGGCTTGCGCATGCCCACAGCCACCGCGCCACACCTCGGCAACGAAAACATAAATTGTATTTCTCTCGACGCGTGAGCTCTTCGATCTCAGGAAATTTCTGCATTATTTAAAGAATATTTACGTTTAAATGGCAGCTTTAAATATTCACCCTTGTACAATGAAACTGGAAAGTCTGACAGTTCTTATTAGAGACCTGACGGAAACATCACTAAAATATCGACTGCTTTTGCATTTCCAGTTTGTATTGACAGACTAAACGCTATTACCACAATATGGAAATATTAAGCAATTTTTGTATATGCCAAAACTATTAAAATGTGTTTAAAATCACCTGAATGAATGTGTTACCAAAGATCAGGATAAAGGTGCGACCTGTACGGCGTTGTCATAAGTCGTCGGTCGCCTGCGCAAATAACGACAAATCGTGCCTCTCATCGGCGTTTAGCGCGCGCTGCTTCACCACAATGTTGATGCTACGCGCGATCAATGCTACTCGATGCGAGAACCTTTCTCCATGTTTTATGCTCACTTTTCTGCAATTTCTTAGAGTGTTGTCTTCGTAACACTGACAGCGAGGATATACGGCGACGTGCGCTGATATTTGTCTAGGTAGCGCTGCGTGGGGTAATAAAACTTTAAGAATGTCCACTGACTTGTACAGATATATCTGAGAGTGAATGTTCTTATACATATAAAACAAAACGACATTTGTTAACTGTCCTTAGACTGATGTGTTAGGAAGTTACGACTGTGTTTCATACTTACGAACTTAGTATGGCCTAAGTTGACAATTACTAAGTAATTAATGTACAAATACGATAAAATAGAGTTTTGTTAAGACTAGGCTTTGTTTAATGGAAAGGAAATGGAGTTACAAGTGAAGTCTATAACTCACAGAACAATATAGTGCACAATTACAAGTCACTGAGCTCTTGTGACGATGATGAATATATTTCCTTGGGCTAGTGTAGGGTGAATACTGTTTCCTACATATATTAAAATGGCATGTTTAAGCTATTGTATATTTGTAAATTGTTTATTCGTTGATAAAAACTGTCGTAATTAGAGCACAAGTAGGGAACGTTAAAAAAAATATTGGGTCTTGTGTGTGAAGTCGATTAAATGAATCTTTGATAAACGGAAGATCACTACGCTCTGATTCCAAACTTATATCCAATGTTATAACTAACCTAGATTCCAAATTAGAATCAAAGCAGTATTTGTTTCTTCCGGGTATCGAACCCGGGATTCTTCGTAGCAGACTGGCCATTGATTCAATTCAAAAGTAAATTGTGTAAGTTGTGTAACATTACTACTTGCTATCTTAATTACAATTCATAAAGTATTAAAAATAAAAGCAAATAGTTTGGATCTGAAATCAGAATGGTCACCCTTTAAAGGGACACACGCGGCGTGCCTGCGGCGGTTGCATTGTGTTCGCAAGGATATCTGCACCAGCTTAACGCTCGCTCGTTATATCACGACCAATTATCTCTAAGGACGATGTCTGATGAATGAGCTCGACGACCTTGATATCGCTTTAACTATCTACAAAGCCCTAAGTAATACATATTAACACGTTTGAAAAATATACGCACATTTAAGGTTTTGCCTATCTCACTAAATATTTTAGAACATGTTTAAAATATTTATATATTAATTTAATATAATTATTTTATTAACTGAAGTAAACTGTTTGCTGTCTAACGTCGCAAATATGATACAAATAATAAATGAAAAAATCAAAGATTATCTATCAAGACGTTGTCATCAGACGATACGAATTATTAGAAAAATGTGTGTCTAAAAGCAAGATTGCACCTTTTGACCCGGGAATATCACACTGTTATTAGAAGTAAATATATGTAATTAGGAAGTTTTTATTTAGTTTGTTTTAGACCGGTTGCAGCGGAAACGCGTCCGGGTGGGCTGGATCCATAGGTATTACTTATGCATGCGTCGACGCACTTTAGCAATCAGCATTCATCAACAATATGCTCGCACCACCATCCAAATGTCAAACCGAATTGTTTATCTCGCGCTCGAATACACCATTTGTCCATTTATCTCAGTATTTCGTTACCCATGAATGATAGATTGTTATATTAGCATAAATATATGAATATCCGAAGACAGAGAAAACCATCTCTCATGTAAACCCATGTTGCCTCTCGACCTCTCGGAGATTATTGTTTTAGATAAATCTAAATTTTCACTTACACTTCAAACTTGAAATTATTGTCTAATAAACAATGTAATAGTTGTTGTATTATTTAAATTTTATCTGTTTTGTAAATATTGCTTTATATTTTTATTGTGAGAGCATTTTCATAGAATTCTCTTTCGGAATCAATGAGAATGTTGTTGTATCCGTTGTTAAACAATGATAACACAAACAAGAGCTTTCTCTTGTATTCAAAAAGTTTTCTTGATATACTTCTTGTACCTAAATTGACGTCTACATGGCATGACGTGTTATCTCCAAAAAGCCCGAGGCCCATGTAAAGCGTCTCGGTTTATCAGACCCAAATGTGTTAGCCGGCACGACGGAAACATCTTGTACTCGCGTAAACCCGCGATGTTTTATTTTCATGCATATACCATCGATACCTTAATAAAACCCAACAAGATTGAGCAATAAAAAGTAATTTATTTGATTGTAATTTCAAAACACAAAGTGGACCTCATTTTGTAATATATTTTTATCTTCGTGGTTTTGTGTTTCTCACTGGCGCACGTCCTCCGACCCGACCGGCGAAGATTGGTGGTCACTTTCAATAAATTCACAATTGAATTTCGAATGAATATTCAATTTTGTAACTGTATTTTCGGTGTCATATTAAGACATTGCTGGGCTACGAACGATATTACCGTAAAGACATGCGGTCAACTGCCATAACCATAACGATATAAACCAATTCTTATTGCCTTCAATTCGTAACTAACGTTGATAATGTTTCTATTTCATTGCTAATGTCTTTATGATAATCAAAATAAGCCATAATAGTGTGCTGTTGCATTGAATCCATTATACGTTGCATTATCCATATTTTAAGTGTCGTTACTTTCTCTGCTTATAAATACAATAGCAGTTAATCTGGTCGAGAATAACATTTGTTAAAAGGTGTGATAAGCAGAGCTGCATAATCGGAGGTGCGTAACGGAAGCTCATCGCATTACCGATACATTGCTCCCGCGCATAATGCACGCAACTGGAGATGGTATCACCGAACCAATCAATTTGATCCTCTCATAAAAAGCTCTATGTAAGCAGCTAGGTAGTATAATACGGCGGCTGTATCGCACAGTCGATCCGAGCGTCGCTGGTAGCCAGACTTTTCATATATTTTATGAGAAAGGATATGGGCATTGTTGTGAGGCTTCCCGCTGAGCGAGGGTAAAGTAAACACTTGAAATTACAAGTCAGCTTGGACGCTGAGCTCAAGATGCGGCAAGGCACACAGTTGGAGCAAAAATGTGCTTCCAATGTTACACACTCAAAATAAAAATATTGCCCACGAGTTTAATGTAATTTGAGCTGTTTTATCCAACAATGTATGAAGTATTGTTGGTTTAATATATTAAATGTCATTTTATTAATGAGTTATTCAGCTCAAACTGACAAAACGTTGCATTGATTGCTAGAAGTATGAAGTATAAGAGCATTGTTTGTTAAATGAACTTACATATACATATGTAAATAGACAATAGTGTATTTTTAATAAAACTTTTTTGTTTTTGTGTCTCACTAATAAAATTTTTATTACATATTTACAGAAAAAAGCGTGA
Organism: Tineola bisselliella; assembly: GCA_028551675.1. NCBI lineage: Eukaryota > Metazoa > Arthropoda > Insecta > Lepidoptera > Tineidae > Tineola > Tineola bisselliella. Next base: position 82,326 of record JAPWLS010000704.1, read on the forward strand.
TTAAAATTATGGATTACACTTATGTTGTTATTTATTGTTGATCAAAGTTTTTTTTAACATTTTAAGTATTCTCGTAAACTTAACAATAGCGTTATAAAATATATTGATTTTTATTTCAAGCTGTAATTTAATGCAAAAATATCGACATTTATAAAGAAATTCAAGGCGAATAATTTTTTTACAACAATGTAACTCCTAATAGTCATTTTATTTTTTAAAAATTATTAGTCCTGTAAACCCCCTTCCAAGACGCATAATTGATGCCACATAGAATTGGATCATATGTAGTTAAAAGTAAGGGAAATAAAATCGATATGATGGTTTCTGTGAATAAATCTCATAAAGTTCTGAGATTAGATATGAAGTACTGAGCTGGCTTCCAAAGCCACACGTGTGTCCTTCACAACAAAAGTGGTCAGATGTCGCGCCAGAGTTACGATACCTTTTATTATGCCTTTTTTGTTTCATTTTTAAATTCAATTTTACGATAAGGTCGCATATAGTTTGAGTGATATTTATTATGTAGCAAATCGATTTTTTTGGATTGTTGGGAGATTTTGAGATTTAAAGCATGAATAATTTAAGCAAAACTAACCATTCATAACTTTAATATTAGGTAAGTGAAATGTTAAACATTATTATTAACTATAACGACAATATAAATGAAGATCAAATAGTTTTAAATTATAGAATTATTAAAAATATATATAATATGTTTAATACCAATAGGTATTAAAACTGGTCGATCCAACTATAAAAAAGGACAACTTCATATGACCGCCAATTCGATGTTGACCCTAAGTTAATAAAAAAACCACTTCTTCACTATCAAAGCGCATACGAAGTGAAGACTATCTCCGGGGAGACAGATCTTTATTAAAATTCAGCACCATTATGTCTTTTTAATTAAGTTTATGTTGAATTTGTTTATAAATTGAGAGTTTCAGACTTTCACGAAATCCTGAATAATGAATGAACATTAAAAATTTGTAATTCAATAGGAAAATATTTAGACGATTTATTAAAATGGGTTTTATTAAATTTTGTTCATTACTATACTTTGATGAATATCACAGGTAATGTGAACTACTAATGCTATCTAGATGTAATAAACAATGTTACCATAAATCATTTATAGTAATGTCAGAAGTTATTCGCAAACGTGATGAGGCTTTATACGGTTTATTATTTTGAATATGTTTCTTCTTACATTTCAAAAACTCCACTGCGACAACAATGACTGCTGCTGCTCGAAAGCTTTTAAAATCCTCGAATCCCAATAATCAAAATAAAAGCAATAGCAAGCGATAATGTTTTAAATTAGTTGTAATATTTTATAGTTTTCATGTCTCAATGAATGTGATTTTTAAATTCAAAAATGTTTTTTTATCCTCCAGGTTACTTTAGATTCATTGGAGACGAATCTAAGGACGTTTCTCATTTACATACAAGCCTACGATTTGTGTATTGTTAATTAGAGCAACATTAAACAGGTTCTGACTATAATCGGGGTATCAGCGGGCTTGCTTGCTTTTTCCCATAGACTTATGTATATTTAGAAAAGATTTAACTTTCATTGATTCTAAAAATAGCAATTTTCATGTTTATATCGACCCTGATATATATTTATATGTCTATATTTTATATAACGATAAAATTGCAAATACATTTTAAGAAGAACGCTTTGTGATGTATGAAATATTGAATGTGTTTTATTATATTTAGTTAAAATTGAAGTCTATATCCCGCAATACAACAACATAATTGAACTCGCGACCACACCCTATTATTGCGTGACACCTAGTTGCAGACGCAGGAAGACGGTTATTTGAATTTAATTCTAACAAAACTAAGGACATAAAGTTTAAAATAGCTTAATTCAATGAGTATTTCATAATTTAATGCGACATAGTTCATAAGAAAGATGCTGTCTACAAATTCGTAGCTCTATGGATTGTTCTCTCTTGTTGTGCCATTATTGTTCGATGTGTTATTTAAATTCATTACACTTTGTAATTATTCGCGACCGCTGCTTCATTAAGTCGCTGCACTCAACGAGTTAATAGTGCACGTTAAGTTAATTGAATGGTGTTGTTATTTTAATATTTTTGCTAAACTTAGATCATAATTTAGATATTTACATATTACTTAAGCATTTATGTAATAAATTAGAATCGTGATGAGTTTGAATTTTTTTTTTTTGAAAGACTTAATTGCTAAAAGGTATAATCTTTTTGAATGAGATGTACTCGTAAATATAATTCTGATCATCAAGTTCGATTCGTTCAAGTTCGAAATTCGAAAATTGTGGAATAATTTATAAATAATTCATCCGAAAATGTCATATGAATAATTAAATAATTCAACAAAATATTGATCTAAAGATAATATAATATAAATTTATATTTGATGTAATATCAATACAAAAGATATCAACGCGTTTACTATTCGTCCTGGACCGTTCTGCTTGTAAAATGAACTTGACAAATTTATGAACCTTGAGACGGTAATTTTAAATTGACAAGCAATTCATTGCTGTAATTTATTCGCTTTGTATAAAGGATAACGACTTAGGTGCGGCGTTGTATATCTGTTTAACACATTAACGCCTATTTTCAAACATAATCTATTTCTATATATCGGAGTTTAATAACAATTCCACATAAGTATTTTATTTGAAAGAAAAAAAACTTTGTTTGTCATTGTTTACTCAGCACACTTGGTAACCTGTATGTAGTGCCTGATATTAAGATTAGAGTCCAGTATGTGAACTAAGGCGATTGCTATCTATAAAGAGGCTTTTTTGGCAATTCGATGTCACCTTGCTGAGATAATTCACATTCTTTTCAATCTCGAAACATGACTAGGTCACTTCATAGGTTTTACACGTGGTGGTCATACCAGCATAGACCGATAATCACCAGTAGTCCTTAAAATACATTAGAGCAGTTGGGTTTTATATTAGAGGCAGGCCATAATTCTTGCTGTAGATATCGATTCGCATCCTAAAGATTGACTTAATATAAAATATATAAGAAAACAAAACAAGTAAAAAGTTTTTCCAGTGCGTGGTCGGTGCTCATAGCAGAGCTTTCTATTGTTGTTGTTTCTATGAAACACAATTGAATAATGAAAATTTAAGCATATTTAAAAAAATGTGTCAAAAGAGTTCCACATATAATCAATAGTAGTCGTATAAATAAGACAAAAAAAAACCTTTAAGTTAGACACAGTTCTACATTCATTCATAATGAAAACCGGTTTCATAAGGCTCTTCTAATCTTTACTAAAAGTGAATTAAATCTAAATGTGAAAGAAATAGCGAGAGACAAAAAAGTGTAATAAATTAGTATAGCTCTCAGGGTCGGGGTTCCATTCCGGGCGACATTTTATTGTCAAAACCCATACTGTGCTGCGTTTTCTGATAACTTTATTGTTATTTACATTATCATTTCGATGTCCGTTGTTTTACATCGGTATAAGGTGATATTGGGACGGGTGTGGTATCTAAATTGCTTAATTGGAAAGTCGGCCGAGAGACGACCGATAACTTAACTACACATACAAGTATGTTATAAGTATGAGTGACCTTACCAATTCTTCGTTGCTTTCTGGCAAAATGAATAAAACTTACAAACAAATCATGTATAATACAAAAGAATTTACATTATAATAATTACTAAAATTTTAAAAAATATCTACTTCATTTATAATTGTTTTAATGTAAAATTAAACAAACTCATTTTACCATACATCTACAAAACGTTTCCAAAACCTTTAGATGCTATCTTCCTCAAGAAAGAATGCTATAAATATAACCTCTTTACGCGTTCCTCTTTGCAATGCAAACGTAGTATCAAGAGACTTTAAATGGAAACCGATCTGTTCTAATAAATGTTATCTACATATGTGGAATATACATGTATTCTGTGCATTTGATTCTATTACCATAGTTAATTTAAATTACGTTCAAATAGACATGTGGCACTACGACCGAGTTTTATGTAAATGACTCTGATTGCAATACAGCTGAATTATAAATAAAAGAAACAAAATATAATAATAGTTTTTTATTGTTCATAAAATGAAAATAAAAAGGCGAGAAATTATACCTTAACTGGTCGATTAAAGCCAATGAATAGCAGTCGTATCAATGGAACTCATAATACGAATAAGTAATGGATCCTTTATTTAGCGTGGGTCGTTATTCCTTCTTGTATGACTAAATAAATGTGTCTTAACACCTCACATCGCAGCCTGCGGATATTTGCGCACGTGCTGAATTATCATCGATGGGAAATATCACTACATGTCCGCCCAAGCTTTCTACGCACTATAGATAGCATTGCAGCGTTATCAAATCGCTGTAAACATAAATCGATCTCGAGTATGAGGGCTAAAGCTGGCCAGGTGAGCCCAAACTGTGGGTGTTCCGCACACTCCATGTAGGGTGAGCGGGGTTTTCGTAATGCCACATTTTATGCAACAACGATCGGATTGTGTCGTGAAAGAAGATATGTCGTGCCATGTGTACTTCTTGCAGACATTCCCATTTACGTCTCATTCCTGAGGCGAACGGACAATATTTTTGTTATTTTAAAACTCCGGAACTTCACAGAGTATCCCAATGTACTTTGAATAAGATTTTACGGATTTTTAAGCGCGTATAAAGTCTTAATAATCTCTTTTTATGGCTGGCTTACAATTTTATTTGCATTCGAAATAGGGATTGTCGCACGAGTTAGGCTAATAAGGAACAGATGGTCGCACTGCTAACTGCATATTTCGGCTTCCACTTCGCTCTGGCGTGCATTCTTTGTATTCAATATTATTACTACATTTTATGTTTTAATGAATGAAACATTTTAATTCATTCTACTTTAAAGGTAATTGCAATTAAGTGCGTACAACATGTATCTTGCAATTGTGCATGTTAATAAAAGCGAGAACTCTATTCAGCATGGCATGTTCCTTGCATATAAAAAATCATATCTGCCTCGTATATCAGCAAGGCCAATAAAGTATATAGTACATGTGGCATTGCAAATATAGTCTATTTAGACTTGGATATGGTCGCAACGAGAATAATGTTATCCCGGCACACCTCAGGCCCGTGTCACCTCACAAGGGCGTGTCCGAGATAAGTTTACATATTCCGTATGCATTATGCAAATTGAAGTTTTATGTTAAGCATGCTGGATGGGAGGAGCGGCTGCGCTGGTACTCTCGTGTCACGGGACGTTTCCATTCTGCCACTGACTGAAGCTGTACTGTCTAAGATTTTCCCATTTTTATATCTCTTAAGAAACTATTGAACAATTATTTATTTATTTATTTACTTGTACAATATTCCATTGTGAAAATAATAATAACAATAAAACACCTATTTATTTCTTCCTAGATAAAGTTATTACTAGAGCTGTGATAGTTGAGACGTTAGCAATTAAATTTTAATGAATCGTTAATTCAATGGAGAGCATTAATTTTATAGTAAATCGCGGTATAGTGCAAGGACGACCTTAGTGCACCTATGCTATGTCGTATCTATGACGTTTTATGGTCCAACTTGACCTCGACTCAAAGGGCCTAATTCTTGATGTTTTTAATAACGATTTTAAATATGATCTTAATTTGGATCAATATTAAAATATATGTGTATTAATGGGAAGTAGTGTTATTAATTTACGAGTATTTAAGACAATACAATAGAACTATAATTGTCACTTTTATATTATGACACAAAAAATATCAATATACGTATTTGAAAAATTAGGAACGCATTAAAAGGAAAGAGATAGATAGTATGGCGAAGAAGGGAGAGAGAAGATAGCCACGTTCGGCCGGTGGATATAAGAGAGTTGTTATGTTGTAGTCGAAGGTGCGAGATTTAGTGAATTGTGATTCAATTTGAAAAAAAGGGAACACTATACTATTATTTTATTGTCTGTGACCTTGCTCATAATATAAGACTGGTTGAAAATGGCTGACTTTATTATAAAATGATTCAAGAATAAGTAAGCAGGTCCTATTTCATTGACTAAGCTCTGTGGGTACTGAATGGTTATTTACCTGTTGTGTCTAAGTGTTGTATCTACTTCCTAGATTTCTATACAAATGTCTCATAATTCAAACGTTTTATTGTGCACTAACTATGGAGTTAATAATATCAGCACGCTACGTTTCTTTATTGGTTGACAATTTTTGCCCCCTATTAAAAATAAACTATACGAATTTACGAAATCTAATGTTATGATTTTATATAAATTGATTATATTCAATTTTTTACAAACTCTTCATTTATAAATCTGAATTATATTCGTGTATTTAATTTATAATATATATATATATATATATTTACATTACGATACCATCATTACATAGATTTATAAATTGAACATTACAAAATTTCCATAATAAAAACAATAGCATAATAAAATAAGAATATAACAATTATATAAAATAATTTATTTATCAAATATAAGAAAAGTAATACAATCTTATAAGTATGGTCGAACATGATTTTAAAAGACTTGCGGATTATCATTCAATATCTATATTTTTGTATTCAAATAATGATAAATATGTGTGTCTATAAAAGGTCTTAATTAATAGTTTTATTCTTATTAATTCTTTGTGCATTTGTCGGTTACATTTCGAAGGTTTGTCAAACACATACAGTTATTAACTACTCTATACTTTTACATGAGTGGATCGTTTTTAAAGTGACGGATGTTTATTTTTGGAGTCTTTGTACATTCGTGTACTTTACCTTACTTACCTTATCTCCACAACTTGCAGCAGTTTTTACTACTTGAAGACTTTACTTCCTGCTTGAATAGTGTATAGTACGCTTGGAAGATGTGATCATAGAATTTCAAACATTAATTAAGATATGATGACATTTTCGAATTTAGTTACACGCATTCCTTTAATAAATATATAAAGATATAAACAATAATAATATAACATAAAGATTTATAATTATCATCATCACCCTTCCCATTTCACAGTTCATTGCTGGACTAGTTCTCGGTTGCAATATCAGCGACTATATACAGCATATTAGCACTATATATACGTTCTCTCTAAGCTTGACAATAATATAATAATTTCATAATATTATTTGATATTTTAGGTAATTTTTTAACCAATGAAAAAGTTAAATTTCTCAAAAACAAAAGTGTTTAAATAATTGTAATAAAATAAAAATAACAATAACTTCAATATTATGTTATCTTAACTAATCTAATATCAATGTGAAGGTGAAGCATAAGAAGAAGGGTTCATTCATCAAGCCTCATAAGGCTCTAAACCTAATTCGCCACGAGTAACCTCGCAACATCCGCTCTTGCAAAACATTATTTCATTCATAACTTTTGTCTCTGCAGTGGTTACATTGGGTATAAACTAAGCATGCATTTGGTATAAACATTTTTCATTATATAAAATTGACTGTCTATTGTAATCTTTCTTGTACACTGAAATCTTTATTTAATATTTATAAGAAATATAAATGTAGTTGTCATACCTTTCACATAATTGTGATTTTTGCATTTTAGGATTAATAATGTTCCATTGTAACCACGGTCGCCGCGCCCACACGGCAGACAGAAAATAACATTAGCAGCGAGCGATGACATCAGCACGCGCAGAGCCTGCTACCGCGCAGCTGCATAGAACTCGCTGTTTACTTCCACAATATACTTTAAAAATCAATTTGCGCGTCACTTATTTTGATTAAAATGTAGTGTGTAAATCAGATGGATAAATTTTAAAATAAGGTAAATAAAATAATTATTCAGTTTAATTTAAACATAGAAACACGTTGTATCACGGTGAGCATAGTGTCTGACCAAACTGCATTAACCCGGTGTTGTGGTAATAACATAAATGTAATAACTTTGTTGTAACTATTTACTACTATTTACTTCTTGATTTACTCCCCTAAGGTTGGTTGCCTGGGATCACTGCTTAGTGATAAGACCGCCTTTTGGTTTTTTTCTTTTCTTCCTTTAATATTTAGGTATATTATATTTTAATTTTGTGCAATAAAGAGTTATTATTATTATTCTTGCTAATGGCGTCTCTAGTATATTTAACTTAATAGTCCGAGAACGTGGATGGATAAGTTTGTAATGAAAAGATGCTAATCTGATGTCTTGTTGAGTCTCGTCCACCAATTTGCAATTATAATAATATATATATATATATACAAACTAGGACACCCTATGCTATGGGCATCAAGACAAAGAAAATTTGATTTGAATTCCAAAGACAAAGGGCAAAACCTGAAATATTTTTTAGAATAAAAATATTTCTCCTCAAAAATTATTAACACATTTATTTATAGGGTTTTTTTATTTACGTTGTTTCCAAGGCAAAGATTGTTATTTGAACGCTTACACAATAAGGCTTTAGTCGTTTTTATATGAGACGTGACACTTTATCCTCAACACTAATAAAATTCTAATTGAAGATATAAAGTTGTAACATTAAATTACATCGTAAAAAGACTCTATAGTTCAATCTGTTAAAGTTATTTCTTATAATTTTCTTTGTAAAATAAAGCTTTGTGTTAATAATTAGTTGTAATTGAGCGAAACAAAGCGCAAAATAAGACTATAGATTTATCTTTTATCCATTTATACAAGGATAACTAAAGGAATACTCGAATGTTTGGATGTTTGTTAATTACGTATTGATGTGGAATCATAGTTCTTGATAATACACCCTGAATGTTAAAACTTGAACTTTAGAATTCGCAGCTATTAACATGCGCCGGCATAGCGAGTACCTCTTTAAAATTATTGCCACGTAAAATAACAAAAAAAATGATAGTAATCAAAAATACAATACATAATAAAAAAAATAAAAACAACTTGTCCTTAACATAATAGAATTAGTTCATTCATAAGACAAATCATAGCTCTGGAACGCCCGGGTAAGAAAGACAATACTTACGATGAAAGCGACTAGCATCTTCCCTATATCAACGTCAAATTACCATCTCTTAATCTTTTGTGGACGATTCGGTTACATGCACGTGTTCCCACACCATAAGCTAAATAGTCACCGAGACTAAAATACGGACGCTTTAGCTACAGATTGCCCTATAAATCCGACGTTTGAGAAATTTTACACTTCTTTGTTGTTAATATATGTTACCTCGGAAGAGGCTGGATCATTTTACACACAAATAGTTGTCAATACATTGTGATGTTGTAAATGAGCTATTACACTTGGAATATTTGAATTTTTTTTATCACTTTTCTTTGTATTTGAGTGGATTTAAACAATTAATTTAAGATATATCAATAAGGTATGTCATGTAATCTTTTCCGTGTTCCGCACGCATATAGTATTGCGACTTATTATATTTTCATTTAATCAGACATTAGTTTAGTCTGTCTACTAATTTTAAAATAACCTCTTTTTGACTAAATCCACTCATACAAGATTGTAAATGAGAATTTAAGCTTTGAAACCTAAAGAAGCCTAAGAATATGTGATCAGGAAATTCGTTTTACAATTCAACATCTAGTAACGATTTAAAAGAGAAAAGTCGCCAATTTTATGGCCCATAAAAACCAAATGTGATAGGAACGTGTTCCCTCTTTAACGTAGGGCAAAGGTTGTCGAGACATGTTTGAGGCACGACACTGGTGTTCGATTTAATTTGATATTAGTTGAGCAAGATTCTTTGGAAATATCTACTTACACAATTTAATTGCGTTAAATACTTGAATGATATTTGAAATGCAAAATGTGTTTATGAAGAGTTAAAATACATGAGAAGACGAATAATAAATAGATACGAACGTATATAAATAAATACAACGCGCTTGTCTATACTAGGGCACTGTGTGTTGTTATGAATATAGAACAGGGGCAGCACAAACGTAAAATGCTCAGAATCGAAACAAATGGTTATGTGACACGTATGTATCAATGTTCCCACTGTGAATCGATCCCGGGACCCACTGCGTCACAGAGGTCGTCGTCAAATCTAGATGAAATTAGATGGAGTTAAAGCAATATAGAAATAGCCTAATTTATATAAATTTATTAATTTTATAAAACCTTTAAATAGGCTTTATTAGAAAGGCTACTTATGCTCTTATTAGGTCTATAAATATATCACTTCTAACGGATGTTTTAAGAGAAAACGAAGATTTTAAGAAATTAATGAACTAATTATAAAATATAAATAGAAAACGAAAAGAAACTGTATTGAGAACTTAAGACGATCTAAAAACCTAATTAAAACTCAAAAAACTATAAATAGTTAAGTCGTATTTTACTATTATATGGTATGATTAGGCGGACAGTGCTTACAACAGAACTGAATGCCCGGAAGGCAAGAATGTCAGAGATATCGTGTACAGCGTTCTCGAACATATTCCACTTGACATGTGCAATTCTGTGCCGCGTTTCTTCTTCAACTAAGTAATAAAAGTGAAGCAAACTAGTTGTAATTATTTATTCTTATGTTTGTTAAAGGAATTTCTGCTATGCATAAAATGAAGATAGATACTAAGCAAAATTGGAAATGTAGCACTAATTTATTAATTGACTAAAATTATTAATTATTCCATAAGGGGTTTAAATAAGTACCTTATTATATTTAGCTTTTTGTACTATTTTTATAGCAGACTCGCATATATAGACTTCGTCTGGCGGCTACTTCCAAACTGATTCCGAAACGCTATATGGTCACGGACGACAGACCGGGCTAGTAACCATCAGCCACTACTCACCAATATTCACTCTTCATTTTTTGAAAATTAGAATAATAAAGTGCAGCTTAATTTGAGTTCAATGGTACGAGTATACTCATACCTGTTAGTTAAATGTTTATGTCTGAACGCATCGTCACAATGGGCGGCGCACACACGTGCAGCAATCCATTAGACTGGATAAGTGCGGCTAATTCCCGCTTTTGAGACTGCGTTTGTGTGCAAAGATAAGCCAGTGCCAGTTGGACATCTCGGCAACAAAGCTACTCTTCTAGATATAAAAAATATGCAACTATTTTTTCTAATTTGCTATTTTAATTTGAATTTCTTTCTTTTCTACATATTAAACATACAACTGACAAATAAAACTTCATATTCTATAAAATAACTACTAATTGCCAGTCTTATTTGCGAAGTCGCTAATCATTGGCAAGAGTTTACCATCACTTAATCATATTATAACACTTATTCTATGCATTTGGTTCTTATTCATTTGAGCGTCGCGCTCGGCTCGTTAGCAATTGGACATGGCCGTTGCACGAAATATTTCAGCGATTGAAGCGGCGGTAAATTGCATACAACAATAGCACGTGTCCGCGCTCGCGCCGGCCAAACGAGACGCTATTTTACTGCGAGTTTTACGATTTACTAGTTATCTTAAAATTATGTTTGTCAGTATTGCTAAGAGTGTAAAAACCAGTTCTATATAAGGAGAAGTCTAATTTCCGAGCGCTCTTATTCAAAAGTCTTTAAGTAGGTACTTATAATGCAATAGACACAGACAAAACACAATTCGATGTAAGTTCACCGAGTGGAAAGCGACATTGGACGACAGGCATCGCTTTCCGTGGCTCGGACTGCTTGTATTAATTACAACGCGATGATTTCGTGCCCGGAGCGTCGTACACACATCCATCACCCTCGGGAGATAGCGTTTTATTAACGACACAGAGATTTGTACACGTAATTTGTACCACTGTCATCACATTTCAAAGACAAATATAAAGGATTGAGGGCCAGAATGACAAGTGTCAACTCGCTCATTCGTTTGGTATTTTAAGAGATGTTTTATTTAACACGAGCAACAAGAGAAGTGGATTGATCGAGACAGGTTTTGAGTGCCGTTCGACGGCCAAGGGACAATTTTTATACTTACTACACACGTTTTAAACACTACCAAAGCATTATTTTATTATATATTATATATATAAATCTATATTTAAACAATTTTGTAACACATGTTATAAATTAAACGTAATAAAATTCTACTTAAAAAATTTTACCACAATATTAATTCATCAAGCGTTAAATCTGGAATCAGACAAGTTGAGTCACAATTACATGGCTGATGGCAATCGATACGCCATCGGCAGCGCGAACCTCCGAATTTAATTAGCTGCGAATGCACCACTCTTACTTTAAGATACATATCAAAGACGCCCATACTTCTGTAGGTGCCTTGAATTTATAACACTTAAGTAAGATTTTGAAATGTATGGTAATTTAAGAAATTATTTTTAAAATGTAGTCGATTACTTACTGACATGTTTACAAATAAGTAGTTATCGTATTAATGTAATTTTATTAAGTTTTTCAATATAGGATTTCACGTGATAATGTAGTATTTTTCTTTTAAAGTTCTGTTGAATAGTAAGTGCATGTGCATGAGAATGTTTAAAAGAGGAATATAGCATTGTTTATGACACATCTTGATTGATCACAACGGTTTTTAAAAACGCACAGACGGATGTAGAATGATATCGAGTCATGTTTAGAAGTATTTTATTTCAAACAATCGCTCCCAAATTAACTAATAATAAATGTATTTTAAGAAACACCTCGATTCTAGCCGCGTCATTGATTATTAATTAATAACAATGAGATATCAAGATGTGCGGTCATTTATTGTTTATTATTATTTATGTTTATTATTCACAAATTAAAATTACTGGTTAGGTATAATGCATTATTCTATATTCTATACTGAATATTAGATATTTAAATGGGTATAAAAATTTATGTATACCTATTAAAACATATTTTAGTTTTTAATGACAAGTGGCTCATTACTGATTTAAAAGCCGTTTCCTGCTTATTAGATCAAATTTTTTCATATAATAAATATGTCAGTATAAAAAATTAAATTTCTAGAGAATTAGGTAAACTGTTAAGTTAATTTTTATATAAAATAAAATTAAACAACAAATTAGCGGTGAACCACCAACCTGATTAATATTTTTAATAAATAGGAACACTTCATAGTATACTCTGTTTTTGGTATTAGACGACATTAATATTACAGAAACAATTCATAGTGATTCTGTTTTACGTAGCGGCTGCAATCAATATTGAAAATGAATCACACACGCTGAGGTCAATTTCCAGGAACTGAAGACAATATTATAATTTTATTTCCAACACTCAATTCATAATAATAGTTTAATTGACGCGGCACGTCGATGGCAGGTGATTCATGTTGGGAGAGGGACATGGTGTAATTTGTTAGTTGTCGATGTTTGAGTTTTTAATTATACATAACTAAAGAGTTGCTATTAGGAAGGCGGGGTTGAGGCTTGTCCGTCACGGCTGCTCTGTGGCAAACACTTTCCGTACAAACTATTCTTATTGCCTAATAATCACTTCTTTAACTATATGAGTATCTATGCATGTACTTGTACACATTATTCCTCTTAATTTTAACAGATGTACTAACCGATTAAAATCGCTATATTGTACGAGTTTCTAATAAAGATACCGACAGCACACTAGACTGAAACATAAAATAAATTCTTATACTCTCATAAATGTAAAGTCATTTATACAAAAAAGTTTATCTGTGGTTTATAGGATTTGTTATGACATAAAGCTCATAGAACATCATAAGAAACGATCGTTTGTTGTGGCGAGGTGCACCCCACTGGGCCAAGTCATGTCACCGGGGCGCGAGATCTCGAGGACTGAGCCAGCTGAGCTAAGACAAAAGACAAATTAATTTTGTACACAGAGCATTTAATTTGAATGTGAATAGCATGAAGTGCGACGAATGGCTCGAGGAAAACAATGGACGGCGCCGACGATGCGTCTTTTTGTTTTAAGGATAAAAGAAAAAAGAGTACAAAATCTAAGCGAGTGGCCGGCAATAATTCCATATTATGATATGGACACAGTAATGGAGGGCCGGCGAGGGATCTAATAGCTTATAATATTAAATGTACGTGATAGACTCGTGGCGTGGATCTGAGATGACTGACAGGAAATATTAACAAAAATATTATTGTACCGGTGAGTGAGAGAAAATCCCTAATCAATTTATGAAAGTGTAATGTTAATAATAAACAAAATAGATATATTTATCTACAACAAATATATTCTTTATTTCTACTTAAATAAGGTAAACAAAAAATAATGGTTTTACTTTTATTTTAATATTTTATCATATCTTGGAACGAAAGAAGATTTATAGACGAATCTACAGCCGCTGTTCTTTAAATGTAAAGTTAACACTGTTTATAACGTGTTAATTCATTGTCGGCACGGAAATGTAGTCCTTTACCATTTTTTATGTTGTATTTATTTCCGGCTAGAGTATTATATGAATAGATGAGTCATTGTGTCTTTCAATTACATTGTATTATACGTGTATACTTATATAGACAAATAAATCAAGTAGTTTGTAACATAATTTTAAATAAAATGTTATATGTAATAATTAGTGGTAATAAATTTTTGTTTTGATTTGTAAATGCTCATAAATTCGTGCTTGAGGCGCGACAGGAACACATTCTTATTCGCCGATTTCATGTTTGCTTTGTATCATTAATCCATCAATCAAGATCCAATTTTCTTTTGAATGAGCAAGTCGTAGTTAAACACTAACAATCGTCGTATTCACAGCGAGTGTCCGCCCATCAATCAGAGATGCGTCTGCGTCGTCCGTAGCTAGTCCGTGGCCGCAGCCGCCTCTAGGCACCGCAGCCAACCTTCTAATAACAGGGCCCAGCGCCGATCCGACACTCCCGACACATCCAATTCACATCTTAAATGGAATTCCCTTTGCGCCTCAAAATTACGAACGTCCGTGTTATTAAAGTGTTTGTTTCTTAGAGGTTTTTTGTTCAGATGTTTTATCCAATTAGTGCTACCGTGTCGAAAGGATAATGTTGTGATGAACGAATAAAACGTTTAGCGCGTTAAAAGCGGAGCCTTGTCGGGACTAACAAAATAAGGAGACACCTGAGAGGGTTCGAGGATCTAAATTAATAAAACTTTCAGTTCTGTTTATTTTATTTAGAAACACAACATTGAAATTAGTTTCAATGTTGGTTTTTATCAAGTTGCTTTAACGATTTGTCTAACTTTCTACTGCCATTAAAATTACTCATAGAATGTCATAACTTATCAAGATCATCACTTTTCATCACCTCTATATCGGCACGTACATCTCTAATATTTGTACATAAACTTGTAGCTGTTTATTTAATGATTATTCATATTTTAGGATAATTAGAAGTGACCCGAATGCTGTAACCACTATTAACTCGGTAAAACAAAACTGATAAATCGACTACAAAATATATTTGTCAATAAATCTACAAAATAATACAAATACAAATCACATATCGATAAATTAGGTATGTATGGGAAATTCTGGTATCTGGTATGAGGGCGCTATCAACGATGATCCGGTTTAATTTAATTGACTGAGCTGCGTGTCGATGATAAATGTAAGCAGGGTTAAGCATCGGCCCGCAGGGCTCATGAATAAATCGCCCTTCGGACTCGAGACGAGTGTGAGCTGATTTGCGATAAGCGGGGTATTTATTGCGTTATTTGTGCGCGCCACCTGACGGCTCGATTGAGGAGTCGAGCACCCGACCCCAGCGGGAGATGCTGCAGCAACCGGGTGCCTTTCACCAGTGTCTTCCACAACGTCCAACCACAAAACATGAATATACCTACCATTATTTTTCATACAACACGTGACTAATTAAATCTCTAACCTGAATCTCTTGTTGAAATTCTTTTATACAATTTGATTGCATAAAGTAATAAGAAATACACTCGTAATTGTCATACAAATTGCTGGCAAATTCCTACTTTGGTAAATAAATTTACAAAATTTATATACAGTGTTCAAAAACTTTATTATTAATTATTCAAATTGTTTAGTAATGCTTATTTGCTTTGTAGTTGCTCTAAATGTACGGAGTGTCGCGCGTCGCGTGCGCAGATGCTTTCATAATAAATCTTGTCAAAGAAGTGCTAGCCAAAACTCATTAATATAATTACTATTTATAGTACTTTCATTTAATGTATTATTTTAAATTATAACTCAACAGTATTCTTTTGTTTCAAATATTACATTTCATTATTAAAATATTACAATATAGTTATGTTAATTAAATATATATTCAATAGAAAGGAAACATCAATTTATTATTCTGTCAGAGATAAATAATTTTTACAGCCATGTAATGATATTACCAAATGAAAATACAAAATGTTTTACTACGAGGAACGACACGTCCGCGCATTCCCTCAGGCGCCGCAACACGTCGCGAACTAAAAATGTGTATAAATTATGAAGATTACTTGAAAAAGAGAAATGTGTTACATTTAATTTTATTACATACGATAACTTATGGACTAGGCGCGGCACTTACTTGAAAAACAAGTTGCTAGTTAACCACAGACACAAAAGGTGTCGATATTGTAAAAATGACGTCCGATACTGATTTCTGGATATATCAACTGACGGTGCATGTTATTAAAAATAATCCGATGCCATAAGCCTTTTTAATATTGAGTTAATGTTTAGTTACATACAGATCATTTGTGACATTAAAATATCAATTATTTATGGAGAGCAGATAGTATAGGTGTCTCGGACAGGATTGCCTTATCTTGGCAAAACTCTTGCGATAGCAACAAACATGCAAATTCAATTGTATCACTTTAATTAAATAATTAAATGTTTATCAATGACTTTCTATATATCCATCTAATTATATTGGTATTATATTAACACTTTTACTTATAAAAGTTATTAAGCAATGAACATACAATCATCTCTTACTTAACATTCACTAGAAAAAGAAAATTAATTAGATAGTTAGTTGCTTAGTAGCGTTTATGCAAGAGGGTAATTTAATTTAAACGCATTAATAAGCCGCATATGGTACTTTGAAATAGTTCAATCATAACTCAAGACACTATTATAAATACGAGTAAATTAAATAATAACGAAGAGTATAACAGTGTATGTTGTCCCTATCACATAATTTTAGAAATAAAGTTGAAAGGAATCTTTAATATTAATTACGTCTTACTCCAATTGGATTCTTCCGTACGATCTAAACGAGCTTTTAAAAGATATTTAAAACAAAATTCTGCATGACGCTCTAAGATCACATTTTATTCTATTTTTAATTGTTTTATGTATAATGTAATTACTTCGTTTATAAATCTACTTACTGATTTATGTAAAACCGAGTAACATTGAAATTCAATTATTACTAATTTGTTATTATTTTTATATAAACAATTATTTTTTAAATATGTGATTCAAATGATTACTGACTATTAACGAGTTAAAATAATTATTCTCCAATAAATTATTAATTGTATAAACATTGTATTAACTTTATTCCTTATGTTTAAAATACACCCATTTCTAAAATTGTTTTAAATTAAATAAACTAAATATTAAGTAGTGTGTATAGTGTGCATTTGACATTTTTATCAAAATTATTACGTTGATATTGTATTATCCAAGACACATAAAACCTGATTATGTATCGATTGGAACAGAAATAAAATTAGTTAGTTACATATGAGCATACTATCTACGATCGTCAATCTGTAAAATAGCATCAATGCAATCGGTGCGTATTCCACCTTCATAAGCAGATTTTATCATTCATAATTTGTTGTTTGCCAATCAGAATATTTTGTTCAAAATCACTGGATCTGCAATCATGATTGGGCCCATATTGTGTCGATGTCAGGAGATAGCTTATCTGAGAGGCTGCGACACTCGTAACTTTACCGTTAGTATCGACTCCCATGTCGCACTCGAGATCGCGACCGGCTACGCAACCAATAAAAACAACGTGTACTTTGAAGCCTTCCATTAAATCCGCGACATTAAAATCTAAAACCTATTTGCCATTTATCGTGAATCATGTTATAAAGCTTTTGTTTTAAATTAGTAATAAATTGTTAATAATTATTTCTCTTGATCAGGAATTGAATTGAATTGAAAGAAATATGTGTAACAAACCAGTCAGTCAATCATGCATATGTATATAGGAGTGTGTTAGGTATCTTTGTGCATATGATAAAAGCAACTACGCTCAAACTTTGTTCATGTGCCGCTCTACCGTGTCCGGTATGACTACTCTTTTCGGGGCAACCTGTACAAATATAGTAAAAAGAAAAGTGGCTTATGTTTGTCACGTCTGGTTACGATCATAAAGTGAAAAAATTTCGAGTCTACTAGCTAAGTATGATCATTGAATAACAAAAAAAACATTTGTGTTCTGTTTCGCTAATGTGAATCAAATCAGTTGAATTTGACCAACAAAAATAATTGAAAACTCTCTTCACGCATGTATCGCATGACCTTTAACAAAAAGATTTATATTTATATTTCTGACACTACTTAAATATTAAAACAACCCCCATTGCTCATCTCATCAACCAATATTGTTCACTAACGCAATTTGTTACTACTGAACCTAGCACATTAATAAGAAATATCTAAGCTACTTTTAAAGACAAACTAACCACTAATATGAATATAATGTCCGATATCTTGTCTAAGATTTAAAACTGTAATATCGACTGTTACCATTTATCGCCAAAGCATGTAAGACATCATTGTCACAATGAGATTGCAAAGCTTTCGAATTATCTGTCGGATTAAAATAATCAAAATAAACGCGATTGTAAGTCGCATAAAGTATTTTTAATTAGTTAAATCATGTTTGCGAGTGACCTCATTTCTTATTCCTTGAATATATTTCATATAGTACATATATACAACAAAAAAAAGAGCTATCCAAAAATAATATTGGTATAGAGTAGGTACCTAATGATAGTTTTAAGAACTATATTTGTCTTCTCATGACACCGCCTCTGAAGCACTGTGTAAAGTTCATCTGGTTCACCTCACACTGTACGGTGAAGAGCTACACTGCGAAATACCAGAGAGTGGACTGACCAGTTTTTTGTTTATTTTTTTAAGGCACCGGTGACGTAACGACACTTCGCAGTTTGGTGTCCTCGGAAGTGAACAATGAACCTGGTAAATATTCGGTGCACCCAGTGAAGTGGTTTTTTGTTCGCATTCATGATATTTAGATAAAGCTAAATATCACGCGCGTACTAATTTAATGGAATAGACAGAAGTCCCTAGACGACCATGGTTGGCTATTTTTGCTCATACCCATAAACTAGTTGATATATTTATTTATAATACTTGTAAATATAGGTTCGCTGGGAGTAATGAGGATTGTAGCGTAACAATTTTGTTCCTGACATCTTCACTATTATATTTAACACAATGGTTATGTTTTTTTATGAAATATTTTTTTCTTGACAAGTGCTAATCATCTACTTTGTTTATTTATCTGTAACCAAGTATATGTGTTTTGTATATTAAATGAGTAGTTTAAACTCTAAAAAGAACAAAGAATGGTCTGTTCTATAACAAGCATTGAGGTTTTTTTTACAGTTTCAAGGCAATTTTACTGGAAATTTACATTGAAATTTAGAGACAAATAAATATTAGCTTTTGATTTTAAGTTCACAAATTCTGTTTCGTTACTTCAGTCAATCCTATTTCAGAAGTCTGGGCGGACATCTGGTGTTAGTATATTGCCGAACTAGATTTATCCTTCATAATTTGGGTTTCTTAATATGTTTTGATGAAAAACGAGCATTAATTAAGCTGTATATGACGGCCTCTGCGACGTGGTGGTTAGAGCGCCGATGTGTTTTATAGGAATTCGGTCACCAGTCCAAAGAAATATTTATAATACTGTCATAACGTGTCAACAAATAGTTTTAATTGAAGAACATTGTTATACAGAAGTCCCAATTAAATCGTTTGAAGTACATTACAAAGGAAAACATTTCCTTTATAATTGCAATTGTAGTTTGGTATAAAGCTCAGGGTGCACGTGAGAAGGCTCGGTCACGCGAACACCTCGCACGCTATTACCAATTAGTCGGCGCCGCGTTCAACAATAAATCAATAATTAAAACGTCCATCTACTTGCAAATTCTGATTTATTTGCGCCTTCTGGCACGCTCAGGTCCGAATGTCGCGGCATACTCGACTTTAGACTTATTACTGCCGATTGCACTATACCTAAATGAATATAAATGCACGACTACAATTTAACACGTGATTATAAGACGGGATATTTCTTAAATAATTTTTAACTGTAAAAATATTTTTAAACTATTTTTTCATGGTCTGTATTAGTCTGTATGCAAAACATAAGTTGCAGCTTTAATGTACGTATTGTAATATAACACAACATTGTGAAATAAATATAAATATTCTTAATGTCAAATAATGTATTAAATTTCGCATTTTTATTTTCTATACCCAAAAGTAAAAATTAGTTATTATATAGTTATTTGTATATACATTACATTTTACATTATATTACATTCCTCTTTCATTTGACAACATGAGTTATATTCCTAATGCGATTCTCATAAAAAATCCGAGGTTTAGAGTTGACCATAAAAATTGTGAACATTGGATGAGTGACGAAGGTCGTACGAGATACGTTTACTTTGTGCATTAACAACGAGCCTATATGAAATAGGCTGCGGTTCACACACGTTAATGTTTGCCTACTGAATTAGAGAAGATGTCAAACTCTGTGACCGACATTCACTGACAGCGATGTCGTATTGTGAGGCAATTTGCATAGGGCAAGGTTCAATACCGAATAAGTTATGTTATTTACATGACAGTGCATATATTGTTGATTTAATTTTATTAAGTTACGTTGTTTTTAAGTATCTGTTTAAGAATGTTCAAATATTACATACAAACTTTTACATATAAAAAAGGACTCTGTTTATTTATGAAGTTGAAGGTCCATGAGTTTCTGGGAGGTATAATTAAAACTTATAAAGTTATTATATGATTACTTGCATTAAATAACAATGGGATGCACTCGACCCTGACTGCAGACGCTGCCTATTCATTACGTGAATGGTCCTTGAGTGTGCGTGGAAACCATAACCTGAAGTGTTTGGAATTGAAGTAAATTGAAGACCTCGAACAACTATCTTACGCGAGGTAGAAGCGGTCGCGCGCCGGACAGCCTCTCCGTCAGCACACGAGGGCCCTCGGTGACATCCCGGAGTGTTTTCCTACACTAACGTACGGACGTGTTAATTCGTAGATACTATTGGTTTTTTTCCGCGGTGATCGACGACTGTGGGAACGTTCCGTGCCTTCGTTCAGAGTACTCTCCCGGTAACGAGCAAACAGTCGGAATAACTCCAGGTATCGTCTCGGCGTTAAGTGGCTGTTCGCTGACGGAATTTACGACAGTTCTCATTCATTCGTAATAGCCGTTCGCGATTGAGCTATCTCGCGTTCGATTGTTGTAGGTTCTATGACCGACGCAGACGCGTGTTATAAAAATCATTTAGTTACCAATTTGAGCGTCATTGTGCGAGTCTCGTGAAAGTTGTTCGTGGCGCCGACACCAATAAAACCAAACACATGGGAGGTGACGACGCCCGAGCACTCCATAACTCAGACTGATATTCCGTCATACTCTGCGGTTATCGTTTTGTGGCTCGCGATATCCAGCGAGGCCGGGAATCGAATCGAGATGGTATCTGTGGGGGCCGGTCATACATTACGCTGACAGTGTAACAATAAAGCATGATAACTGTTAGCACTTGGCGGTCCGGCTCGCTGCTCACTGAGCCGGAGGACAAATGAGCCTGACGAACCCCTGACCCTATACTCGATGTGCTCTCCTTTATCATGATATTCATCACTTTTATCCATTTATTATTTCAAGTAAGAAAATCCATTTACAAATAATTAGATATTACTATAATCCGTATTAAGTCTGTCCTTCATGGGCCCGCGGAGGAATGAAATTAAAAATATAATAAATCACTTTTATTATGAAGTTATCATGAGATCACACCAGTTTTTTTAAAATTGACAAAATTCGTCGCCCGTAGGTGCTACACTCGGTTCATTTGTTAAAAAAAAACCAGATAAGGTAACTTTGATTTTAAAATAGGTGACGCTTGACGCAGCATTCGACATCAATTAGATCTAGGCCATTATTTTTCCGTTATTTCAAATTTTGAACTTTAAACAACAAACTTCGATTATGATAGACGTTCCATTTTTAAATATTAAGAATACTCGTAGAACATTTTGTAGATTCAAAACATCAAAATTTAAATTTGCTTAGTTTTATTTATTTCATGCCTTTCTTAAAATAGTTTTCTATGAAATCATGTTTTTACTATTTCATTACTTACAAACGATACCTACTTACTTAATTAATATTGACATGATTTTGCCACGAGAAAGCGTTGTCCATCCATTTAAGCATTATGAAACGACGTGAAAGATTTTCTTATAAATATAAATTATTTCGATATCAGGGTATATGGAATTGGCAATAACGTTGTGACATATCAGGTTATTGTATAAGCATACGAATTCACACACATGATTAATAACATTCTTATACGCGATTTTTACATGTTTTATAGTCAGGATTTTTTTTCATAAAAAAATGATATTGTAGTCATGATTTACTTATTATTGGCCGATGTAATGTTGTTGTTAAACGAGTGATCAGGGCGTAATGAGTGAAGGCGTTACGTAAAACTAAATCTGGGCGGTCTCACATTGCTACTGGGTGACGCCTTTATGTTTCCACTTCATTATTACACTCATATTACATTGAAAAAATAATAATATAAACTTTATTTGAGAAAATAATATATTTGTAAATACAATTTAGAAATTAACCAAAGCGTAGGTCCGTACTCATAATGACGTACGAGGAAGTAAAACTTGTATTTATTATTTTTATTATTTATTTATTAACATCAGCCTAAATAAGTCAAGTCAATACTACAATACTATTTACACGTACAATAATACTTACAAGAAAAAGTATACCCAATAATAACAGCAATGTCAACAAACATTCAACGATATGCCATTTAGGAGTTCTACGACAATTATAGGTTATTGATGATTAATGATAAATGAGCCCTTTTCACCTGAATTCTTACTGACTGAAAAAGATCCTTCTTCATTTACACATAAATTTGTATAACATTATAAATTATTTTCATTCAACTAACTCCCAAATTAACATTCGCCTACGTAATATTGATTTTAAAAACATATATGCAAATACTTAGTAATAGTTATATTAAGTAAATAAACAAATTCCATTGTCTAAAAAAGTACCGTTGTTCAACCAAATATTATAAAGGCAATATAAAGTAGCTACCGTAAAAGGTCGACTCAATAGAGAATTGGTGGCGTAAACATTAATGATTCTCCTACATTTACATTTCAAGTTAACAAAAATTATTCTTTAAAAGTCCATGCTAACGCGGCGACCACATGTAGAGTCGATTCGCCGTTCTGTACTAATTGGGAGCGACACCATACAAATATATCGCCTTTTATGGTCGCAGTGAGTTTGATAAATAAATAGATTTTTAGATGTTAGTGGCGGAGATGAATCAGCTCTCGATCGAGCCGTGATTAGAGGCGATTAGCATTGGCCTGTGCTTATACGGCGTCTGCTAGCAGCCACGTGGGAGGTGGGTGTTCCTTGCTGTAGCTATGAGTATTGTCTTACAAAGCGTTGTACCATTATATTTTAAGTACGTGCATTGCGCACTATTTATGTTAATTTATTTGAGAATTCAATTTGTCTATTATAATGTATTCATGAATGGTATCACACTACAAAACGATTTCATTGCAACCTGCCCGCATTTGTCCTTGTCTTACACAATTCTAAGATACTATCTAATTCTAAACCCGATTTTCCAAATATTTTTTTGCCCTTACAACATAATATGAAGTGTTTTAGTAAAAAGTTAGATTTCATGTTGTTTGAGTTTTAAAGTTAAAACTCGCTATATTAAAATATTATATATATTTTTTTGTTTTTATTTTGTAAAGATCTTACTTAAGCACTTTACAAACGTATTATCTAAAAAATATATTAAAACAGTATAGGTACGCAAGGCTTGTTAGATGCAAGTGTTACAACGCATCTTATACCAGCTGTATTGTTTTGTGATCAGCTCCATTCAATAGATGATTGGTTGAGTGGGCGCCGTCTATAAACCAAAAGTTGCGAAGCTTGCCTCTGAACCTTTATCATGAACGATTACTTTATTATATTTAAAAGAATAATAATATTGATTTTTGTATTCGTTTATAACAGGCAAAGTATGTATACATATAAATACATTTTCAAATTTCGAATATATTTGATTATTGAATTATAATAGTCTTTTATTTATTATTTGTTTTGATAACCTTAATCCAGTGTTTGAAAGCTTTACTGCGATCGTAGTAATAACTACACACATAGTATTCAGTAATGCTCGTATGTACTAACAACTACGTATTAACAAATTTGACACACATTAATTTTTGGCATCCGTTTATTAGTATTTTGAATGTCAAATATATTGGAATCGTGCATAATAAAAACACGTCATAGAAGATCACTCTCGGTATCGCACGCGCGACGTGTACAAACGATTGGCGCCGCACAACGTCCCGTTATGTACGCCTACAACCACTACCCAGATGCAATACAAGCAGCTACTAATGCTACGAAAGTGTAGCTACTTTTATTTTTCATCGATTAAGTTAAATTGTATGTGATCCTTTTATTAATATGCGCAGTATTTAGAAATTTGGAATGGGGCACGTCTCTTACACTGACAAGTTTAACAATAATATGATAAAAACTTTATTGTACTACAATTGAGGCAAGAAAGTGTACAACCTGGATATAAGCTTATGTTGGGATATCTATTTATTCAGTCTCTTTTTAGTAATTTCGTATAAGTACAATAATTTTGTCCTGTTCATGTATGCTACTTTTATGAGTTTTTAGCTTTGGATCAAATTTTACATTTCCATCGTCTCGGTCTACCCTTGATATACAGCTTAAGGGGTCATTTTCATCAATAGATATATCAGCTGATACGAAGCATACGAGATAACTACTAGTAAAATCATTCAATCGATGATGCATGATTTGCGGATTTTCATTCTAAGAAAATCATTATAAATGATTTATAGAAAACTCCTGCGTCCTGAATGTGAAATAAATCAAATATAAGAAAAACAAGAAATTCTAGTTTAAAATTAGGTTTTGTAACGGTTATTTCAATGAAAAATCTATAGATATACATATACTAGCTACATTATGAATAACAATATAAGAGAATTAGGCAGTTTTCTATTACGGCGCCGGCGCCACTATGGCACTAACGAGTGGTGTCAAGTGGCCACTCCGTCTTGTTAATGCCACGCACGATGCGGTGTTTTCTGACTACACATTGAATCTGCATTATTCGCTTTTATAGAGATAAAGATGTGTGTTTTGTTCTTATTAAAAAGTTGTTTAAATACTTCAATTAAATTATGATTAAATAAATAAAAAATTAGTTGTCTATTGATTTACATACAAAGAACTGAAGAACTCCTCTTTATTTTGTTTATTTCTAAAAGAAAGCGGCGCGATATTTATGTTGAAGTAAATGTTCTTTCAACTAATTCAACAAATAATTTTTATGTGATCGAAGTCTTCTATTGAGGAGCAATGGTTTCCTAAAATACAACTCCAAAACCCTCGCAGTTCGAGCACTAGTCTCCTATAGTATAATTAGAAAATTGTTTTACTAGTGTAGCAGGAAATCATAAATATCAATATTATTACTTATATTAGAAACATAACGTTATAGATGTATCATTAATGGGAATCAATACCGAAGCTGCCAACTTAAAATAAAACGTTTAGTTTTTGCAAGTAAAAATAATCAGAACGAACACTTCTTTAATATGAATATAAAATAATATTTACAAGAATTTTCTTTTTCTGAGAACATGCATAAATGCATTACAAAAGAATATGTGCTAATCTAATACCGGATAGAAATCTCTATCAACGTGTATGAAATAAATATTAAAGTTAATAGGCGCGCTAAACGAAATTTGTTTAGCATATTCTTATTACGTTGGACGTAACACTTTAATACTATTAACACTTTATTATGCGAAATTTAAACATTAGATAAATAATAAATGTATGGATGGATTACGCCAGTTGTAAACCGCCAACACCTAGTCGAGTTAGCGCCGCTCGTTGACTCAGTGTTTATGAAATCAACTATTATAAATTAACACCGATTCTTCACCGTCATTGCGAAACTAAGATGAGAAGAGACCTCGATAGTTTGTAGACAATACGAGAACATTGATTTAATGCGACCGGAAATGACTGTCCCATTGCTCATAGCCGAGGCAGTACTGTTGAGAGTAGGGGCTCTCGCACGCGATCCTCACTCTGTGAATGTATCACGCGACCGTTGTGGCTTAGGTGTTAGGTATCAAACAATACTTTAGGCTCAGTGAA
Source organism: Tineola bisselliella (assembly GCA_028551675.1). NCBI lineage: Eukaryota > Metazoa > Arthropoda > Insecta > Lepidoptera > Tineidae > Tineola > Tineola bisselliella. Next base: position 108,760 of record JAPWLS010000704.1, read on the forward strand.
ATGTCGCACGGTCACAGAAGATAATTGCAAAGTTTCCCATCTTATCTTCCTTTTGTATCGTGAAAAGGATAACTAATTAATTCATTGAGTGTAAGAAAATAAATACTATTTTATTATATTTAGTTGCGTTGTAGAATCAGCTTGGGAGTAGTCTACTATTACGAAAGGAGGGTTAATCGAGCCGGCATAGCGGATATTGTGTGTAGACATTTCCGTGGTAGCAGTTCTTCTCACTTATATATCATATTCTTTACATACGAAATTGCGATTTGTTAACTGTGAAAGTATGTCCATGGTTTACGTTAAGACGCGGAACACTCTTTAAGTCTTGTAAATTCAACACGACTGAAGATTGGTATAAAAATATTATACCAGTGGAGTCCGATAATATTGTTTAGTGCCACATTGCAGGCTGCAGGCAGAATGCAGGCTGCAAGACGTGGTCGCCCTACTCATGCAGTCGAATAAAGAAGGTGACAACGTGTCGTAAAACAGAGAATAAAGAAATAAATCAATATTTTTATGCATGTTATGAAATTATTAGAATTTTATTCTATTATATTAATCAAAATAATATTAATTGACAATTAAATAGACGTTGTAATGACGATCGTATTTTACATTTATTTATTTGTATACTGAAAACTAAAATCATAAAAGGCTGTATGAGTATTGTTGACGAAATTTATGTGACTTTACGTAATTTAATTACCAAAATAAAAATGAGCAGGAGACAGTTATTGTATTCTGTGTTCTTTAAAATATGTACTTGTAAGAAATTTATTAATTAGTTACATTTTAAAACTTTTGTTATTTTAAATGTATATAATTACCTACGTCTATTATAATAACTTACATACATATTTAAGAACAACAACATTGTTATAGAAAATATAACTTAGGTATTATATTACTTAAATCGACATGTTACTGTTATTCGGGTCGTAGGGCCTTGAAGCAACCGTGGCTGGCAGATGTTTTTTTTAGCTACTGCACGAACTATATTACTAAGATCATGCCGGATCACTATAAAGAAAACCTGACGCGTCTTTCACGATACGCTTCAATGGATAGTTGGCCTAAGCCTACTGGAGTTTTATTAAAGCATTATTGTCCTCGTAACAGAATGACAGAGGCACTACTTCCTTATTACTTCACATTTTCATAGAGACCTCATTGAATATCATTTATGAGGTAACTGTGCTCGGAGGCTGACACTCTATCTATATTTAATCGCACGTGTCATGTTGGTAGGCTGTTTCTACACTGCGGTCGACCATTTTCATAAATATATATACTTTTATTAATTGTTAATTTATGTTATTTCGAGTCTTTATACATATCTTGTCGAAAGTTGTGATACTATTTTATTATATATATTATCACATCATATGACCTCACTCCATCTGGTGTTAAGGTAGAATGCGGTTCAAAAGCAGACTGAGAGCCAGAGAGCGGCTGCTGCATTAGAAGACCTGCGGATAGCATGCGCGTCCGTTATCAAATGCGGATTAAACGGTCACTAATACTCTCCATGGTATGATGTATTTCTGTGTATAAATTATTATATTGATTAGTTTTTCTACTATATCTTTTATTTATTTACTTAATTTAAAAAGTAAATGTTGTATGTATATGCATTTATTGATTTATTTGCTTTGAATATATCTACTCCACCTGGCACTCCATGCACCACACTTTAAGCAAATTAAATCATGCGCATTTATAGCTTTGCTTATTAGTAGGAGTAGACTCGTATTTAACTTAATGTTCACAATAATGTGTGTTTAAGTCAAAATATCGACATTATTATGCTGTTTATTTAAAATTATATAATGAGTTTTTGTTGGATTAGATTGAATGTAATATTGTGGCTTAGTGGCCGACCTTAGCAGTGTGTACCAAGCCAGTATGCAAATATTGTAGTCACCGTGTAAGTGTGCGTGGAGCACACATGGCCACAACGCACCTCCATTCATAAAACCTCAAGCTATCTAACTATGAATTAATCGCAACATTTGAATATGTTACACTCACAAAGGAAGCGGCCATTGAGAAAAACTCGACAGGAACAGGTTTGGCACGTGTCAATGAACGCCAGGAATATTTCGGACACAATCCACGGGTTAAAGTTGTCCAGCCAGATGATTTAAATGGTTTAATAGACGCTCGTTTGAATCGTTATATTATATCAATTATATTTAACGATTTCCAACGACATTTGTGAGCTTGTCATGTTATTGGGAACATTTCGTAATAATTAACAGACTCCGATATCCCGTTCTACAAGTCTGACGCGCACTTTACACGAACTCATTAGATACTTCTATTATGTGCATGCATGTGCAACATCATAACCATCCTGATCGTTCACTAATTACTATCTTGATTCAAGTTTGTAATGGGTAACCTAACTCTAATTGGTTACAAGCCGACAAAGGAGCTGACACAGGCTCAAAGGCCACTTCTAATTATTTTAAATTATCAACTTGAAGTTGACAGATGACGTACAAATTCATCAATGGTTTCTTGTAACAGTGCATTTAATATCTAAAGCAGTTGGTGAATGAAAGTTGGCGACCTCAAACTGTGGGTACGTAGGCGAAGAGCTGTTGCAACGCTTCTGGCGCAGTGGGGCAGCCATCGTGAATCGCGAGCCATTCACAAATCTGTCCCGTGGGCGTCACCAGATTACCCTCAACTTAAGCTATTATATGTTTATATACGTAAGCTTTATGACATAATACTTACCTACATTATTATTGCTGAATTCTAATTTGATTTAAAATAAAATGTAGTAACGAATGATATTAAAATGCGAAATAACGTTACAAGAAATAGCATCGCTGTCCCTGTCCGATGGCATCGCATACACCAGCACTCACCTTCTTTATGGCCCCACTCACTTCATAATTTCTTATAGATATACGATTATGACTTAGACTAATTTAACTAAGATAATGTTTTAGGTAAGCTAGAACAGAAATAGGTATGGAGTAAAATTTATTACATTTATTCTAAGTTTTATTGTTTCAAGCCTTCGTGTTCTGTCGCGGCAATGAACTGCGTGTTGTCTCGCAACTTTATACATAGTCACGTATTTGTCAATTGTTAGAACGGTTAGTGTGTGTTCAGTTGTTTCGAAAATTAAGACTTCTATCATCAATTTTGATTGTTGACGTTTCGTCATGGATTTTGGTTAGCTACAAAACCTTATTTATTAATATTTGAATAATAGAAACTGAATCTATGACTCTCTGAAGATAAAATAAACAGATATTGTGGAACAGGTGTTAATAAATAAGCCTAGATTATCCGTTGACAGATCTAATCGGATCTTGTTTACATTGCGAAAGATTTCCCGGTGGCCGCGAACGACGCTAGGTCGGTTATCGATTCTATTTAAACTGTTCTAACATATTGGGACCAGTTGTTATAGTATTTATTGTTAACCCTTCGCTTATCTAATCCAGCGTAAAGTAGTGTTGGCCTTGTTAGGCTGATTTCTGTAGAAATTTTCCGTTTGTGCGCGTTTTGATTGTTTTTACATGCAAATTGTGTGTTGTAAATATATCAGTTGGCTACCCGATTAGCTGCTGCTAAACCAACTTGTCTGCAAGTATATGTACGCTTACATGAACAAATTAGGTACTTCTACTTGAAAATTTATCACATTGATTTAAAATAATGCAATTTAGTTTATACGGTTAATTTAAGCAACAGGAAACGCACTGACAAGTTATAATTAAGTTTTGTAACCGATGAAATAATAACATAAAATTTTAAACACACCTCAAATCATTGTATATTTAATCTCCTTAAGTAACTTAAGTAAGTTTTCTTTAGAATCGGTTTAAATAAAATTAATGGGCCATTAAAACGAACAATTACTCGGCCAGTTCGAATACTATCAGCGGATCTATGAGTGGAAATCTCATAACCTTTGTGCCTTCGAGACAGAACAAGCAATACGAACCACTTCCATTGACCATTCAACCGCATATTTATCACACGGGTATATTATCCTTAGTCGTCAGAATTGATAGGTTTATTTTCAATCCTCAAAATTACATTCGCTAGTAAATAACAGAGGTTTGCTAACATAAACATCAAGTATTTACAGTCTACTTCATTAACATTTATAGTTTAGTGTTCATTATACAACAAAACAGATAAAGCCTCATAATTAGTTACACCCACCCATAGATCATAATCAAAGTTTATGTGTTCATAGCACTTAAAACCACAAGTATTATAACCCCTTATTTTTTCTGATTCAATGGTAGATCGCGGAGCACGCGCCGCTCGTGATTGTTGCTTATATTTCGTATGAATGGGCTGCAGTGAATCACGAGGCATCCATTCATTCAGTACGCCCCCGTGTACTACAAAATGTTCAGCCTAACGCATTATGTACCAATACACTATTATTATAATACTTTGTCCTCTTTCTTTACTCAATATTTAAACAACATCTATCTACCTGTCATAGTACGGACTACGTATTTGTCATATTGTATGGGATCTGCATTTCACTTCATACAACATAATTGGTTATATAAAATCATTGTAGATCGAATCCGGTGTGACATAGTACTCTGGCATAGACGAATGAGCAGCATACACATCTCGTTATAACAGGCTACACGCGAGCTGATCCTAAAACACAATTGGGTCACTTCGCGGCCATTGCGTCTAAAAATTGTGGCAATACCCCGGGACTGCACAACCATCATATGCCTCAACTGCCTGCTGCTCTTTTAATTACGATGATTTAAAGTGAGAAATGCAAGTTTCAATTCAGTCACTTGTTCCATTAATATCTATAATATCAAAATAAAAGGTATTAACTTTTGTCATTATATAAATACGAAACGGAAATTGAATCCATGTCAAATAGATGTCAGTCGGGGAATGATTTACATATCGAAACATTTATCGTATGAAAGTTCTCACAGAAATCACTTCAAGCTAAATGGATCCAGTAAATTTCTAGTCGTTTTTGATACCAGCGAGTTAAATAAGTACATGTGACACATTTCACAAAGATCTACAGAATTTAGAATATATATCTTCATTATCTTGAAAATATATATTTTTTTAAAACTGACTGCACATATTTATAACAGAACAACCGTTATATATATATTAAAGTTAGGGTAATTTTAAATACAGAATCCATGATCGCGGCAATTGTTGCAAAGCTTTTAAAAGTCGAAAAATAAATAAAGTTTTGTTCGCTAACCTTAGACATCACTAAAGATCTATAATCTAAACATATACCTACTTATCAAAGTAATTACTTAGAAATTATAAAACCATTAATATTTAATTATTACCCAGACGTCTATAATTTACTCAACTAAAGATACATTAAATTTTGAATCGTGAAATTTATAATAAGTGATTTACATATACATAGCAATTTTATTAAATGTTTAATTTTACAAATTTGTGTAAAGAAATTTTATATATAAATGTAAAGAATGGTAGACAGACTAATGATGATTAATATGATGTTATATTTAGACTATGTCTGCCGTCTCGAGGTGACCTAGTCTCGATTCGGGATCGGCTTTAAAGTACTCGGGTATAACGGTAGGAGTGCCTCGATATTAATTAGTATCCTTAGGCTGGCATAGCAACAGTTCTCATAGAAAAATATAAATCTGCTTCATCGTCTGTATATACACGTTAATCTCGAAAAATAAATAAGACCTTCCTCTTTTCTACCAACATCTTAGTAGGTTGGCTTAGTATAGTGTTTCATATTATAAAAATAATAATTACAGGATCAAATTATAATATGGAAATATACTCATATTCACTTGAAATGTTATAAAAATAAAAATAAAAATACGAGTCATGAAATTAATTATAATAAAAAAGTCATGTAAATCTGTTTGCCATTTAAAAGATGTGCGTTGGCGTAAGTACCCCTACTCGGTTTTGTAATATTGTAAATTGTCAAATTGAAATAGAAGAGAAGTTTCCACTTTGACATTTACTAAAATAAATATCCGAAATATGTTGCTCCTATAAAATGGCCTTTAAACAACTTAATGTTCTTAACATATATCCGACACTTATCCCTTTTGCGTAGGCATTGCCTAAAATTGAATTTCATTTGTAATATCCTACTATATACTTATAGAAATAATATTATACTGTTTATTTATTTTTTAATATGCTTCGTTTGGACATTTTGAGGTCTCTATAATATTTTTAAGTAATGCCAGCACTAATCAAATTACCTTGGTATAGGCCGATATTTTTGAAAATGACTAATTAATAAAAAACATTTCTAGTAAAGCTTAACATGTATCGTATTAGGAGAATACGAATTAACAAAAAAATCTCTACACAAATTACAGAGTATATTGCAATATGTTTGGTTTATTTGCTATCTATCAATTGTGGCGTGTTTTCAACGAGATGTGATGCATGTTGAATATTTATAAAAACTTCAATGGAGTCATCGTCAGAGGGTTCTGTCACACTCACATGACACTTAGTTCGTATAGTATAAAGCGCGAGTCTTTCGTTAAATCATCCGTCAGATGTTAATCGAAGCTTTTAACCGGTGGCACCACAGACGAGATCATTACACGTCTCTGGGATAAAACTCAGTACGTACAGGGTGATTAAAACGTTACAACGTTGAGCTGATATTAATGCACTCGACTACAAACCAAAGAATATTGTGCAATATTTTACAAAGATGTTCATTTGTCATCCCTTCGTTTACATTTACATAAACATCTTTCTTACTTACCTACTAACCGCTGAATCATTTCGTCACAAACTCGCACGTATCTACAAAGCCACAGTTTCGTTATTAATAAGCGGCTGAACTTACCCTTTATGGATAAGATATGGATCCGTGTTAAAGTATTCGTTTTAATGTATTATCTTTTCTTCAGATATACTAGTCAAACACACTGTTAGGTTAGCAAACTTGGCTTAATTTTTCTTCCATGTAATTGTTATTGTAATGTGTGCGTTTGTTAACTGTTTGTTGTGTATGTTCAAATAAATAAATAAGCAGTTTTTATTGTTATATTTTATAATATGTATAATACGTATAATATGTATATAACGGTTTTGATTATTTACCAAAGCAATGCAATTGAAAACCTTTATTTAAACTTGAAGAAATCAAGCAGTGCTTAGTCTATAAGTAAATTACGATGTTAACCCACCTGATGTTAATAGCAAATTTAATGATAAACAATGTAGTAATTGTCTTGTCTTTATTTCGATACAATATTTATTCTTTGCTCTCGAAGAACTGGTGACTCCACTTAAACGCGTTGCTTTTATTAAAAGTGTCGCGGCGGCCCCTGAGGAACGTTCCAACATTTTTAATTAATTTAAATGTTCTTAATTCTAAACTGGTTCAGTTGTGTTTAAGTGCACTTCCATTTACATAATACCTCTTTATCTTTCGGCCGCTGCAAGGAAGCGAGCGAATTGCGTAATCTAATGCGAAAGAAAGTGTATCTATTTATAAACGTTTACAATAAAACTCCTCTGATTTATCATGTTGTATCAAACAAAGAAAATTGAAACAACAGTAATTTTAATTGTGAATAAAAATTATATTGTTTGAAATTATTTTAAAACATTTGTGATATCTCGTAAATACTTTTTTTTTTAAATCATAAAGTTTGAGAGATTTTTAAACAATCATTAAAAATGTATACAAAACTGTCGAATAAAATCGAGACATATGTATGAATTTGCAATCAGGTAACATTGGCTGGACCATGGGACCACACAACCAGCGACATTAATGTGATAGCGAATAGACTTATTGAATCCGTCTGCAAGATATTAAATTCCTACCTGTAAACCGATAATCTCCTTTTGACATTCTTTCGTGGTTTTATGGACCTCTTAACATTCATGTAATAAAATCGACGTTTACATCTGATGTCAATTTACGTGCAATCTCGGTTGACATGGAATAAACTTGGTTTTTGAGATACTTTCTTTTTTAATATGTAAAGTAATATTTTTGAATTGCAACACGTAATAAGTAATTTTGTTAACATTGACGAATTTCAATAACAAGAAACAAGGGGTAGTCCTAAAATAACAACAAAATAACATTCATGAGGAGAAATTAAACCATATATATATATATATATATATATGGTTTAATATATTTTATTATTATTATTGTTATGTTTAAAACTATGATCTTTCGCTACTGAAGATTTAATTGAATTTTAAATATTGGCTCAAAATTGGAAAAACATCTCGTATATATTTATGATTATTAGAACGACGGTTGTCTTACAGTTAACAATTTAGTTATTTTTGTTATTTCCAAATTGCTACTTCCTAAAATGTGCAAAGTTCTATTGACCTTTTAAATTTTCGTCATGTATTAGAAATCTTATTAGCATATGAGAAGATAATATTACTGTGTCGACTAGAGACGAGTGAGGAAAGGCGAGGGAGAAGGGAACGAAACCCGCGCACGCGCATTGCACAATCCATGGCGCCGGTGAATGGAACCTCCAGCCGGTGTTCTGTGGGCGGCAGTTTTTATCAATGAACGCGAATTTGTGGCGTACGCACGGTATGGCGTAACATTGCAACGTGTCACGGTCAATCGACCGCACCAGTGAGGGTCACTCTGGCCTTCTGTAATTTATTAACATATCCTATAATAAAAAAACTATGCGTGTTTCCGACAAAAAATATATGACAAATTACTCATACCTAAAACAAGTTGTGCTATTTTAAATATGACTAAATAAGGTATTGTACTAATGCTGGGCTTTTAGTAGCCTTCAAATTAGTAGCATGACGTAATTTAATCAATTAAATCGAAACCAAGCTTTATTTGGTGCTAACTACTTTCACACTATCAGTAACATAATCTAAAATCATATAATAATATCAATTTATCTGTTTACACTAATATTATGTACTCGACTATATGTATATGAAAGTAGGTATTATTAAATTTTTAAAGCATAAGTAATAAGAATATTAAAACATTTTCCATACAAATACAATGTTGTTATTAAATATTAAAGTGCAAGCAAATGATCTTAAAGGTTACGTATCCAAAAGCTGCTTACTCACTTTAAACCCTAACTGCAATCACATTAGATTCAATTTCAGTTAGCTGTTTTAGATGAAGATAACATTTAACTTTAACACATTTGTTTAGAGTTGATATTTTATTAAATTGGGAGATAGATTTCCATGAGTTTTTTTTATGAATGGCTGTTAGGATAGGGCACGCGTTGGCGTCAGCACGTGGGCGGCCGGAAGGAAGTAGTAACTGGGAGCTTTCCATCCCCGCCCCCGCACACCTCTAACGTAAACATTTGTAATTTAGACCGTTTCATTAATTATTTATCAACAAGACTTTTTCTTTTAATGATTGCTTAATTGCGTTTGGTTTTTATTTATATTTTCTACGCAACGTTCTACTCGCAATTGTTGAATACATACATATACGTAGATATATAAAGGAAAAATATATTTATAACGAAACAATACTAAATGTAAAAAAGTCATCAAATTATATTACCTTTTCTTGATTTTGTTTTGTTTTTAGTTGGATATTAAAACGATACACCTACTGGTGAAATATAGTCGTGATATTATTTATTTTTGTGTGTTTCAAATGACGAATCGCACGGGACAACATAGGTATCTATCTAGTTGTATACTTGTGTATAATTACAAACTAAGCATGAAGTTATGTTTTTTATATTAATTATAAAACAACGAGTTTATTAAGATCGTCTACCATCAAATGACAAAGTTTTATACCATTAAACTTCCATGTCGCGCCGCTTTTTTGACAGGAAATTCATCTATTGTAAATTAATCGACTTGGCTCGCTAAGAACATCAAATTATGAAACCGGTTTAGCGTGTGCTGCTGCGAAGCTGTATCGGTGTCTTGTTGACCGGAAATTCTTCAAAAATATATTTTTATGAACTTTAATTTATACGCTCCAAGAAAGTAATACTATTTTACGCGACTTTTTGGCGCCTATTGATTTAAACATTTTCCATTTCATCAAGTTTATAATACTTATAAATTTACATTTAAAAACTATCTTTTTATTTATAAGATATATCTGACAAGGGTTGGATTGTTTATCTATTATTGATTTTGAATTCAAAACAAGAAAAATACGTAGATGATAATGTTTTTAATATTTTAGTGTATTTTGCATCAGCTATCTGTCAAACATAAATCACGCGATAAAACCAGTAGTTATCATAAGATGAGAAAATAATTTGTTTAAATAAATTAGGCTCAAAGGTGCGCGTGGGTCGTCGAGGAGAGTGGTAACAACAGAGTCGCGTGCGCAACCTACGCATGATACTATGACGCTTTTTATACAATATTCACTAGTTTGATTGTATAGTCTAATAAAGGACGAAATTAATAAACTATGCTAATTTACTTATTTAAGTTGAATTATATTCTAAAGATTGAGCGGAAGTTTTATATTATAGTAGGTAGGAACTGTAATTTTTACGAAAAAGAGAATAGTTACGTATTTAAGCAAAATTGGAAAACTACTACTAAACTAAACTAAAACTAAACTAGTACGGTTACGCTTTATTTACTATGCAACTAATCAAGCAAACAAAATAATGTTTTGTCCAAATGGTGTTCGCAAATTCTAATATAATGTGACTGTTATAATTTGAACGAACGACCCGATAGAACAGTTTTTGATATAGCTTATCACCTATTATGTTTTTTGATTAAATTTTTCAACAATGTCTACTATTAATAAAATAGATAAAAGTATTTTAAGATACTTTAAGCATTAAAAATGTTTTCGTCCATACTACTGCTGCCATCTATGAATTTTTGTTCAAATTAATAAGTCTTAGAAAGCGCCATCTAGTATGTGTTAGATGAATTTAATTCTTAACATCATTTAGTGTGGAAGATATAGTTTAACTACATTTCAATAGATGGCGCATATTTCAAATTATTTACGATGCTAATTGTATATTATAGGAAATTGATATTATTATTTAGTTAACATGCACAAATTTTACGTACATTTCTTATTATCTCAAATAATATTTCGCAGTGCAATAATTAAACGTCTGTTACGTCACTGTCTACGTGACATATAAAACATTAAGCTTTAAATTATGAGTGTTTATTATTTATCTTCAATTTGAGATTAATTTTTTTAACATAAGGAATTATGTGTAAATTATGATTTTTTAATTTCTTGTTGGACTATTGTCCGAATATTCGACACTGGTTTTTATATGACATCTGAGGCCATTTCAGAAAAGAAAAATAACTTTAATTTACTTGCAATTGTTATGGTCATTTTATAAAATTATAAGATTGTTATGGTTAAAAGTTTGCGACGTATTGTTCAATTGAATAGTAAAATGATGCAATCGGAAACTAAAGAGAGAATACGTTGTGCGCGTCGATGGTGTCGCCATCATTGGGCACTCCTCATCAACCCTCATGTGCAACGCAAATTCAAATTTCAGTTATACATATTTTTTGTACGTCCAATACTAACGTATGGCTGCGAACTGTGGACCCTAAACGCTCAATCAATTAAGAAATTATTACGTTTTGAAATGGATATTCTACTTGAAATATATAAATCTAAATATCCACCGCGACATAGGAAACGCCTTAAAACCAACATTCAAACAGTTTATTCTAGATTTGGAGAAAGTAATGTTGTACAACATGTTCGTGAGGAGCGATTAAGTTGGAATGAGTTGCTCAAAATTGAGGAAATGTCGTTAAAAAGAAAAGTACCCGTAATTCAATGGTGGGATGATACTAGGTGAGACTGAATGGAAAATTTGAGATAATGAAATTCCGCACACTCGGCTACAGTAAGCATAAATGAGATGATGCTAAGTAGGTATCTATTTGCGTGGTATAGTAAATTAAAGAATAGAAGAAAACTTGTACCGTGTTTTATTTTATCTTAAAATCCATATCAGCTGCAAAAAGATTTATTGTTGCTTAGAATAAAGTAGTCGAATTGGTCGTAAGAATATACTTTTAAAATCTGTGCCAAAGCTGAAGAATTAACTCGCGTTGTCTTCATCCATTTTAAATCCATTAAACTTAACATTTTTTGTAAACTCAAATCTGAAAATTGATTGTATAAATTATGACGATCGCGTTTTCCGAAAATTTGTGTCAATGTTCCGATCTCAAGTTGCTTCAGCAAGTTTTTATCATAAAACCAGGAATTCAAAAGTATTGGCCTGTAAAATATTTTGTACAGAAGCACTTTAGTTGCTTTTGATATAGATTTAGATCTAAATATTTTACTTCTTTTTACCCAATGTTGTTTTATTATAGCTCGGTTATTCTTAACCATATTACAATAATAATTTAAACTATGTAGTTGATATTTGTCTAATGTCAAAATTTTAAAATAAATATATATTTTTTGAACTTGTACAATATATTTACCACAAGTCAGTGAAAACGTCAAATTAATATTTTGCAATTAACCTGTGCTATTTCATTTATACACTTCATAAAAAAGCTAAATCAAATTGAATTTGGTTTTATTAATTGTTTTAATAAATAATAGTTATGCAAATAAAACTGAAATTTAAAACTAATCTAAGATATAGGAATCAAATTGAATGCTATTTGATAATGCAGTGAACTAACACACAGTGATATTACTTTTCATGGTGTAATACTATATCACTTCGGTACACTATTTTGACACAAATTGGATGTGAACTACTGCTCCGTAATATTACTTTTCTTCATGTAATACAATTTTATATGCTAGTAGTAGTATTTTTCGTATGTTTAATAATATTAATTTTGCATTTAAAATATTTTTGGAATGATTAGTTGTAACATGGTTATTTTTTATACTTTAACAAAATCACTGCTACAGTAATTTACAAATATTAATTGAAGATGTATAGGCTCGATCCCTTTGCCTTAAAATTAAAAAACAACAATTCATTAATTTTAAAGCGCTGCGAGCGCTTTTGTTGTTCGTTTTTGGGCATCAATTCAACTATGTATTTATTTCTCACTGTATTGTTAGTGTTATAGTGGTGTGCATTACACTTTATTTATTAATTTACTTGCATGTTGAAGACTAATTTAACTACTATATGATTGTAGTAACTCTGTAAAACTTAACAAATAAATCGCTAATATTGAAAATATGTCCACCAATCAGCTCAGAAATGTACGCTGAATTGTCAGATGTCATTCGTAATTTAGATGACAAAGACGCATCCATGGAGGAGCGCTGTGCATAATATTTTTAGATGTAGAATACGGAGGGTCGCTGTCATATTTTTTTATTGGAAGTCGTCTATAAAAAAGGTAAATATTTTAAATATTGTTTAACGCTTATATAAATTCAAAAAATATCTTATCTGGTAAAATTTAAACTCGTTTGTAGGTTATAGTAGTGCGAGTAATATGCAGAACCCTCAGCAGCTTTCATGGGAAGCAATTCAGGCTATTGTTGGGGTTAAACTTCCTTCTAATGTCCTTCGTTTTGACGATATTGGCTTTCATTTGGTGCAAAATACTGTGTCTAGCGCTGAAGAGTCTGATTCAGACGTTGAGATTGTAGAAAATGGATGGGAATCGGACAACAATGTATCGTCCAAACCCGAGCACTCAGATAACGAGAAAACGACTCCCGAAAGAGTTAACAGTGAATCGCCTGAGCTACATCTTGTAGTAGCAGATAACAATAATACACACAAAGATACTCTTGATTATAGAGAATATTATGATAAACTCGATACCAAAGATGCAGAAGACCAAATATCTTCTCAAAGTGAAGATGCAGATAATTCTAATAGCAATGTAATGTCAATAGAAAACTACCTCGAGGTGACACTGTCCACAGACCCTGAGGCTAGTCATATGTGTAGCCAATGCAACCAAACATTTTCCAGTGAAGATGCACTCACCTCACATCCTTGTAATATTAAACAAATAGAGGAGAAGAAGTACCCATGTAACTTGTGTGCAGAGAAATTCCCCAGTAACTGGGAGCTACGGAAACATATGAACAGCCACTTCCCAGGCATGCTGGATTCAAAATCCAGTTTCTGTCATCTTTGTCAAAAAGATTATACCAAGACAGGTTTTATGAATCATCTTCGTAAACACACTGGAGAACGGCCATTTGTTTGTGAGCTGTGTCATAAAGCTTTTTCCCAGTCCAGCTCTTTGTCTATCCATATGAAGTTTCACTTGAATGTGCGTAAACATTGTTGTACAGTCTGCGAGAAAAAGTTTGTAACTAAGAGTGAGCTTTCTCGTCACATGACTGTACACACTAAACAGAAGTCCTATTATTGTAGTGTTTGCGATAAAGCCTTTACACGCTCTGACAATATGAAGAAACATGAGAAAACACATGGCTAGGAGCTGCGTGGGTTTGTTTCTGCAATTGAGTGGTTTTCGTTTCATTTTGTGAGAGCCCATGGTTCAATTTTTCTAATACTTTTGAATTACATAATTAAGTTATTAATTGCTTTCTTTTAAATTTTATATTTACACTTTTAAAAAGATAATAAATTGCCTTCAAATAAAATAATATCAAAAGTTTACAAGGATATAATGAAGTTATGTAATTACAAAGTAATATATATTTTTCGATTCTCTAATTGCCAAAAACTTAGTCATAGTCTTTATGATTGTTCTGAACTAACATTGAATGTGTTTGTTTTTTTTATCAGAATGTAATATTTTATGATTTAGTTTGTTTTATGTGTGAGACTCAGCGCAATACTGGTTGGTGTATTGGTATATTGCTTATATATTTTAGTGTTTTAATGCATGTTTTTTGTTTTAGGGTATTTATACTATAGTAGGTGTTTTACATAGTTTCTCAAATTTAGATATTTTGGTATTAACATGTATGAATTTAATATAAATTACCTTTAAAGGTGCTCTCAATAAACTTATACATATCTTATAACATTGCTTTTCTTAGATATGATAAAGTTATATTTTTGATTATTATTATGATGAATATAGGTCACAAACTGTCCAATGAAACTGATAGCATTAAAGTGGTAACTGGCAGCATTATTTCTAATTTTAGATAGTGATCAACTATTTTAAATAACTTTGGTCATGTTGGCTGAACGTTTCTGCTTTTCAAAGCTTTTTTCATAATTATTAAAGGATACTTGTAGTATCTTCTTCTGTGCATCTATTTTACAGACTTCTCGATGACACTTTTAAAACTTTTCAGAACATTTAAATAAACTAAAAGCCTAGTCATTTTATTAATGTTTGTCACTCAGTAGTACCAATTTTAAAAGCATTTTAAAATTAAACCAAAGCAATATGTGTAAACGTCATTTTAGTCATATTTATTAATTTTAGTGAGTCAAATTATTTCATGTGTAAAATGGTTTTGAAAGTATTTTTTATGTTTTACATAATAATGAACAAAGTAAGCCTTAACTATTCGTTTCCAATGAGTTCATTTTTAACAGTAATTAGTTTGTGTGTGTTCTTTTAAATAGGTACCAGTGTAATAAGGGATTTTTAGCTGCAATGCAAGCTATGCATGTCGTTTTAGAAGTTTAAATTAATTGACAATAATAATTAATATATAAGTGAAATGCCTTAGGTTAATTTTGAACCAAATTTTTTAGATTTAAGCAAGGGATTGGTCTTGATAGAACATAATTTGAAAAGAGTGCCTTCACTATGTTCTTAGAATAAATTTCCTAACACGAAGACTTGACGCATAGCGCGACCAATCTTAAATACTATTAATTTATACACCAAATATTTTATTACCCAAAGAATTTTATATTTTTGTAATAAGACTTATATTAATCGGACTATTAACCAAAGTTCTTCTCTTGTGCCACATTATCTAAGTAACTTTCGATTTTATAGCTAATTGGAAACCTAAGAATTTTTATTAGCGAATAATAGGAATTTAGATTTAACGATATATTTATTGTATTTAATGAAAAATGTTTAATAAATTACTCTTTAATTTAAGGATGCTGCCAAAATGAAAATAAAATTCGCAAAAATTTTCAAGACTGACAATGATAACAGATTATATAGATATTAATTAATTAGTGCACAAAGTCAATTATTTATTGAAGTTGAAAACAATTTGTATATTTTATTGTAATTTGCCTAAAGTTGCACCTTGTTAGAAATTCATCATGACAATTAGGTTAAGGATTTTTGACAAAATTTATGTCTTGTCGATTTTATTAAAGAGAGTTGTTTGTTTCAAATTATGTATGTTTTATTTAGTATGTCCTAAACGGATGGTTTTCCATTTGTTCTAGGTGTGACAATGTCAGCCAGATTACGTAATCTTAATCCTTATGAATTACACAAGTTCTTAGTAAACATATATTGTTTGAATAGTAGAGGCTCTACTCAGCTATTGAAAAGGGACACGTCGGGGGATCGGACAGACCTCGATGTTATTAGAGAGAATCACAAATTTTTATGGGAGGAAGACGACGAGCCCGACACTTGGGAGAAACAATTGGCAAAAAAATATTACGATAAGCTCTTCAAAGAATATTGTATTTGCGATCTGAGCAGATATAAAGAAAATAAAGTAAGTTCTCAATTTTAGATAAGGTAATTGGAAGGACTTTGAATTGTTTAATAGCTTTCCTGGTATGCATTACGGATGTGTTTAAATATGTACTCGTGGTTAGTGAAAACAATAAGGTCAGATGTGCGAGTTATCTGCTCAGTAGGTACTATAGATGTAAAACCTTTGCGTTTTATGCCTTAGCTGATGCATCTTAAGGCTTAAATTTGTACATGAATGTCACTTTTATCTAGATGTTTTAGATGTATGAGTACTTCAAGAGTTTTATTCCTTTTAGATTGTACGTAAATATTCGTTCTGCAATGTTAAAAAATTCCACAAACGATAACTTGGAATTCTCTAAATTACAACTCGACAAACTTGAAAGCTATTGAACCTAATTTATATCGTAATGTGTAGATGAATAGAATTCTCCCCTATGCAGCTATGGTCGCATAAGGTTCGACAGGGGTCCTTCCCCTCTGTATGCACATACAGTTACAAATTCTATCACCAGTTTTTTTTATCGCTGCCTCGCATTGTGCTTTACCGTGCCTGCTAGGGAGCGAACAAAGGTCGTGGTGGTTTTGAGCGAGCTAAATATAGCAGGGTTGTATACAGATACATGCATAATAATGATTGCGCACATCTGCCTTCGAGAATAATCTTTGAAGGGGCCTTTGAACTAAATAATCTCAGCGTGTGTTACTCGGCTGCCAAATACGTTGAATAGTGCCTTCGCTATAATGGGAGCGAGGGACGTGGCGGTTCTATTTGTAGCCCGCTCGGAATTCATGACTCACGCGCAGCTAAACCTATGGTAGGTAGGTTATTACGATATAAATAGGTTAGGCACCGACCTACCTATGTGTGTAACTGTACAGATTTATTATAGGGGAATTGCGTTCATCCGTTGTGAATGTGAAGATGTGTTTATTATTGTTTCTGTAATAGAGAAGGTTTATCTAACTCGTATTCTAAAATATTTAAAACTATTATTTTGTCTTTAATGTATATAGAACAAATACAAGAAACAAAATTTCGGCATTTCTTTATGTATAGAAAAGTCTGTAAGTGGCTATGAAATGATGTCAGATAGAGCCAACGGGTAATTGCAACGATAATATCGTTTCAATTATTTATTATCATTCTGTCATAGGCTTTAACAGTAAGGAAAACATGCTAAAAATATAAGATATGGCTTCTTATTATTTACAGTTTTAATCGGTGTAGGTACCTAATCTTATCTTGAACGCGGGGTAAGTAGGCTCGGCTGCCTTAATCTAAATATTTATTGGTTTATACTACGAAAGCAAACTATCTTTTAACAAACATGGATAGTCTCCCATCCATTGCTTATCAGTATTGAATAAACACAATTTTAGAGCCTACTAAAAATGGACTGCTTCAAACAGATAACCTTCTCTGACCCACGGTTAATAATGATCGCTTATTCATATTTTTTGTTTTTTAAATAATAGAAACGTGAATGTATAAAAAATATTTTTCCAGGTTGCTTTAAGATGGAGAGTGGAGAAAGAAGTGGTAATGGGAAAAGGACAATTTCAATGTGGAAATAAAATTTGTAATAGCATACACGAACTCAGATCGTGGGAGGTTAATTTTGCGTATATAGAAGGAACTGAAAGAAAAAATGCACTCGTGAAAATACGTAAGTTTCAACATTTTTATATAGATTAATAGTTACAATTTAGCTCGTATAAAGATTGCCACTCTTCGATGTTTGCGTTATGTAAGTGAATAGGCAGCTGTAAGGCAAAGGCCATACCGCGCGCGTCGGACAGTTACAATACACCGTTGCGGCTTCGGTTCAAGTTCAATAATAAATATAAATATCCAGATGAACGAACGGTGAAACTAGATAATTATGACATAATTATTAATAGTTCGCGTTGGTTATGGTAATGAGAAATAGGATGTAATTATAAAAAGCTACCGTTTGTTTTAATGCAAACTGTGATATATGTAGAATGTAAGACGTCATAATATGCGAGTATTTACAAAAACAGAAGACCTTGGAGTTAGGCTGAGTATCGCCCCTTCCTAACTGGCTGATTGCCTCGCTCGGACCGCTAACGATGCTTATTGCCAGGAATGAGACAAGGACAATACCTATATCTATAAGTATACTGATCTGCAAGTGATATTAGACAATTTTTCCGCATACAATTTCTATTGAGTCTGTATATTTTTTACTTAAATGCCTTGGAACTGAGGAATAGGTTGGCTTATATGACTATATACTAAATAGGTACAACGACCCGGACACGGATTAGGACTTGCGAATTTTAGATAACGAGGCGAAATGCTTATGCCGGATTTGACATTAGGATTGAAGCGATGTGAGGTTATCACATTGAGTGTCATGACAGAAGAGTGTGCAGTTGTGCGCCCATTCCGATGTCATAGATCTTCTTTTTTTTTAATTGAATGTTTATGCTAAACCCGTGTGAATTGTACAATTTCATCTATAGCAACCTCTAATTCACCCTTTACATTACTCTAGAGATATAATATATATATCGTTTTATTATTAAACAGGATTATGTCCGGACTGTTCAATAAAATTAAATTATAAATCGAAGAAACGCGAGGTGAAACGGATGAAGAAATCACAAAAGAGAAAAAAGAAAACAAAATCTGAAAATAACTCCGACGGTGAGGCTGAAATCGAACCGCGAACCCCTGAGACAGTCCCACCAGACGAACAACCGAGTACTTCTGAGAATAAAACTAATGAATCAGACGATGCGGAATTGTGGAAAAAAGGTTTGTTTGCCTCCAATGTATTTTGGACCAACCATCCATTGCACATCGTTTATTATTGGCATATATTCATAGACACATATTTATATATAATAAACTATACGTGGTTATTAGTAAACACGTTTTAATTAATTTAAGATTGTAAGCGGCATTTATTTCGGCTAATTCAATCATTTTAGAATTGTATTGTATGTCAATCACGCTTTTGCCACTGTTGCTCAGCATATAAATAAGCATGGGCACGTATAATAAGCATACGTATAAAACTAAATTATGTGTCATCAACAAATGTAACAATTCATTCCGCTAGATGGCGCTGTACAATTCGTATGGGAACTGTCAATAACACTTTATACTGATAATTTATCTTTCAGAAGCCAAAGAAGTAGAAGAAAAAACTAGGGAAGAGGAATTTGAAGAGTATTTAGAAGATTTATTATTATAATCTTATCATTTCGTAAGGAAAATTAAACAAGGAACATTGAATACAATATGTTTATTCGTAATTTCTTAAATTATACCTTGTTATTATTGCTATAAGTATATACTGAGTAGCTTGAAGTTCAAAACGAGTACAATAAATATTTCGAGTTAGACCGAAGCTCCTACGAGCAGCGATCCTAATGCACACTGCCGACGAAAATAACACAAAAACATACTTTCTACAATAAGACTTTAAAAATAATGAACTCTTACTATTAGCACTTATCAGCCCTGTACGACAATAGACTTAAAATTCATGATATATTTATAGAGGAGTTTCATTGATAAATTTCAAAATCCTCTAACGATAGTGAAACTGAAGGGATTCAGAGACGATCCCTGGCAATTGTGAATAGTGTGTAAGGGATTGGAGCTTCAATACACGTTTCACCAGTCAAGTTTTATATGGGTACAGTCGACAATCTTCAAATGGATACAGATTGGGCTGAAAGAAACAATCATTAGAAAGGGATAACTATATTCTTATCGTGTTGCCTGCGTTCATTTGTCGAAGTTGAGGCATGTGTGAAAGGGATGCAGCTATCCATCGTTCACAACACCGCGATCATTCTATCGCTTATATACCTATAAAACTGTATCCAATTGAAAGTCGCCGTGTGTCCTGCTAGAATTTTCTATTCAGGAGACTTATTATTAGATATTAATTACTTCCTACTATCCATACCTCTAAGTACCTTTCGAATTATAAACATTTAATAGCGTAACAGTTACAGCGGATCGTCTCCGAAACGCCTTATCTTTATAATTAAAAACATAAAAACAAACGAATAACAAAAAAAGAAGATTCACGTTATTCAATCATACAAAATGGAAACTAAAACTAAATTATATAAAACTTACTATCATAGGACCATTTAAAAAAATATATATAAATAATGACCCCTAAAGTAAATGAGATTAAATTGTCAGGGATTTTTAAAAATCGAATTGTCGATATTTTTTAACCATAAATTATTCGGATACCTTATAGTTCGAATTTTTTATTTATTTGAGATATTGAGCTGACGAATCAAATTATTGTTACCAATCTATCTTCTAATTCTGTTGTTCTTGAAATGGTGGAATGTTTTAGAATGTTTGTATAGCAATATAAATCTGAAAATAATAGTTCCTCAAAAAAAATTGATTTTAAATAGATTATTTATTTTTTATATGACTTGTACAATGCGAACTAAGAGGTATCCTTTTATCGAATTCTTCGTCTAGATCCACTAGAACTTTTAGGCAAATACAAAGTATTAATCAATATTGAAAAAGTAATATTTTTGAGTATAGAAATCAGTCTCGCTTTTTCTAACTCTTCTAATTAATTATATGCAATTTTTTACGCTTCTTACGTTTTATGTAATATAAAAATAGCTTTTTGCTGAATTTTCAACGGTTTATTGCATTATTTTGAAGCCCAAAATTAATTTGAGTAAACCCAATTAACATGGAAGCAACAAATTAGAATTACATAAAGAAATTATACGGGAATTAGATAAATAACAATTTGTTAAAATATTTCTTAGTATAAATTTAAATGTGTAATTATTTATTGTGTGCATTCTTAGAGGTTTGCTCTTCATCATCAGAATAGTCTTCATCATGTGTGTGGGTCAATTGTCTTGGTGTTTCCGGACGTACATGTGGTACAGACACCTACAATACACAATTACTATAATAAAAGAAAATAAATAGTTTTCTTTCAACGATTTAATCGTAATTTTAAGTAAGAATTTCATGAGTACTCTTTCGAACGGTCAAAGTGAGTTGAATAGGGTAAATGTCACTTTGACAGTTCAAGGCATATCGTTAAAAACTGTGTTGAGAAACTAAATATCCGTTTATAGTCTTCACAAATTAGTGACAGATGTGAACTTACTCTGTCTACAATAGATTTTCCATAATCAACTTGAAATTGTTGTAATGATGAACAAGATGTATCCTCGGACATCGTGACCACATTGTAATTACGCTGAGATGAATTACGTTGGGATGCATTGCGTGATCTAAAAATAAAATTAATTACTTTTATATTTAAGTTCTAGGCACCAAGGAAGGCCTATGCACGTAAGGGATGCGCATTGTAGCCCAGTAGAAAGCTGCTAAAAGGTTGCAGTGGCCATTACAATGGCAGTTCCTCATATATTACATACATGGATATTAGTAATAATTATTAATTGTACATTTTAAATGTAATTGCTGTTTCAATGTCATACAATAACAACACAAACATAAACAATAAAAAAAATTAAAAAAACACTGTGAGGAGTGTAAAAACTGAAAACATTTTTTTTATTTGAACCCTTTTATTTGCTGATTATTTATTTTAAATTATCTAATCATGTGAACCAGATGAGTGATTTACTTTAATATATATATATATTATCGGGCATATTTAAAAAAATAGCCAATCGCTTTAATAATTTGTAATTGAATATACGACACGATATTATTAAAATGAATTCGTAATATTAGTTAAAACATAATTAGTAATTGTGTTAATAGATACATAAACTCGTGCCAATGTTCTAATGGGGGTAGACGGAAACTTGAGCAGGGATGGCGGAAAAGTAGCACGTGTGATATATTTGCGCATGGCAATTTAAAATTATATTCAATTTTTGTCTCGCGAATTTCTAACCCTACACAGTTGTTTCGAGAGTTATGAAGGTATTATGTAAATACTAATTATTGGCATATAGTCGCATGGAACATTGTTTTGGGAAAAAAATGCCACGTAAATGTATGAATAGATACGCCATCCCTGCTATAGAGTGTCAACAATTTCTCTCTTACACATTTATATATATTCTCGTCAGGGTGTCCACTTTCTGGAAAGGTTGTGAGGGAGTGAAATGGAGGGGTCACCTGAAAAGCCAGGGAAAAACGAGATTAATCCAGTTTAAGACTTAAAAATTTACTTATATTAAAATTGATATGTAAAATAAACATTACACGTTACATTTTTTTAACTGATTCTTTTTGAGTAAAATAGGTTTGAAGGTTTACAGTGGGCACCCTGCCTTTGTATATAAACATAGGTATTTAGACGACTTACCTGTCAATAGTGGGTGTGTCCAGTGTGAAACGCTGTTCGTGCGCGACCGTCGACTCGTGCGGCATCAGCATGGCCGGCGCACGGAACATGTAGCAGAATGGATAATACATGAGGTTTAAGAATGATGCTGCATACAAATCTGCATACCTCACCACCTACAACAGACGACACATTACTATCATTATTAAAATAGGTAGAGTTTTAACAATCTATATGTTAGTACTACGAAAAAATTGAAAAATTAAGAATCAGTTGCGAGAAAAAGATTTGTTAAAAGTTTTGTAGTAATCATGATCGCGGGTAGACTGATTTAGATTTGAGTCACATGGCCGTCATAAAAGAATTGGATGTAATGGGGTTATTTTTTAAAAATAAAACACTGCAAACAAATTTTAGGATCCATTGTTTTGATTTTGATTGAAATTTTGTCATTAACATTAAATGTTACAGTAAAGCTGAACTAAAGAAACAAGAAGATAGATGGCTTCTTTCCTTCATCTAAAAGATAATTCATATTATCTTATATCTTTATTAATAACTTTACTTTTGTGTAATTGTGTGAAATAATCCATAACATCGCATAGGTTTCTAACCTGAGATGAGAAGAAAGTCTGTCTCGAGCCAGATCTAAACAATGATCCAAGCATGCCGTATGCTAAATCCATCTTATGTGTGACGTCACGAATTGAGTTACGCAACTTGGAAATATCAGGCTTCTCCTTTGTACTAGAATCTAAATCCCTGAAAATGATGCATTTAATATTAGTATATGAAATTTCAGTCATTAATTTTACAATAAACATAAACATGAAAAGATATGGAGAAGAAGAGAGAATATTTCCTCAGGTCGGCGCAGTGAAAGCGACTGCTAAACTAATATTATTAAAGATTACTCACTTATACATATCACCTAATTGTACATCTAAATTCTGCAATTGAGCAAAAAGTTGACATTTATCAGTCCATACATGTAATTCTTGAACAAGTTCCGGAACAATCAGGAACGTTCTCCAGCCACCAATTTTCTTTGATTTCAGAATATCACCAAATATATGATCACCAATGTATAATACATCTTTGCCTTTAGCTTCAATCAACTCGGTAAATACATCACATGATCCTGTCATATAAAGAATAGTACATTTTTAATAAATACAATTAATTAAAATGCTATTTTATTTGATGCGTGCTTCGGAAACACTTTCAGGCTAAAGCATGAGTTTCATATTATACTAAGAATCGTAAATATTAACTAAAAATTCATTCATTCATTGACATCAGCCATTTTTGAGACGTCACTTAAAATGTTGCATACTCATGCAGTGTTATGCAGCTTACCTCCAGAATATACAAGTCCTTCATGCAGCGGTCCAACATGGTGCCCCATCTTCAAAGCACCTGTGAGTGTGTCCACCTGTCTGAGTGTTGTGCCTTCACCAAAGAATAATGGCTTCTTGGCATCAACAACAATAAAATCGAAATATGTCTTCCAATTTCTGTGTGGTTCTGATTCCTGAAAAAAAAAAAAAATCATCATCGAAATATCAACTTATAGCTGTCAAACGTTAAATAAAAACAGCAAATATAGAAGCATTTATCTTCATAATTTTAACATTCAAAACGTAGCTATTTCGTAAATAAGTTTTATTACTAAGCTTCATACAAAAAAATGTATTTCGTTTTCAATTTTAAAACCTCAGAGAATAGTCACACACAACTTGTATGAGAGAAATTCACCAAAACAACAGAAGCATAATTACCTTAGCACCATGAGGGAAATCGAACAAATAATTCATAATTTGATTTGTAAAATTATAATCACTATTTGTGAGTAAGAACAACCTCGCACCACTCTCTCTTATCCTATAGAGGAACGTTGGTAACCGCGGATCCTTTTTCAAATAAAGATCCATACTTTCTGTGGTCTTCTTCTTCAAATCACCATGTATATGAACGTAGTCTACGGCATTTCTCACATCTTGAAATATCGATTTGAATGACATTGCCAAATCGCCGCATCTTACACCGGTTTTACCCCTGAGATAAAATTAAATAACAGTAAATTATGTGTCTAGTTATTATTTCTTGTGTATACAAATGACAATTTTTGAAACGTCTGATAAATTTTTTTCATTTGTTTTAATTAATTAATTAAGTAAACCATGTTTCCTATACTTCTATTTTGAATTATTTTTGCAATCATATTCAGGCTCCTATATGAACAGATTAATCCATCAAAATTATCAGTCAAATAAACACAAGAATGACCAACCATCACTAAATGCTCGCTCCAACAGCATTCTAAGTAGTCATTAAAACAAAACACTCACCTAGTATACTGCGGTGAATTAGTAAAGAAATCAATCAGACAAGCTATTAAATATGTCTCTGGCAAGTTGAACAATGTGTTCAGGACATACACTCTCGACTCATCCAATGTCAAAAACTTATTCGGGTATAGCTCGTATACTTGTGAACTGTAATTATTAATAATAATTAATAACAAAAAAAGACTATTATTATTTTATTGTATGTTAAATTGATTATTGACTCGATATTAAACTTTTCACGAGTTTATTTTTACCAGAGATCAAAAAAAGATGGATTTCAGTTTAAAAAATATTACAAACAGCTTTGATCTCGGGTTTCGAATCTTAAAATTTCATGAAGAAAAAAATTAATTATAAATATTAGTGTTATTTAAAAAAAAAAGTAGATACAGAACAAGATATATTACTATTATAAATAACACTTATGTTATCATTCAAATAAAGTTAATTGTGCACTGGGGTCATTAAACTTGATAACGAAAAAAAAAAACAACAATAAAAGAAAGTAAAACAATGATGGATACATCTTGAATCTCCTGTCCCACATATATAAATAACGTATTACTGCTTTTAGTTTAGTTATTACAAAACTTACTGTTTAAGAAACTCAAATCCGTGAACACAAACCAATATATTACCATAGGCGTCCACTTTCAATAGATTTCCATATAGCGTGTCGAACCATAATCCTCTGCGAAATAATAATGACTTCATTAATAATCATAAACTTTTTCATAGGAAATAAAAACGTAATTTCTCCACATACGTTTATGAACAAAAACAAAAACCTTAAATGTAACACTAACCTGACAGGAAATGATGGATCATATTCAAACTCTAATATTTCTCGTGGATAACCCTTGTGTACTAAACGTTCCTTAGTTAAGTTGAATCCTAAAGTCTCATATTGCGGCGATTTATACTCTGCAATAAAAGCATGTTATTTATTGTTAATCTAGATATATCTATAGCAGTATAGCGACACATCCAATCTCAAAGGATTATCTTAAAGGATTAAGGACAATCTTAAAGGATCGCAGTCACCATGACATTTCTCATGGAAATTTTAAAAACATATTACCTGCTAGAGTGTAGTCCATATCAAAACCGTAAAATTTCACATTTTCCAAATGCAAAGATCTGTTCACAAATATTCTGTAACAAGATGAAATAAAATTAATAAGACGTAAATACAAATATAACAAAATTAATATTCAATATCTCAGCCTATTTCTACTCAATAGGAAGACTGGTAAATCCGCGCAACAATGAGTTAGTTCAATGACTGTACAACATTTAGGTTAATTAATTTTAAGAGTTACTTTTGGTCAAATTTTTCTCGTGAATCAATATAGATACTATAATATAGAGAATGAAATCTTGTATAGTAGTTTCTTAGTTTAGCGTCTACAGACGTCGCGGACGACATTGACGGCCTCTGTGACGCAGTGGTTGGACGCCAGATGACCCCGGCTCGATTCCCGGTCGAAATAATAAATATAGGGATAACATGAATTGAACTGAGTTTATAACAGTAACAATGAACAATAACAATTTACGCACGGGTACAATATTTATTTACTTTTTATGCCTAAACCTAAAACCATTCTTCCACCGTGACGTGACGTATAAAACAACTTATATTGATTGAGAAATAAAATTCCAATAAATTAATAATACCTACGAGTGCCGTATTGGCGGTAAAAAAAATAACGACGAAAAATGATAAATAAAAATTCCGAATGCATCATAAAGATAAGTGGTGACGCAGTACTTCAAATAAATTATATATACCATAGTTTTACGTTTATTATTGGCGGCAAATAACTGAAACACAAGCTATGACTATTTTTATCATAAAATGTATAAACAATGCCCCTAAATACGTGTACCCAAGTGACCACGCAAATGTGGCATGTAAATATCACTCTTATATCTTGGTGAAAAATCAAACATACTTTCACATGCACACAAACATACATACATGCTTTGACGGAAAATAATTTTCTCCTAAAAAATTAATATGCTGTCAAACCCGAACGCAATCAAAGATAAATATAAAACGTCATTAATTCATAAATAATTCTTAACCCAAACAATGTTCGCTTCAGAATAAGAGCACAATTGGCTTTATCATTAAACAAATTTACATCCAAAAATTAATTAGGTAATCAGAAATTTTAACACAGGGAACTTTCCCGAACATGGTCAGGTCTATCTAACTCTATTGATAACCAGTTTGAAATGGTCATTAGAAAGGTGATTAAGTAAGGGCCGACGTGACAAAACCCGCATAGAAAATGTAGCAAACACCCACGCTGAAATAAACAGGATTAAAGCAACTGGGAGAGTAACAACTCTAATAAAATTTGCTCGCAAATACGATTTATTCGCCAACTACAATGTTTTAGGGCTCTAAAAAAAGATGGTATTTGTATTGAATACTTTCGTTCCTAAAAACAATACTCTATCTTTAACCTAATAGTTACAAAGTTAATGTTAATTATCACTTGTAATATGAATGAATTGAAAGACAAAGCGAATGAATGTGACGTTGACAATTGCTTTTAAGAATTGGTAGCTCAGAGGTCTCTGCTTTGTTTGTAGTCTAATCACGTTTAAAAGACCAAAGCGACGATTTACCATGTCGTTTGGTATACTGGTAGTGCATGTCCATGATGATCCAGTTTTAATGATGAAGAAGGGAACAAAGAGATGTCTAGCTATATAAAATTGTAAAGTTGCTGATAACCTATAAAATGAATTGCCCCATCAATCGTTGTAAAAGGTGTCTGTGAAAGAAAGGTATCACGCGATATTCCCACAAGTTCACGATTACATCACGCGAGGCATGCCAAAAGTGGAAACCTACTGCCGTGGAAGGTCGGAAAGATACGGTTAGTTATCACGCATTCAAATTACGTCACGAATATGTGTGGTATCTAAATGCCAGATCTAACTTTTAATAGAAATGTACTTGCACAGTTGCATTATAATTATTATCATTCTATACTTTAGTCCAAAAGAGTGCATTTGTTTCGTCATATTTGTTTCGACTGAGAACCGAACCTATAACAAACAGGTGTCTTATTCTGTGTATGTCTGTTTATAGTAAAATTTCTTTATTAGACAAATGTAGTACAATGGCGAGCTTAATGCCGCAGGGCGTTCACTAACAGCGCTAATCATAAAAAGGAGCTAGTATTGAAATAAATATACATAAACACTAAGCATTACATAAATGATAAAATAAATAATGTGTAGTCGTTTGTTTGTAGAGAAAGTATATATACGGCCACTTTTCAAATCCGATAACAGATTGAGTACTTCACACATAAAACAGTAACTTGTTCCATTTGTGCGTAGAACACAGTGAACGCTTAATTATACCATAGCCATGATTAAATAGTGAAATATTACAAAATATTTATTTATTTCTTATATGTATTATGGTAAAATAATTCAGTTTGAAAGTATACATAATATATATATACTACACACAATACATACTGTTACTACCCTGAATCTAAAATAATACTTTTAACGTATGAAAGAAATGCACAATAGGGTACGGAAACAACCTAATAGATTATCACTATAAAACAAAAGTGTTTGTTTCTTTGCGGATACGAGATTATTAAACAGTTTTATCAGACATAAAATTATCATTATTGTTCAAATATGGATGACACAATTAAATGATTAATTGATATCCTACCACTTTATCAAAAGATTAAATATAATCGTCACTTGTTCACGAATAATGCAAAAACTAATAATGTTTTTTAAAAAAAACATATCTGAATAGAAATAGAAGTTTTGAAAATAAATTCATGTTTATAAACATGATTGCACATGACGTGGGCGCATCCGTAGGTTTAAACCAGTATCAATATAAAAATAGTAACTCAATGTGAAAAACATAATAAATCATTTAATACAAATTGTAATATCGTCCGTCGCCAACAGGAGCAGCAGATGTCCATATTAATTTTCCATATGACACTTGTTACTGAATAAAATCAACAAAATTCCAGCGAGCAATGCCAAAGGACTGGTTAGTTCCAGCAATCTTAAAATAATATTTATAATTACGATAAATTGATATCGTCTAACTCAATGTTGTAGTGAATAATTTTCAATGCGTTTCAATTGTGACCTTAAATTTATTGACTTTCAGTTGTTCAAAATTTTTAAAGACCAAAAAATAACTTTCATTGTTAAAATCCCTTGTCGATTTCGTTAATTATAATTATAATAAAATTATGTAAAATATTCCAACTAATTAATTCTTTAACTCACTCATTGGGCGCAGCGGTGTATCGATCGCCTTTTCCATATGAAGAGCCGTTACTGGCACCGTATTCAATCACTTCCGCACTTCCGTTCTCCATCATGTCTTGCAGTCTCATGACATAAACGTTACACGATATTTATATTTATTCGCTCATTAAAAAAATAACAAATATTAAGGTCCAAAGTAAAGATTAAATAATGAGTTCTCTGAATAATATTTATAAATACGATTCTAAGAATGAGACAAATTACTCCTGCGTATGTATTGTGTAGGTACTTAAGATCAAGGTTAGCAGGGTGTATCACTTTATGTGGGAAACGCAAATTGACTTCCTCCAATCTGTGCTACGATGTAATTCGTAAGCAATTGAATGATTAGATAGTGAGGGCATTGATAGCGGAGATAATAGAATGACATTATACGCTTTAATTAAGTCGTCATTGCAAAACAATGCGTTACTATACATTTTTACGTTTACAATATGAATCCGATATTTATATTTTCTATTCTAAACCTAATTTACTTAAGTTTTCACACCAATTATAATTTTTTTTTGCAAATATCAACATTTTAACAATAATTATTTACGAATATAAAAGAGATACTTAATAAAAGCGTAAACTAATAATAGATAATCGAGTTTATATTGTAAATGTAAACATAAATGAGATAGCTTTCAGACGAATTCTATAGAGGAAAGGAGAGCGCATGGGAGACTGGTTGCCAGGTTTTGTCCCAATCGATAATTCGCCAGACATTCCAAAGTAACAGTTTACACGTTGTAATAAATAACCTTAGATCCTAATTAATTATCATAATCAATTTAATTAACATTACTATTGTTATGAAAACTATTTCATGTTCTGGTAATGAAGTTCGTAATTAACCTAATTAAATACAAAAATGATTAATGTAGAAGTAGTAAAAGCTTTCGTTATATGTACATCATATCAATGCATAATAAGGCATGTATTGCTTTGACAAATGAGGCAGGAAATTCCTATAACATAAAGGATTATTATTCGGTATTATTTATATGGACAATAAAAAGAACTAAGTAATTACGATAAAGAAACCTCAAATATAATCGACGGTTCAAATTCACAACAAAGAACAAAATATGAAACAAAGTAATCCAGTGTTTAGATCGCGATACACAAATATTGTAACAGAGAACACAAAACGCAGCTCCGGCGCGCAATGTAACGCGATAACTGGCACTTTCGCACAGAGTGAACGACTCAAAACACTCGCCCTCCCTCCCGACCCTCACTACAGCAAACAGCTGATTCACGAAACGTCGCAACACCGACAAACACAAATGGTTACACAAAGACACGATTCATTGATCCCAATTGTAAGTTCTAATCATCTTAATATAAATAATATAATGCTATTACTAAAATCAAACTTTAATTCTAAAACAGTAAGTCAAAGTTTATTGTCATTTGCGTGCAGAATATTCGGGTTACTTTCGTAATTACTTCCTATTCCATATACCTATTTAGTTTAGTAGTAAAACACTGCAAAGAATTCAACAGTTCTTATTAAGATTAAAATAATAACTAGTATTAACTAAGTAGTTTTAATCCGAACGTTCCGAAAGATTTACAGTTAACCTAACCGCGCACACATTGGCTGCAACGCCTTCGAATAATACAGAATTTAGTGGTCAAATTTTTTTGCATGCTAATGTATAATAGACCCCCATATCCTTGTAATAATTAGATCTATCACTCCAATCGCTGAATGAAGGTTGAACAAATAGTTTCTTAGACGTTCAAGTATTTGCCTTTACAAGCCGGAAGTTAATGTTATAACTTTGCGTTAACTGTAAACAATTGAACTAAGTAATTAACATTTTTTTACATCATACATAGACACTAAAGTTATATATAGTAGGTATAGCTTCCAAACATATTATATAATACCAAATAAATGACAAGTTACGTTTGTTAACTAATAAAATGTGAACGAATTAACAAGTTTAGAATGAAATTCATCAAGTAAAAGTATGTCACGTTCACTAAAGAAAATTACGTAATAAATATTATAATTTTATTAAAAATGACAATTATAAACATGATATATAAATGATTAATGATAACCTTTAATTAAATTCTTCATTCTACAAATATTATTACTAGGTCAAAAAAAATTCCTGCCTATAAAACAAAATTAGAATTTAACAACAGTTTTTATAAGCGTATGTGAATAATTTACTGGCACATTTTAGATATTAAAATTGGTAATAACGTTTGATCTGAAAAATCTGAAAACATCGAGATTGCAATTACGACCTATTTTTCAACACATTTTTATTTTGTTTATATTAGGAGAAGCGGCATAGCGACGAACATATCTATGAGAGTTGCCAGGCTCATTGACCAAACTCTAATTTTACATCAGGTGGAGTGTAGTTATAAAAATTTTAGCTATAGTAAATTATAATTTGGTTATACAACCGTTGTCAAACGTCTGTTAAATGTCCGACTTCACAAACAATTTACACTACAAGTACTGATAGTGTGACAAATAGTGAGATAAGAACAATGAAAAAATGTGGAAAAAGGTTTTCTATACACAGCCCAATAAAATACTTAAGTATTAATCCATACGACGAAATATAGCATAAGAGGATTTAATTAGGTTATTATGTTAAAATCTTTCCTTAGTACCTAGTTTAATTCCTACGACATAAACAGACGGGTTTTATTTTCATAGGTGCCTTTTTATAAAAATAATATAAACTGACATTGTTCAGAAGACCAGGTTTCGATTCTGAATCAAAATATATATTTATTCGACTTATTACAAATATTATATTTGCTGACACCCATAACAGCACAGTTTGAGGTCAGAGCAATGTATTCATTATTATTATTTGTTATATCAAATCAAAGCTTCCATTAATTCTATTATTAACAATACAACACCGTAGTTAGCAACAATTCACAACTGTACACGCATTATGTGATATCATTTTTTCTAGTTTTGTCGTGACATAATGTTGCATCAGCCACAATGTAAATACAAAATCGAGATTGCTTTTATCACATCAAATGTCTCATTATAGGAAAATTTATATAATTTATTAATTACTATTTAATATTGAAAATAATTAATTTTAGTTAATTGTAGCAATTTAAATAATAAAAGACGACGATATATATAAAAAAAAGTCCAGTGCATTTTATTATTTATATTTAATAACGTAAGTAAATAATGAAAGTATAAAAAAGAACAGAATTTTCACGAATTACACTTTTTATTCCTAAGACTTAACCTTGATATAATAGCCAAACATTAAAAGGCAATAGAGATTATTTAAAAACAAACAATAGTTTAAACCTATCACTAATTGCTTAATAATGTAACACGGAAATTTGAATTATGTCTTCATGAAATTTTCCGATTCCAATCAAACATCGATTATTAGTTATGTTAATTTATAGTAAATATCAATCTATTTTATTTTTCTATTACTAAATAATTGAATCTTAGGAGAAACCCAAAATGCTGGACCGAACTAGTGACTATCAACCTAGAGGTAATGGTAGTTATCACGGTCGTTCATCGGACGAACGCAGTCAATAGAGATATGCATAAGCGAGTCATGATATCCAGTAATAAACAAACGAGCGAGAAAAAAAGAGAGAAAGGGATAAAGACAGAATATTTATAGCTTTTTCATACCTATGTTCCAAAACTCTCTTATCCAACCAATTGGTATACATCATCGGTAAAGTTTCCGCAAAACTGTCAAGTTCCAATTCACTCTTATCGTTCCTATACAGTGGCTTATCAGCCCCGACCTCGCTTTTGTCAGGAATTTCAACGGCTTCACCACCAGCGAGAAATGTCACCGAGGGCTTCTTTTTAGATGATGAATTTGCGCGTGCGCGAATGTCTTGAGGATTCACTTTTGGGGTGAGCGGGTACGCACTTTCAAAACCGTCAGGCATTTTGTTTATTTTTTTAACAATACCGTCAGTAACGAGTGTCGCGTTTAAACTGTTTCTAGATGAGGCTTCGCAATAACATGTCAATTATTACGTGATGCCCTCAAAACCGATAACTTTTGACTGGTCACATTGTATAAGATAATGATATTATTTAAATAGACACTACACTATACGTCATTAAAGTAAGAGGTCATTGTTGCTACTTAATCATAAACTAAATACAATTTCAAGGAAGTATTGCATGTTGTTTTTAAATTAAACAAAAAAAAATTGCATAAACAAATTACTACATAGTATATAAATACAGAAATTACTGTAAGGATGTTTAATTGGTTTTTAGCAATAGATTTTTTTTATAATAGCCTGGAAAATGACACTCCGCTTGATATGGAGAGGTTTGCTAGCACATAGCATTTGCAGGCAGTAGTTGCCTCTGCTGTGAAGGCTTAAGGATACTTAATACTCATGATTGGTAGATATACACATATTGAATGCTAGTAATTTAAAAAAAAGAAGTTGAATATTAAACAATAAAATACCTGTGCTCAGCTCTACGATAATATTTCTTAACAGTAGCCTCTCCTAATTTCGTATTATCGTCCATATTTATTTCAGCAACGGCAGACATCTTTAACTGAATAACTCTTTTGAAGACTTTCTTATTTGTGCGTCTCAAGAGATATACTGATACTCTGAACATACAACGCTGTTTATATCCAGTGTTTAAGCTGCAAGAGAATAACTCATTATCACATACTTGTGAGATAATAATCTTGTATACTGCTTTTTATCTACAATATATTTTATGTACAACATATTTAGTTTATAATCTCCATCTGAATTCAATTTAAAACTCATGCCCGGAGTGGGCAGCAATTATGGTGTGATGACTTCTTTATCTGTATCTTTAGATTTATTTCTCCACGTGTTCAATAATAAAAGAATTAGGTCATTTAATAGTAATAACATAATTCAAAATTGGCACATAAATTATGGTTCATACTTTCATGACCTTTAGCTCAAAAATATTCCATAAAAGAAATATTATTGATTGTGGATTTCGTCATTTACTATAATTGAGTATAAAATTTGTTATCACCGTTTAAACATAAACACTTCATTGGGGGCATTGATTAAAATAATATTTTTTTTTTGGGAAAATATTCACTTAAGTTCTTTGGTACCTTATTTTTTAACTATACTATTCAAAAATATACTTTTAGAGCTACAATTCACTGAGTAATCGAGTTGGTTGCTTATGTGTACACTTGATAATATTACCACTAATCAGTTGAGTTTATTTATTCCAAAAATACATTATCCTAGAATTGTTTCAATTATAAAAATAATTTAAGGATTACTTTACAAAACATTTTAAACATCTTTTGTTTCTTGAAAAATGTACATACGATATTAATATTTAATTATCAGTCATTTTATTTGAGTATATTTATAAATAAATAATAGATGTTCTATTATTCAATATTTTTAGTAATTGAAGTAGCTGATAAAAATAATTATATAAAATAGAAGCCTTACCATGTTGGATTTTTCTATAGTTATTTAACTAAATATAATTTCAGGAACGAACATCTTACTTCTTTGCCTTTTCTCCACACAACATTATAGTTAATGAAAGCAAGAATACAAATTAAAATATTTCAAAAAATTAAAAACATTTAATAATTACACTGTTTATTATTATTCCTTAGTTCATTTGTCTGAAGAGAAATGTATAAGGAATTTGAAACAACAATTAAATGGTCTGGAAATTAAAAAATTATAATAAGGCTATAATTTAAAATTGCGCCAAGAAAAATAAGGCAAAACTTCTATTTATGTGTGACATAACATTCATGATACTTATAGCGATGCACAAAATTAACCGCTTATTATATAGTAATAGATATAAAGTCTCAAACTATAAATCATTGGCAAGAGAACAGCAAATTATATAAAATAGATGAAAAACTTAGAAAGAACACTAAAAATAGACAATGGTGAATCACAACGCAAATAAATGAAATTGATACCTTTAAAAAATGTGCGATCCTCCTGACGCACACACGTTTTCCTTCAAGTTAGTGATCACTACTCAGTTTACAATTATTTTCACAAAATAAACAGGCGATTTCATCTTTCAAGAAACGAGTGGAAAACGATCTTTCGGTCAATCGGTCCGAGGCATGAAAGATGAAACTTCAATGTTAATGAATGAATGATTGTATTTCAGTGTATCGCAATTTTTTGACTAAATTTAAATAATAAAGATATCAAAAATCTTTAAAAAGTTAAATAATTTTGTATATGTTGATAGATTTAATTACTTAAGATTTGACTAATGGAATATATATAGTGTACGAATTCAGGTAAAATTAAAAAATGAATGTCTTCGAGTCGCGGCGTGACGGGATCGGAGTCATATTTATCATATTTTTACACGAGGGTTTACATGTGAATTAAAATCTTATAACTACTTATTGGGCTCCTGCCTGCATACTCGACATTGGTTGAATTGTCTTTAATAGATATCAATTAATAAAAAAGGAAGAGATATTGTTTTTTTCTATCAATTTAGCAAAATGATTTATATAGCGCTAATAGTCATACTTATGTTACTTCTGCTTTCTGCTGTGTTGTATTTGGTATTAGATAAAAAGGCTACCCATGAAAATCTGCATGGTAAACATGTTGTTATCACTGGGGGTTCAAGTGGAATTGGAAAAGCGTCCGCCTTGGAAGCGTCTAGACTAGGGGCGCATGTTACTATAATAGGAAGAGACGAACAAAAACTTAAAGCAGCAGTTAGTGAAGTTAGATCTAAGTGCTTAAATAGCGATGATCAAAAAATTCAGTATGCCGCGCTCGATGTAACGGCGGGTTACGACGTCATTGCGAAATGTTTATCTTCTTTAGAAGCAGAAATTGGGCCAATATTCATGCTTGTAAATAGCGCCGGGTCTTGTACATGTGGCCAATTTGAGAACATGAAAGTGGAAGATATTCAACAAATGGTTAATTTGAATTATTTTGGGACCGCTTTTCCAACAAAATATGTTTTGCCTGGAATGAAGAAACGTGGAGAAGGAATAATTGTTTTCGTATCGTCTGAAGCAGCTTTGCTTGGTAATCATTTCATTTATCATATTATTTTTAGATGTAATATTTAAATATTTTTAAATTTAAATGTTTAAACTTAATTGCAGGTATTTATGGCTATAGTGCTTACAGTGGTGGCAAATGGGCAGTCCGAGGTCTTGCTGAGTCACTGCTGATGGAACTTGTGGGCACTGGAGTCAGTTTAACATTAGCTTTTCCTCCAGATACGGACACCCCTGGGTTTGAAAAGGAAGAACTTACAAAGCCCGAAGAAACTAAACTCATTTCAGGTTCTGGGGGTTTACAATCACCTGATTATGTTGGGAAACAACTTGTTCGGGATGCTTTGGTAATATTTTCTTTGAAACTCTGAAGTTCACTATACAGTTATTGTAAAATAATGTTAATCTTTCAATTTCAGAATGGCAAAACTTATTCAGTGTTTGGTATAAGTGGTCAGTTAATGAGCTTACTCTATTGTGGGTCTATTGACAGTGTTACTCAAGTGCTGGTGCAAATTTGCTCCATGGGAGTACTCAGGGCTGTGATGGTTGGCGTTCTTATATCATTCCAAAAAATTGTTAAAGATGGAATTAAAAAGAAAACTTTAACTGAACCTAGCAAGACTAAATAAAATTTAAAAAGGAATGTCTCAAGATGGCAGAGAATGGAACTCTAATTATATAGCTTTTGTTGTTCTTAAAAAAAATGTTTTAAATAAAAACCAGGACAATATTTAACTAATCAAACTATGATTATTAATTTAATTTATAATTTATAAACATTATTTCTTATCATGTTAATACTAAAATATTACTATTTTTAAATGCACTTAATTGTTATACTTATAACCAAAAATATATTACTTTTTTATTAATGAAACTGGATATTTAAAATGTTATTTTAACTCCAGTTAAAACTCGTCAAGAGCATGGTTTTGTATTAAAAAACCACAACGCTCTTGAAATAGATGATAAACTGCTGCACCTTTAATTTTGTTTTAGAAAGGGATGTGAAATGCATTACAACGTTCACACGATTTTATTGATTAAGAAATGGTAATTTCTTATTAGTCTTATTTTGGTATTCATGGGTGATTTGTACAAGAATTCTGTTGGTATTCAAGTTTGAATCCACGACCGTTGATTGCAGCATCAGATTTGAACCATATTATTATTGGCCCAGCTGCAGAATCTGTGAAAAGGGAAATTAATTCAAAATGCATTAATATTTTGTGGTAAATTAGAGTTATATTTTCGGTATAAGACAATTTTAAATACCTGTGACTGGAGCATTCAAAGAGAAATCTTGTAGAATTGATCCATCGTTCAGGCGTTCACCACAGAGTCTCGCCGCTGCGGTCAGTAACCAATCATTGGGACAGTTAAATATTTCTACTCCAGCTTGTCCTGGTGGTATTATTGGTAATCCATCTAAAATTTATCACACAGTTGTGGAATCTTAATAAAATTTCCAAGGAAGTTTTGGAGGGGGAAACACTTCTATTATACATAATTGCATTTGTATGGATACTTAAATAACCCATTAACATTCAATAAACAGGGTTAAGAAAATAATACTAGTAATAATAAAATAATACTCATAGTACGTAAAATTATATAAAACTTGTTAGATACTGTTTCAAGATAACACCTATATTTTTATATTTGTATACGGAATTTAAATTTCTTTATCTGACATGTAAACAAATTCAACCTGTTCGTGACCAAAATGGGTGTCTCGGCTTACTATCGCATAACAATTTGGCGTTACGAAAGCTTTACAGCCAACATGGTCCCTAAGACATATAATTATTTTATTTCCGATTTATGAATAACAGTTTACAGATAAAATTAAGTAGCTTACCAATATCGTAGTTCATTATTTGCATTTCATTTTCATTGTTATAACTAATCGTACACATGTCAACGCCACGTTTAATACACATTGCATAGTTCAAATTATTCTGCAACACAAATTGTATACAAGACTTATATTTTTAAATCATTTTTCAGCTGTCTATCGTTTCAACGCAATATTAACAACATCTTCCGTTTGAGACCTTATTTTATGATTATGGTGCATTTACATTGATCGTTGCTACCGCGTGCGGGATGCGGGACGTTTATAAATTTAGTAAGGAATGACTGCAGATTACATGGTATTAAACGGAACAGGGAATCTCCACAAGTTGGGCATTTAATGATTAATAACATTATTATATCTTACCAAATAACTAGGATTTCGAGCTATAGCTATATTTGACGTATCTTGATAGTTGAACGATTCCAAGGTGCCCCTTGTATCTGTAAAGTATTGCAAACATCCTGGAGGAGCTGCCGTTGCGTCCAGACTGGTAAGCTGAGTTATCTATTGGGAAATAATAACAGGTAAGAATGAAGTGTACATGCTAACTATACTTTAAATAAATACATGAATAAACGAATGAAACGAAATTCCGTTATTCTCACCTTTACTGCAAAAAGTCGACTATCTGGTGTTACTGTTTGAACAGAGATGTAAATGGGCCCAGTAACGTAGTTTACTTCTATGTATACTGAAATAAAAACATTTCTATGCTGTAATCCATGGATTCTCAACAGTGACTATCATGGCTCCGCTTTGAAGCATACGTGGCGTATAATAAGACCGTTTAGATTTCTGACCCAAACTCTGGGTCGCGACCCACAGTGAGCGAGCGAGTATGCAGTGGTTCCCAAAATGTAATATGCATGTATGTGTTAATAGAACAGTTTTTCATTCATATTGCGCTTGTATTTTCATTCCAATTAAAACAAGACGGCATTAAGTAGTTCCGTGGCTCGCTACTAGGGAACCTGAGACTTCAGAGATTACTAATATTTATACCACCATTTTTCTAAGACATTAGATGGGCCGGAGCCCAGTCAACTTTGGGGACCACTAATTTAGATGATTTAAGCAATAGTTAATATATTTCTTTTTTTATTTTGGGGATGTTGGAATTACTTTTAAATCGAAAGAGGGCGGAGACAGGACAGATTATATATATAGTTATATGTAAAAAAACTTACTATGTTGACCGTTATTAACACCACAAAGTATTGGAATAAAACTATTAATATTTTGACCCGATATAACAAATTGGTCCTGCTCACATGAGCCGTAATTTGGTGGCTGAAGCTGAAAACACAGAATAAAATAAACAAGTTTTAAAAAACCATAAAGGTTACTTAGCTTAGTTTTTCATTCAGTATCGGTTTGATTTGTCGAGGTGTCATTTTATGCATATAACAACATCTGTCACTTAACCAATAAATAAACCAATACGTTGGGTAAGAATCAGCTAAGAAATCTTTATGAATCATTGCATTAGTTTGTCGTAAGCACTTACTTCAAAAGACACGAAATCGAATCGTATTTGTGCGACATCTGTTGAAGCTTTGTCCAATGTAATTGCGCATGATAATCTTTCAGTACTGGGCGATGGATACCCGGGGTTTATGAACCAACTCATTTGTGCATCTGTTTGGTCACCGCAAGAAAGTTGCACTATAAAACAATTGCCGTACGCTTTTAACTTTCGTAAACATCTGGGTACAGATTTTAAGAGCTGCATTTTGTATTTTAGTCAAATAGTAAATATCTAGTAGTGAATTAAACAGTGATTTAAAAGACTTAGAATTAAGCAAAATATATTGATAAGTACTTAAAAACTCATTTATAATCATCAAATACTGTTGTGCTATCTACCTATTCAAAATGCCGCCGCTTTCCTTCATGTTATTCTCAGTAAAATTACAAGATTTCAGAAAGTTAATTTTCGGCATGTACTTACTAACACAGCATGTGCCGTATCCATCAGCACAGTCCCCCATTGGTGCTCCACCAGAATTTTTACATTCATATTCATGTAAACACTTCCCTTCCAAGCCACTACTAGAAATACAAACTTCATGTTCGAATTCAACAATTTGGAATACTTCTAAAAACTTTTTATCTCTTTGTTTATTGTTAATAGGTTTCCGTTTTCTCGCTCTTATGAGAGGACATCTTCTATATTTTGTTGGCCCTTTTCTAAATACATTTATATTTTCTATCGTATTATTGTAAGAGAAGCTGCTTACTTTAGTTTTGTTCTTGTGTTCAGTTTCTTTTGAAAATATTTGGCTTAAACTCTCTACTTGCGTAAGATTATCCGTCAGCGTATTTTTAGCATCATTTCCTTGTGATGAAATCTGATTGTCAAACTGATTTTCACTTGCAACAGGTTTTCTTGGTAAATATTTGTCTTCTACATCTTTGTGATTTCTCCCACTTTCACCCATTTCAGTTAGTCCTGCCGAGTACCAATGTTGGCCATGAATATCAAGAAGTAACGTGGAACAAAATGTCACTATTAAAAAAATATATTGTTGTTGCATGGTGTTTTTCTATA
Source organism: Tineola bisselliella (assembly GCA_028551675.1). NCBI lineage: Eukaryota > Metazoa > Arthropoda > Insecta > Lepidoptera > Tineidae > Tineola > Tineola bisselliella. The sequence continues at coordinate 149,784 of JAPWLS010000704.1, forward strand.
AGCGAAACTGTACAGTTAGAAACCTTGCACACAAATGCCAGCACCTACCATGGGGTTGGCTCATTTAATTAGGCACTAAGTATAGAAACGGTTCTGGTTTGTTTTGCTCGCCCTACTTGTTTTGCACGCAGTACATCATTACCGCGACTAATTCATACCTATGTGTTTAAAGCTTTAATTAAATAATTTTACAAATTACGACGATTGGAACTTAACGTTACTAAGTAAAAATATTCGCAGTTATTTCTCATTTGTACGATTATGGTGCAATAGAGTGAACGTAGTATATCCAACTAAAGCTTAATTTCGTGTATTTGTAAATAACCAGCAACAACTGTCAAAAATTATGTCGCGTATTTTCAATAAACTTAGTACCTATGAATTATAATAAAATACATTTATAAGCAATATATTATACAATTATTAAACGAGATTAATTTAAAATAATTCGTCTATTCATACTTAAATTACCACTGAATTATATATTATAGAGAAGCTATGTCAAAGGAAGTACGTGCACATTGTGCACATAGTACGGGCGTTACTTTTGCTTAAATGTGACACTAAAATCACCCGCTTATGTAAACAAAATAACTCGAATGAAAACGATGAATTCAATACAAACGTTTTATCACGTAAAGCACTAAATCTTATTAATCTCCTGTGCTATTATATGGGAGAATAATAACGTTGCTCCTGGTGTCTTCTCTAATGTATTTAACTCAATATAAATTACCATAATGTTAGGTTACATCAATTAGGCACCATGCAGTTTAAATGATAGACTAGTCAGCGGAGGTCGGCACGTCTATTGCGGTTCTATAGTAAATTGTAATTGTAAGTAAAGAGTAATTGGTCGATTGACTTGACGAACTTGCTCTACATTCACACGGATATATGCACATTCTCAATTGCAATCAATGTACGATATCTGCTATCAAAGGCTATTGACTTTTATACCCCAACTACTTAATACCCACCATACTAGAATTCTTGTATATTCAAATATTTTTTCTTCTAATCAGTAATTTTTTTTATTGAAAAAAATATTTGTAATAGGGCATTTATTAATTTTAACATAAAGTAGCGTTATAAATTATTACCGTTAATGTCGTTAATTAATAGATTTGCAGATTTGTAGTAAAATAGGTGTTATTTTTACAGAAAAGAAACAGCTATTTTATTCTATTATAGGTATAATTTTATTTATTTTAAATCTAAAAAAGTACTTTTACATTTATTGAATGCAAACCGATGGTATGAATGTAAACCAAAAATGATCCATTCAAAAACGATTTTTAACACTTAGAAATTGTTGCAAAATCAATGTTAAAATCTGCACTTGGGTCTTCAAATTATAATCGAATTATTTATTTATTTAACAGAAAATAAATTATATTTAAGTATTCAACACATTTAATACTATTGTACAACATAGGTTATAAATCATATGTCACCGCACAAATCGTAAACTACCTACAAGTATCTAGTTTAGGTATTAACCTCGCCAAATGGGATCACACTCTTGTAAATCGGTTACGCACTCCATATCATCTAGGTTATATGGAGGTTAATCCAGCCTGTCAATCAAAATGTCTACATGTTTGATAACACGGCCTGCTATTAAAGTTTTAATTGAATAATTACAATTTGCAAAAATGCATAAATAACACTAAGCGTAAAGAATGTACAATATTCAAAAACAGACTCGATTTGTTTATAATGACCATGTTACTTTTTAGCCACGACTTTATTTATAATTAAATAACGCCTCATTTTACCTATTACTCCTTAACTAATTTAACATGTACCATAAATTATTAAATAATTTAGTACAGGCATTGTTAATAAAAAAAACTAGGAGTCTCACCGCACCACAAACTCGTTTCTAAGCCGCATAATGTCTTTTAAAATAATTAATAACTTCAAACATCGCCACATTATCCTTTCACAAAAAAATCAGTTACCAGTCCTATTAGCATTTGACCGAACTGGCAATGGAATGGGCAAAGCCAGTAAAGCCACCCATTTGTTACAAAGGTATGTCTTGTTAACATGAGTTAAAGACACAAATAGTTAAGTACAAGTGTGAAATGTACTGAATGCGGTTCTGGCATGTGTGGCGAGAGGGTGCGCCATTTTGTGAATTCGAAACGTGGGAGGCAATTATAATAAGTCATTAAACCATGTTATTAAATCTACATTAGCCCAAATAACTGCTCTAAAGGGTATCTTTATAGATATAATTGTTGTTATTAATTATAAGTATGATGCTGCTACAGACATTTCTCTGTGGTAGTTTCATGACTCGACGTGGTGTATTGATATCTAGTAAAAACTACTATAGAATACATTTAATATAGCAGACCATATTGACTATTTGATATGGCTTCCTAATATGTTAAGATCCATGTTTGAAATGTAGTATTTTCTCATTTAAACTCTATTTAATGACAAAGCAACGAATTTGTCACTTATAATTGCTGTAACCACAAATCGGTCATAATAATAAACATTGAACATGGTTTTCTACTGAGAATGAGACATATCTATAGTTCTTACAAAGAAAACGTTTCGAGAAACAATTCTATCGTGCGAAAGCGGATGACAACATCACATGCATACATACGCATATCATAAAAGAGTAATTAATGGATGAAGTAATGAAATCCTTTACTACACAAAAATCGTACATAGGCGACCTTAATGCCAATGGCATTATTTACCAGTTAACAATTGTCAATGTGAGCGGTGATATTCATGGTTCAATCATAAAAATAATTAATAACATATTTTTTATTAGTTTATAAACACTAGTTATTACATAGATTGATAAGAGCTTTCGTATTAAGTCACTTAAAAAAGTTATTATAAACACTAGTGTGTCTAAACAATTAACCTATGGATAAAGGGCAAGTTGCATCGTCCTTGCCTTAGGGCCGCGCCCGTTGCACTTTTTCCGAAGCTCATTGCGCTGCGCCGGGGCAGTACAATGAATGCGTCCATACATTATGATAACACACGTGCCTTGGTTACAACACTACATACAGACCATATAAAAGCCCAATACTTCTCAGTAATGGTCATATCGCACACGAGCCTTGTCGACCATTAACAACATGTTTTATAAAGTAAGTTCATTTTATTTCTGTTATACTTTATTACTTATAATGATAAATATTATAATTGTATAATTATATCAATGCTTATAATATACACAAGAAGAAGCGTCATTCCCACTGGCTTCCATTTTTAATAAAAACTTTAACTATAGCTTAACGTGTATGTGCTTCGAAATACAAGTAAATTCTAATATCTTAAATTTTTTGCATGTATTTTTTTCGAACATTTTATATTAAGGTTTCAGTCTAAGTTCACGCAAACTTACACAAACTCATAGATACCTTGTCTGATTATTTTGTTTCTAGTTATTGTTGTTGTTCGGAGCAGTGGCATATTCAAATGCTGGTGGCCTTTTAGCACCAGCAGGTTTGTCTTATGGCTACGGTGGCTATGCTAGTCCATACAGCGCGTATCCTGCACAACCAGCTTTGTCCACTCAGCACCAAAACATTCTTCGCACACCATTTAATTTAGGACAGGTAACTCAATTTTCAATCGATATAAATTAAAAATTTGTTCCTATATAAAAATACCTAAAATAATAATAATATTGATTCAGATAACAACATTCTCGAAAACCGTTGATACCCCATATTCGAGTGTTAGCAAGTCAGATGTCCGTGTTAGCAACCCAGGAGTAGCAGTCGCTCCTGCCTATCATGGATATGCTGCACCAGCTTATCATGGATATGCCGCACCAGCTTATCATGGATTCGCCGCACCTTACGTCTCCCACGCAGTCGCTGCCCCGGTCGCTAAAGTAAGGCTTTACAATTAAAATATTTCGAAATTAAATGTTAAAATTATAATTGCTTTCTTTCCAGGTCGCTACTGCTGGTGGTCTACTCGGTGTAGCTTATTCGGCAGCTCCAGCTGTGTCTCATATGACCTATACAAATGGTCTCGGTCTCGCCTATGCTTGGTAAAATGGATTGTATGAAAATCTAAGCTGATAAGTTTGCCATATTTTATTGTTGAATTAAGATTAAGATGCTGAATGATTCCTCTCTATTTATTACCTGATAGTTTTAACTACATTTGTAATCCTGGTCATGATGTAATTATTAAATTATTTTAAAAACTTAATCTACTTTTGTAATAAATGTTAAGTTGTATTTTACTGTTTTTACAATAATAACATTCTATAATTTTACCTCAAACAATTTAGTCAAGTTGCGTGAATAAATATAATATAGTAATAAAAAAGTAGGTACTTATTAGACATTTTGGTACGTGAGATAAATTGAGTAAATACAACTTTGATAGCAGTAAAAATCCTATGTTTATAGTAAAGTAAAATAAAACATTGTTGGATAGGAACTTATGTAATGATTAAGAAACGCTCGTGACAACGACTTTTTGGGTCTTGTTTTCATGGGAAAACACTCGTAAAGACGTTTAGTTCAATCTTTCGTTCGGTTAACTCATTCAATTTTGACATATCTTTTGTTCTGTGCTGCCAGCTGTCATCAGTTTAAGTTGTGGATGGGTTTTATCTTGGTCTTGGATGAATGAAAATTATTCTCGAGTGTATAAATAAATTGTAGTTTATTTTAAATCAACTGCCGTGCAAAGTACCGGGTGATATCATAACGTAACAAAGTGCTAGTGTGTGAGATTGCACGTAGATTTAAATTTGATCAGGGCGTGATAGAAATGCATTAGAATTAACTTGGACGTAGCAATCAGTTTATTTTATTAAAAATATGTCTGAAAACGGAGATAATTGTGATGATTGGGTTTTTTATAAAAATAGACCAGAATGGAGCGACGTTACCCCAGTCCCAGAAAACGATGGACCAAACCCTGTTGTGGTTATAGCACATTCAGAAAAGTGTGAGTTTTTCTAAAATATTATGATAACATTTAAGAAATATTGGTATTAATAATAGTCTAGGATCGGTCAATTATAAACATATTGGATGTGGAATTTTCGTTTTAGTTGAAGACATTTATGATTTCTTCCGAGCAATCATTCAGCGAAATGAAAAATCTGAAAGGGCCTTGACCTTGACCAAGGATGCTTTGGAGCTGAATGCAGCAAATTATACAGTATGGCAATATAGGTAAGATTATAATTATAAAATACGCAATTTTAAATTTTAATTAAACTAATAATTTTATAAGAATTATTTATTTTAGGAGAGAATTATTGAAAGCTCTAAATTCAGACTTACGTGCAGAATTGGATTATGTCACTTCTGTTATTGATTCCTCACCTAAAAATTATCAGGTATTTTCTTCATTCATCATTACTTTTTACATATATGGTATATGTGATGTGTTTTATCAAAAGAATCGTGAATTTTAACTATAATAGAAAATTGTTCATGGTTAGCCTATTACTGCAATAATGGGTGCCAAGTGCCCTCAATTATCCTTGCTATAGCATAAAATTCCTATTCAATGTTTTGCCAAAGGAATTGGTAAGTTTCTGTTAGAAACCTAATTATAAGTGTGATTGTAGCTTGTCACTGACTATTGTACTAAATTATAAACTCTCATTCAGGTATGGCATCATCGGAGAGTTTTGGTCGAATGGCTACAGGACCCATCGTTGGAGTTGAAACTGACTGAGACAGCCCTCATGAATGATTCTAAGAATTATCATGCCTGGCAACATCGACAGTGGGTGATAAAAACTTTTGGGTAAGAACTATAAGTTACTCTTTGTTTTATTATTATTATTAGTAATCTTGGTTCATATATGTTTACATAATAAAAAGATTGATTGCTTTTGCTTGTATAAGTGCTACATAAATAATTAGTTTTACATGTTTTTATGTACTTCTTAAAACATATTTGATTGTGTTGATAGTGCTTGCTCACCAACTTGAAAATTTTTAATCACCGCGCTTTACATGGACTTATACACACACACGCGCGCGCGCGTGTGTGCGTTTTTTTATGAATATCAATGGCACGTATATTTATACTGTACACTTATTAATGCTTATACAAATAATTACAGATTATATGATAAAGAATTGGAGTTTGTCGATTCTCTTATCAATGAAGACTTGAGAAACAATTCTGCATGGAATCAACGTTATTTCATAGTCAATAATAACCATGGCTGGTCCGATTTTAATGTACAGAGAGAAATCCTGTATACACTGGAAAAGATAAAGATAATAAAAAATAATGAAAGCGCTTGGAATTATCTTCGAGGAGTTTTGCTTCATGATAAGAGAGGCATTAACGGTAATGCAGTAGTGACGTCATTCTGTGAAGAGTTGTATAGAAACAAATGCCATTCCCCGTATTTACTCTCCTTCTTGGTGGAAATATGTGATGAAGCAATCAAAAAGGGACAGACTAATGGGCTGCATAATGCAGATAGAGCTATAAAGATATGTCAAGAACTTGCTAACAAATATGATAAAATACGCTTGAAATATTGGAATTATATTTCTGAGAAATTCAAGAAAATTCAAAATGGAACAGAAGGTGTCACACAAAATGGCAATCATTGTGAGGAATAAATGCATTAATATGTTTATATAAGATATAACCTGTGCACCATTGGCTTTTATTCTTTTAATTTTTATATTTTATACTATCCTTTTTTTTTAATCAAAATTAATAATTCTGAATTAATTTCTTTGTCTGTTTTAATAAACTTGTTTCATCAAATTTATTGTTTAAATTTTCTTGTCTGTAAGGTATATGAGTCTATTTATCTTGAATTTTTTGATTTAGTTGCACAGGGATAAATAAAAACTTATGGGACGAAAATTATGAAAATAGATATTGCTTCAAGGTCTATGAAAAATGAAAACATTATTTTACTCTTAGTAAGGATAATTGTTAAGGCATTGATTAAATTTCATATTTTTCAGTGAATAGTGTTTATTTGGCCGCATAATGTTTTATAAACCTCGCAGAAGGATCTGAGACTGATACCCATTTAGGCATCCAATAGTAAGGCGTAAAATTATATTGTTCAGGAAAGGATTTCTCAAAAGTATATCTGTAATATTTCGATTCATCTGTATAAGGTTTCAAGCCTTTGTAAATTATCTCCTCCTTGGGACATTTCTCGGCGACGATCTCAGCAATTGTTTCAAACAATGATTTCTTGACAGAAGCAACACCGTCACTAAATGCCTCTTTATGTCGCCATAATATCTCTTTCGGCAATAAGCTGCTACTTGTGAAACTGTATCTCAATAAATATTTCTCCACCCCCTCTTGTGGTTGTCGGAGTTTTGAATCAATATTGAGATAATGATGTGTAAATTGTAAGTCTAAAAACGGTACTCGAAGCTCCAAACTAAACGCACTCGTAGTACGATCCGCCCTCAATCCATCGTAAAGATAAATATCAGAAAGAAGTCGAGCACTCTCTTCATGGGCTTGTTCAGGAGAAGGAGCGTCTCTAAAGTAAATATAACCCTGCGCTAATTCATCAGCGCCTTCCCCACTAAATATTACTGTTGTATCAGTTTTCTCTTTTATATATTTAGCTAGAAGATACATTGGAATACTCGCTCTCACAGTTGTTATATCGAATACTTCTAAATGATAAATAACTTTCTCTAGAACATCTTTTACATCATTTTCGTCGAATATCACCTCGTGGTGCTCGGTGCCTAGATATTTAGCAACAGTTCGCGCGGCTATCAGATCGGGAGAGCTACCCATTCCTATGGCGAACGTCTGTATGGGATATGGCAAATTTATTTCTTTAGCCAGCGTCACTACCATTGCAGTTATGAGTGACGAATCTAATCCACCACTCAAAAGACAACCTATACGTCTATCGGACATTAATCGTTTTCTACAAGCCTCCTGTAATAAATGGGCAGTTTTCTCGTAAACTGTTAAGTTGTTTAATGATTCTTCTGAAACAAACGGCAGTGAAAGTGGAAGATCACCAGGTTTGAAATAACGTTCGGTACGCTCGAGTCTCACTTTTCCATCAGGTAAAACATTCCAAACTTGAAAATGACCTGGAGGAAATTGGCCTAGCGTCGCATTCGTACTTGCTTTTTCCTTTAAATTTATTAAACCCTTCGCTTCAGAACACACTCCTAAAAACCCATTTTCTTCATCTACCAACGTGAAAAGTGGACGGACTCCGTAAGGGTCGCGGGCAACGACAATTTTTTTCCTCTCGGCATCCAAAATACAGAACCCGAACACACCGTCTAAGTTCCGAACAGTATTGTCGATACCTTGCGTCTGATAAAGATGTATTATAGCTTCGACATCGCAATTTGTTTCATATGGAAAATCGAATTGTTTTTTCAAACGCTTACAATTGTATATTTCACCATTACAAATGAGACTCGTTGTAGGATACAAATGGAGCTTCATAGGCTGCATGCCGTAAAGACCATCTACGATTGCCAATCTTTGAAAACCGAGGATGGCAGTGGGGACGCGGGCATCTTGTTCAATACGCCAGGCATCTGGACCTCTGTGACAAATTGCGGAGAAGCATGTTATGCATCGTGGACACAATCCGCCTGTTATACCGAATACTGCCCAAATTCCACACATGACCCTGAAAATTAATGGTTTAAAGTGTTATTAATATGAACTCTTATTGCGAGGTCGATGCCATTAGAGATATTTTTCGATAATTAAATTCTATTTTTTGCTCTACGTCTTGATGGCTCGTTGATAACGAATGCTTTCTTAGGATTTGTTTTAACAATACAATTTTAATCATAATTGCGATACACCTGCATAAATAATACACACGTAGTGACATTTTTTATTTTGAAACGCGGTCATCGTTATAAAACACGGGTACGTACTTAAATAATGATTGAACAAACAAAACAATATAATAATTAATAAAAATAATCATTCATCGTTTTATTCAATTCAGTTTTGACTACGGAGAAGGATGGTTAGTGCGTGTACTTATTTCTGTTACTGAGAGGTCCTGCGTCCGATTCCCGATCGGAACGATCATTTATTGGTAGTATTTGTTAATATGTTATTATTTAAACAATATATAATGTAGGTCATGTTCAGATGTATGTGTGTTACGCACGTACATGTATTTAACTATTTATTATTTACATCACTAAAATTGACAATATGCTAACGCAGTAAATGTTCATCTAATCTCGCAATAATGTCAACAAACATGATGAATTATAACATTCTTATATTAACCCAGAATAACTATAGAAAATTTTACACTATTAATATTAACTAATTTATTTCAGTATTATTAAAACAAAAAACCTAATAATACGTGCATAATCACAGCACATTGTAGTAGTTTTCCGTAAAATTACTACACGTCGAGGCAAATTAATATGAATACGTTAAACGCAAATTCTAAACATAGTAAAAATATAAATAGATTTACTCACGTTTGTTTTAAATCGTTATTATTCTGTTTTAAATAAACACAATACCGTCACGCGCTTCCCAGGCAACCGCAACCGGCTAACAGACAGATCCAGTTATAATAAACGTTGAAGTCTGACGTCGCTTACCCGTCTAATTTTAATAGCGGCACGTGTATGAGTGAATCAGAAGAAAAATAACGTGATTCACATGGTAGAAAAAGATAGACTCATTGGCGGTTACATTTTGTCGTGTTATAGCTGATAATGCATTATTATTTGTAAGGCTCCAAGTTTGTTGCGTCATCTCCGTTCAAACACTGAGGCAGCTTTTCAAGACGTATGTGACAAGCGTAATTTGCAATTATGATTGATTACCGGTTCTAAAATTTTTCGGTTCAAGTAGGGTTTTGTAATTAGGTTCTAATAAGTTTCCAAAGTACTGCGCCCACGAGTTTATTAAATTTAGTTAAGTGTTATTTATGTTCAAATACAAAAGAATATGAAAATTATGTTAAAATATTAAATTTTTCAATTGATTTATGTAGATTTTTCTCTTAAGTAACTCTAAATTCGATAATTCAAATAGGTAGCAAGCAATTATCTGAGACTTCACGTTTTCTAATGCAAATGAAGCCGAAAAAGAGGCTGAATGAATGTTTTCAGAACAAATTAGAATAAATCGACCTTTTGTGCCGAAGACTTTTAATTTAATCAATATCCGTTGATATACATACTCCTCAAAACAAAATAGAATCCATTCTGTTTTTTACAGTAACTTATGTATGATTTTTTGAAATTTTTGTTTTCAGAGGAGTTTGGCATGGGTATTTAGACACTGATTGAGTACAACAATTAACTAAACTAGAGTTTTATATATTTTTTTAGATAAAATCGTCTTTTTTAAGAAAATGAGAAGTTGAAAAAATTTTTTTATCGCTATTTTGGTAAAGGTTTCGATAAATCCGCTAAATTCAATATCGTATAGGGTTTCCTCTTCTACGTATAAATTTCTGGAGTCTGTCTGAAACACTTTCTATGAGGTGGGGAATATTTTTTCGGGTATTCTTTTCCAATAGGTTTTCAGCGCATTTTTCAGCTCCCTTTACTGTTCAAGCTCGTGAAGTCCTCTTTGAGTTTTCTTTTTAAATGGTCCCACAAATGCTCAATGCCATGATAAAATGGTAATCCCGACGTCTGAGAGCGCTCTTTATGTGGTGCGAGTCGTACGCGCACGAGCATTATTCTGCATCAGATCAAACCATTTACCACTTTTTGTGAAAATGGGATGATATGAGAGCTGACCAGCTGTTGAACATAACTTACAGCTGCAATGGTGCACGAATAGTGTGTGATCACTGATCACTAACTCTAGTACCAGAAGATCGGAGTAGACAGTCGGATTCGTAAGGTAGGGGCAGTAATTGTAGAGTCCCGACGCGCAGTTAATTGTATGTGTAGGTAAACGGTGATTTTAAGCATTCTATGTTTTTTCTCTCCAATCACTTAAGAATACCGTTGATGTTATCGCTTAAAATGTCAATAAGGGTTCACAAATATATTTAAATACTTGTCAACGCCAACAAATACCATATGAGCGGAGTATAAACAAAATTCGAATAGAAATCAGGGAGGGCCCTATTTTGTTTTGATGAGTATGTATATATGTTTTCTTTGATCAACAAGCACAGTGTAGGTAATTATTTAAATTTCGTTTATTTGAATTTTCTGTTCTATTTTTTTTATATAATTATCCGACATGTTTCTTTATTATTGATAGTAAACGATAGTACGGTCCGAAGTAAATTGCAACCATAAATATATGCAAGCAGCAGTTGCCTCGGCTATGCGAGTCTCCAGGTTGCCATTCTTCTTACCATACCTATGCTTTGTTAAAAGACGAGATTATACTTAGGCCACGATTATATTTAGTAATATTGAATATTGAATGATATGATTGAATAGAAAGTACTCAATTTGTGTAATTTTAGACGTTTACTGTGGAAATAAGTGACTAGAGTTTATCAAGTAGACTAAGTTTCCATAAGAATATTATTTACAAATAATTTTTGCACTAATCGGTTTTTCTTTTCTTTATTCCACCAGATTATTTTATTTTATACGAAATAAATAATGCCGTGTTTATTACGTGACATGTTTAACGCAATTCCAGCGTAAAAGTGCTTAATCAAGTATTTAATCTGACGTGTGTCAAGTTAAATTACACACCTATTGTTTATATGTTTAATTGCGCAATAATAATGTCCTTTTACAAAAATATATTTTTATAAAATAAGGATCTAGCTAAAAGATTTTTTTCTGTTTAAAAGATTAAGGTATTTTCGCTAATCAATTCTAATTATAGCTTTTAATCAAAGTAAAAAAAAAGGGAAGTTACTTCGACTTAGCCCTACTGCCGCGTAGGCGTGGGCCAGTGAGATTATTCATACTGTTTGTAACTTTATCCCCCCGCAAAGACACCAACTACGTACTAACAAACACTATTAAACTTCGAATATCCTACCAATATTTTACTTTCAAAACGATCCCTGGTTGCCATCCAAGTTTAGTTATACTTTTCCACTTCTCACGGCTCATTTTCATTGGTCAATAATTCGGGAGTTATCCCGTATGTGGGATGACGACTAATGCAATGCAAAAATGAATGTGTTACCCTTAAATGACCGATGTAAACGATGCTTCGATACTGATTTCATAAAATTCGTTTCAAAAAATTGATTTCAGTAAAATAAAGAATAAAATAAAAAGATAATCAACTCCAAAAACTAAGACATAAGTTATGAAATGCCGTTGACATGAGACTGGTAGCATTGAAATACTAGACAACCAACTAACAGTTCTGGATCTTTGCCAGTAAACTATGAGCGGAAGTTACGGAATAAAAATAAGAAACCAGTCTTTTGTCGATGATCCTAGCAGTTTAATTTAAAATATTTGTTAATCTATTCTTTGTTCTTATTAATATTATTTCCCATCCGAGTGTCATGTTGTAAGAATAACGTTTAAGTCTATTCCATAAATTGTTCGATGTAAATGAAAGATATTGATGAAAAGATAAAAATTGTAAATAAAATTGGAAAAACTACTATTTATAATTCTATGACTTTAAGTTTAAGCGATTTGTCTACATATTTAATAGTAAGAAATATTGTTGACCCAAGTTCTTGTGTTGTTCGTATGAAATAGTTACGCAGAAGTTGTCATGTCATGTTTTGTTAATAGCTAAGTTGACCAAGTTAGGATCTTTGTCGTTTTACATTTTCCGAGTGCCTTTAGGTGCTTGGGTGAATGATTATCTTAATAGAAAATCTGACCATTTATTTTTATAAAAGATACTTATTATTAAAAAAAACTTTTCATAAATGTTTCCAAAAGCTTTGATCTTAAATGTATTAAAGAGATCAGATATAATAAACCGCTAAGGTTTAAATTAGATTGCTACATAGAACGCTGAATACAGAATACATAGGTAATTCACTTTTTTGTAGATAGCTTAGTTGCAATTAAATAATCACAAATAGTACTCATTTGAAATAATTTTTCATTTGCTGTGAAATCGCACATTATTCCATATGTGATTGTTATTTCTTGCATATTAAAGCGATTTTTGGCATTGCTCTAGAAAATAAACTGCAATTGTTGAATAAATATTATGGATAATACCTAATTTTCAAACCCATCAACTCTAGGATTCTGTAAATTACTTTTACTCCTAAATTATAAATAGGAGAAATCGTAAATAAGGTTTTTAATGAGCCGAGAACGTTCATCTCTAAAATGAAATTACTTAGCTCCAGCTGCGGCAGTCACTGTGTCTATTATAATTTGAACTCCTTTAGGCTGGGTTTACACTTATTAAATTGCGCATATATTTACTTACCTACTTCCTTTTTAATGGTGTGACCGCATTCCGTCCAATGTTCTGCTAAAGAAATGTTTGCAGACAACAGTCGCTTTAGGTATGGCGGTTTAATAAATGTACGTGTGCTGGGGTGACAAGGACATTTAATAATACTCCAATTACTTCCGATCTTATCCCGGAACGCGACTAGGCCACTGGAACACTGCCACTCCTTATTCGGTTTTATTTTATTAACGACAGCTCAATTAATTAAACAACTCGATCAATTAAAATACTACGCTAGATCTAGAAATTTGCAAATGTCACAAATTTAATAAATAGCTTGGAGGGTACTAAGTGACAAATTAATTCAGAATGAGATAAAAATGCTTTACTAATGTCATGTGAGCCTAGCTTTATTATCGTCAAGTTACCGCAAAATGAGTAATAAAATTTACAAGTATAATAAATACATCACTATTTCTGTCTAAAATTTTTAGAAATATAACTTATTTTACATATTTAAACGTGTTATCATAAATAAAACGTACGTGTTTTTTTATCAATTATTTATTGTTCTAAGAAAATTAATCAACGTGTACTTATGAAAAAGCGCTTATTTTAAGTAACTCTTTTCTCCAATTCTTCATATTCTTCAGAGACTTTATCTAGTTTTTTAACTAATTCAGCTTTTCCTCTAAGGACAAAAAGAAAACTTTGAACGTTTAAAAGCGCACAACAAAGTAATATAATACAATCTCAGAATATCATAAGAAAATCACTTCTTGAGTCGAGAATTGAAGACCAAGGTTGCCTTATAATTAAGAATTTATTTGAAATGAATGCGAATAAACTGTAATAATAAATACATACTCATATAGTATGTACAATAACTTGACTTCAAACTACGATACTTTATTCTATGGGTGTTAAGGCAAAGACAACATGCACATATAACACCCAGGTCCGAAATTTAATAGTTACTTTTTCATTTATAAATCAATATTTTGTTTTGATCGGGAATTGAACCCGCGAACAACTATAACAAACTGAAACATTAAGCACTATACCATAGATTTCTATAAATTTGGACAATATGAGTTCTGAATTTTAATAAACACTTTCAATAAAAATTAACAAAATAGATAAACATTTCTCTTTCATAGTGAAAAGTACACTTACAGAATATTTAAAATGTTTTCTGGTACTTTTGTTTCGAGTTTTTCGAATTCCTTTTGTAGATTTTCTACACAAGTTTCTGAAGTAACAGCTTCATTCATTAAAGTCTCAGCCAAAGTGTTTGCCTCTTGAATTTTCACTTTCATCTCGTCGTTGTTCTTTGACCGAAATTTAAAATATTCTTAATACATAATTTTATCAAATGAATTTACATATTAAATAAATTTAAGGCAATAATATCGATTATTAAAAACAGGTATATATTACTCGTTTTAAATACATGGTGGGTACGGGAACCTCCCACGCTTCAAAAGGCCGGTAAAAGAAAACTACATATATGAGGCATTACAAAAAATGCCAGAAAGGTTATGTACATTCACATTTAGTGTAGATCCTGTTGCCCTAAAATAAAAAAAGATACAAAATTGTTTTCCGGTCAGGAACACTAGCAGACGACGATACTGCGATTTTTTGAAACGTGGGAGGTTACCGTGCCCCACCCTGTAATTCTTAATTAAATATGGATAATTTTCAAAAAAATCTTACATAATAAAAGCGGCCATTTTTGAAACGTTTAACTTTTTCATGGAGCATTTCTTCATACTTGGCTCTGTAATATTATTAAGATACTAATGAAAAATGGCTTGAAAAACTTTCGGAATATGACTCCGCATAAAAATACTGCGCAATTACATTTACCATAGACAACGAAGAAAAATAACTATTTAAAGCGTAGACACAATTATTGCCGAGCTCAAGATTTGAAATTTGTTTAAAATGCACGATTCTAATACACCCATACCTCGCTTTACGGCCTAGATAGGTTCCATGAAACTTGGCCGCAAAGCGAAAAACCGTATAAGGAATCAATTATTCTAATACAAATTCAATGGGATCAGTTTCAAATTTGTTAAATATGTAACATGGTTTATCATTCAGAATGCATTTTATCTTTTTATATCATTTAAATCAAAAATACATACATTTGTACATAAAATAATAATAGACTCCAAAAACCACCAATAATCTATAAACAAAAATGAAACAACTTCATGTTACATAAAATATGTGTATGTATATATACATAATATTTTAAAATGGCTTTAATCTGAAGACGATGAAGAAATGGTAACTGTCGTCATCATTTTTCGCTGGTAAGGATGGGCCTGGCTTAAAAAAATTATCCAACGTTGTTTGTCCCAATCCAATGTCCCTAATTGTTTCCAATTTTTCCAGTTAATGTGTAACAACCAGTAATAAATATGTACATAAAACACTCACAGACAAGTCTAAACCAGCCGCTTTATGAGCACACACTGAATAACGTTCGTAAACCAGAGGAAATAGAAAAGAGTGTGCATCGAGATTGCGCTTGCGCAAGATTGGCAACATGTAGATATATCGACATCGAAAAAAAGTTTTTTTTGCCGTTATAGCGAAATGCCGTATAAAGAGCGGCCGTATAGCGAGGTATTACACTTAAAAAACAACAAATATTTGTTCTTAAAACAAAAGATCCAGCAAAAAATATAGCTTTATTTACTTTATTCTCTTTTCTGATAATATCATTAAAATAAAAAGTAATAATTACGCCTTTCTGTTAATTTAATAAAGAGAAAAAGAGAAAATAATTAAATACTCAGGCATATTGGGTGTTGTCTATTCTATAGCGCGGGGTTGAGCGTTGTATGTGTTATAGTTAAAAATAATATTACATTTGTTTCTGTATAGAATTGTCTTCCTGCTTCATAAGTTCCTTAATATTCGTATTTATTTGCACTGCATCTTGTATTGCAATATCAAGTTCATCACATTGCCGCTTGATTTCTAAGCGCTTTGCAGTCAATGTTACTAAAAAATAATTAATAAATGCGAATAACAATAATATAATAGTGAAACAAATTTAAAATTGAAGATAAGGGAAAGAAAATCTGTATTTGTTGTCACACAAAAAAAAGATGGCGGCACGTGCCGTCACCACATAGGTTATATATACATACAATATTATACATATTATCTGTTCATATGTCGAATTATGTTACTTACGTCCTTCTCTATTCAGACGTTCAGCCTCTTTATTCAATAGCCGAACTTCTGTTAACGCTTCTTGTATTTTTTTAGTTTGTTCCTCATTATGTGAACTCATAGACGCCACGCCTGAAGCTAAATCACGAACTTTGTCTTCTATTTCGGCGAAGTTTATTTTTGTTAAACATATTTGCAGTTGTTGTTTCTTTGGAGACAACATTTTAGCTATTATTTTGAATAATATTACAATTTAAAATATGTAATAAACCGAACACACAAGATCTTTTGTTGAAATGGCGCTAAAACATTTTTTTTAAATTTAGGCACAGGATTTAAATTTAGAAAGTTGTGTTTAATTTTTTTTTATTTAAGATTTATTAAATTGATTTTTATATTTAAAAATAATTAACATCATCTCAAATATGAATTATTATTACACTAAATCTTTCTTTGCATTTAATTTAAGTTTAGTGTAAGCCTTTTCTGTGAACCATATTATTTATATAACAAAGCCATAACAAAAAGATAACTATAAATAAATCTTTTTAATTCCCGCCTACTTGTTGTTTAAAATTATCTCTATAAATTAAGCACTAAGAAGAAACAAAATTTCGGGCAATACTTTGTTGTTTATTTAGAACAAAATAACATTATTAATCCTTTCTACAAGCCAAGAAGAAAGTTAAAATAATTTGCATTTCGTTGTTCATAGCTTTACCTTGACAAATCTATTGGCTTAACAGACACTTGGGGCCTAGGAAAACTATACTACTCTACTAAAACTACAGCTAGCTTAATTGTATTTGTCAAACATCTGACATTGTCTAACTTCAAAAGTTATTGGTGACATTCATCACTGGTAATATTCAAAATAGTGGTTTGATGTAAACTTTATGCCCAAACTTCAATTCTAGAACCTTATAACACAAATTGGGTTATAAGTACTATTGTATAGCGTAGACTCTTTGATTTATAATTTATTTTGTAGTGACAAAAGAATTTATAAAATAAAGATTAATTAGTTTAACTTTCTTTAATGTGTTCACGTAGTTTTACTTTTTTTTTGTCTTATCTAGCTATTATATTGTATTTAAAACAATTTATAATACAAATGCTGTATGAGGTAGACTCTTTGACTTTGTAATTATTACTGTAAGTATGTATACAGTTTAAAATTATAATCGTCCCCTTTGCCTAAAAGTGGAGTTTAAAAAATATTACTCGTCCTACATACATTATACAATATAAAGTATATTAACATTTAATAACTTCACATACATGACGCTAACTAGCGTGACAAACAAAAATACAAACTAAATATACTTATGTATGTAGCAATGAAAGTAAATTGTAGGAAGCCGTGAAACTGTTGTATATATTTATGTAATTGTATATCGATGCAAAATAATAAAATACTTTATTATGAGTGTGGCGAAATTACTTTAGATTTTTTGCAGTTTACTTGCAGCACCCTCTCTCTATTATTCTGCTACCATGATAACCATAAAGCTTTCAAATATTCGTGAATAATCTAGATAGAAGATAGAATGCTGTAGATAATTTATATAAAATTAGATTGAAAGTGTAAAAGCAACATTTAATTTATTAGATTTTCAAACGTTCTGTTTGTATATGAATAAATTATTAATGGTGTTACTGAGAGATTAGGTGTATTAAATATAAACGCAGTTATAAAACTGTTTATATACACATTTTGTGATCAAATATTGTTTACCTTCACGTGGTAGATAGGATTCAAGAAAAATATTAATATAACATTATTTCATGTTTCAGAAAAGAGGTTACGGCGGCGATGTAAATAGTGTATATATTTTTATAAATAAATATGTCAATTTAGTTTTAAATTTGAAATGAAAGAAGAGAGGAACGCGAGGGACGGACGAATGGGGATTTCGATGTTGGTTGCGAATGGGAACGGATGTGTGTGCTTAGATTATAAGGAATTTATAATATAGTGTAAATACAATTTTCAAGAGTTTTTATTATAAAAGTACAGTCCACTGCTCTGTTGGCTACAATTATTATTAATATAATCATTTGTTAAGAAAAACATATTAAATACAAGGTTTATGTCAGAAAAATATAGACGATCCGTTCGGTATTAAATAATAATGGAACAGAGGTAGAATAATCATGATGTAACTTGTCAATATAATGTCTATTGTGTTATTAATAATAACCGATTAAGTTTTGCTTACTTGCGAATATTGCGTTATACTGATACAATAATACAAAAAGTTAAGCAGATTTAAATGCTATGGATTTATATCATTTAATTAGCAACTTAGTTTCTTCTTAACACTGCAATGCTCATAAAGGCTGCCAGTTAATTAGATATAATTTTAAAAAATCTGGTAAAACAGCTACTTCAGTATTTCTCGCTTTCATGTTCAAGGGTTTAAATAATAAATAAATAATGTGATAATGCGTGTATTTTCTTAAAATGTTATCAATATGTTTTAAATAGTTTCTAATTCCTATTAATACAAATAAAAATTATTGTCTAATTGTAAATGATATTAGGCATTTTCTTTCAATTACGCTGTTTGCATTATGAGAGATGAAAGCCGCGATAATGTTCAAATAATAAAACACAACCGTGTATATTAATAAAACAAGACAATACGCATAGCTAAACTGGGAAATTCACAGAAACGTTCAATGTAGACATTTATTTAATTTTATTGAATAAAACGCCGAGTTATATACCTATATTGAGAAGCTATGTCAAATGTAATCTGTGCGCGTGACTTATTTTACTCGTAGAGTAAGTAGTACGTAAACCATGCGAGACTAAGTACCTACAAATAAAGAAATTTGAATAAAATCAAAAAGCATTATGCAATAACTTTGATCTTAGCGCATATTAAACTCAATAGAATCAAATTGTTTTTTGTTTACTTTTTTTCACAAATAAACAAAGGAGTTCAAAATGATTCCGATGAAGACCAATAAAATATCAAAATTGTACTCTATCACGTTTTAATTAAGTAAAATTTCTCAAAGCGGATAAGTTTTACAAATCATTTAATTACTTATACCTTTAATGAATGCCGAAGAGTTCTGCATTTATTGCGGCTTTTATCTTACTTACCGATTGACGTTTAATTTAAAGCTCGGATGTACGCTCTACAAACCGACCGACTCATTATTTTTAATTTGTTAATAAAACTTTTGTTTTAAATAGTGTTTAAATTAAACCTATAGAAAGTGAAACAAAGTTTCATTTGAAAATAAATCGTTTTAAATAACCTTTCTCCAACGATAACTAATTTTCATATTCTTATTTTCGTGAATAATAAAACTAAAATAAACAAATTTAATGTATTAATAAAATTTAATCATCAAAAAAAAAAAGCTATAAATAAATATAATTGCGTGGATTCATGCAAATAATTATTTTTACAATTTCTCCTCGAGATCGTTTTCAATCATACAATTAAAAACATTAGGTAACTAAATGATTTGTAAATACAGAACGATTGAATAAACATTAACCTATTTATTATTAATTTTCAATAAAATTGAATTCAGACGAAATTAACCAAATTCTTAACACTAACTTTGCACTCAACTAATGTGTACTTTTACGTTAAGAACACGCCAACGCTTTGCTTTCAAAAAGAAATGCGAGATTTTAAACGGAAAATCACTGAGATTGAGTTTCGTATTTAGCTGATAAAGAATTTCGTCTTCGTTTTACTCATATTTATAGAAAATTATATTTGGTTTAAAGTACATTGTTAGTTTCGTTTCATAAAAAGAATTGAGTTCTAAAATCATTAGTTAAATATGTTGAGGAATGTTACGTCAAAATCGTCAAATTAGTAAATAAAAATCTATTATTTTGTATGTTATATGTTATTATGATAAATTTAAAAAAAACTAGCGAAACGAATGTATACATACATACATACATACATACATATGTATACATATATGGCTTGTTCGCCTTTTTAAACGAATAACTTTTATGTAATTTAATTTTGGCATTATGTAATTAATATTGGATTTATTTGGTTTATTTTCATCCAACATTTTCCAAAACTCCGAATCGTATTCTAATAATAAATAATAAACGTTGATTAGTGAAGCTGTATATATAATAGTTTAAATTAGATGGATCGTGTTTCCAAATATTCTAAGACATCAATAATTAAATTATTTATTGTCCTTGTTTACTATTTACTATTTTTGCTTATTTCCTTAATTTTAACAGTTTGCGCTTCATTTGTTTCACTATTAGAAAACATGTTTATTTATTTATTTGGTTCACAAAAGCCAAGAAGTTAGCCACAAAATACCCAAAACCCATATTGATCACAATTTGTAGAATCATTTTAGATCAGCTTTGAATCAAAATCGTCTTTTCTAACAAGCATATATTATATCAATATACCTATTCGAAGTATAACGGAATATAACTTGGCCGATGCCATTTGGAAAAAGGGATAGAAAATGAGTGTAAATGTTTTTACACAATTCTAACCAATTTCTTAAACCCAATTCACTTTTCTTGCTATTATTATTATCATATAAATCATTTCCTCGAGTCATATTTTAAAATTATTCACGTAAACAACTCCAACTTTATGCAAAATAATACTTTAGTAAGTAAATATACTCATCAAAACAAAATAGGACCCACCCTGATTTCTATTCGAATTTTGTTTATACTCCGCTCATATTTGTTGGTGATTATATTCTACAAGTATTTAAATATAAAGTAGGTATATTTATGAACCCTTATTGGCATTTCAAACGATAACATCAACAGTATTCTTAAGTGGGTAGAGAGAAAAAAACATAGAATGCTTAAAATCACCGTTTGCACAATTTCTAATCACTTGTGTTCTCAGTCAGTTAGTAGCGTTGTAGTTGTAGGCCATATTGTTCTATATGGTTCTCGGCGTCATACGAACATGGAAATCGCTACTAGAGCTGTTACTTTTCTGTAAGGGGGAGAGTCTCAGAGGGCCGTTGCTTCACGTGTTGGTGTATCGTGAAGAGCCATCCAGAACTTCTGTGATTGCTACCAGGAGACAAGTAGTATATCCAGGAGGTGTAGATCAGGTAGAATTGGAGCCACAACCGCACATCCAATTAACTGCGCATCGGGACTCTACAATTACTGCCCCTACCTTACGAACCCGACTGCAGCAATCTACTGGTACTAGAGTTAGTGATCACACTATTCGTAACCGACTCCACGAAGATGGACAATGATCCAGAATGTGTCTTATTACTTACTCGAACTGACTGGAGCTCATCATGCAGCTCGTTTAAGATTTGCACGTGAGCATAGAAATTGAACCATCGACAACTGGAGAGCTCTGCTTTTACCGACGAGCGTAAGGTCTAAGTACCTATGTCAAACTCCTTTAAAATTTCAAAAAGTCGTACATATTAAAGTTACAGTAAAAAACAGGGTGGGCCCTATTTTGTTTTGAGTAGTACCTATATAACACATCAAATGAGAATTACCTATTTATTTTAAACATGTAGCTTGGGTACTTTGTTAACATACAAAATTTTCTATGTTATGAGTACCTACGTAACTTTTAATGAGTTTCATTCCTCTGAAATATTCTGGAAAAGACTGATATTATAACAGCTTATTATAAATTTGAAAAGGACTTTGGCCTATTTATTTTTACATGTATTTTATGGCTATTACCAATTAACCATATTAAAAATTAAAATTAGTACGCGACACGTGAAAAAATACACGTAATACATTTTTGCATATCATATTAGTTAATAGAATTTTTAAAACACCTACAACGTTTTCAGTGAAAAACTCTACGTCAGTCTATATGCTATTTGTACAAGTAGCGCTTTGACATATATTAATTGTGAGGTGACACATGTCGAATTATTATCTAAAAAATGTATAATTTTATAGCTTGAATAAATGTACTCTTATATTAATAATTAATAAAATCCGTCTTCTTGCACCATTCAGGTTTTCGCAAAATTTATGTTGCTTACATCAAATTTAATTCGTTTAATTGTCGTGTTATTAAAGTGATTATTATGTACCTACATTTATCTAATATGCTTCTTAAAGTATAAATTCTTAAACATTTGTCTTTGTTATTTATAAAAGTTGTTTATTGAAAAGATTTTGCCCGTTTAAATGGAGTTATTCATCAAAAATCATATGAATATTTTCTCGACAAATATAACATGTACAATTATTATTCCTATTTTTAGAACTAAAAGGTTATGTATGACTTTATTGTTTGGAGTAAACAATTTATATTATTACCTATAGATATTGCTCGTCGGGCTTATTTTAGGGTATCCTAAAATAGGTCTTTAAAATAGTATTAAACACATATATGTTGAATTGTAGGTTTTTAATTATTAAATTCAATATGCTATAGAAGACGCTGAAATATTATTGTTGTATTCCCTTAGTCAGTAGCGAGCGTATTCTGTAAATATAAACATACCTATACATTATTCATAAATATTTAAAATTATTTATTCTATAGAAAATCGATACTAATATACAGGATGTCCCGTAAGTGGTGGATCAAACGAAAACTGGAGACAGAAGGGGTCACGCCCTATTAAAAATATATATAAAAAAATATCTACTACACTAATAGTTGAAAAAATAATGAGCAATTTTTATTTTTCGTTGTATAAATTTTTTTTTAAAGAATTTAGAGCTCGTTGATTATACAGCATCTAACTTTTGATGAAGCTTCATTCCATTTCTATTTTCTTTTTCATATACGGCTTCCTTGTAATATCCCCAAAGAAAATAGTCGATCGGATTGAGATCATATGAACGCGGAGGCCAAACTAAACTCTGCCTCCCCTTCCGACCCATCGATTTGGAAAAGCTTCATTAAATTTCGCGTTACAATGCGAGAAAAATGACAACGAGCTCCGTCATGCTGTAAGCGTCTTAATTTGATCTATCTATTCGGGTAAAGAAAAAAGCTGCGGTCACAATCCTGCAGAAAGAGTTAGTTAATTAAAACGTATAGTATCCCCTATAAAATCTTTTAAATTACTTAAATCATAATTGGGAATAACTAAAGGCTTTATTTATAAAAAAATATAATGTAAAGTAAACTAAAACCCAATTACAGCGTAACGAAAGTGGATAGTGAAACTTTGTAGTGTATGAAAGAAAAATTATTAAATGTACTAAGCAACTTAGAAGCCTGAATAATTTTTAAGATTAATTTTTATCGGTAATACTTGTGACATTAACAAAAATACTGTTAAGTAATAAGTAAAGGTCACGTTAATATTCACAAGGTTATATGAAATTACACATAGATAATATAATTAATATTCTTGCAACCTCCGTGTTCAATTTACCAAAAATCTCGGCCACTCAGTGCCTACGATGCAAGGCATTTTAAGATAATAATATTTCAATAAAGTATCCCAATTAAATACAACGTTGTAATAATGAAAAGAAATTTGAAACCTTGAAATGATAAAGCTCTACTTAGGTTTCATAACTACTAAGTTCTTTGTTATTTAAACCCTGACTACAGGGCTAAAGTGATCTAAAAAACCTTCGCAAGTTAGTGGCTTTACAAACTAAGAACTTATTTTCTTAATTGAAACAGGATAGTAAATCAATATTATGTAACATCTTATGCACTTTTATTTATATACGAGTAAGGTTCTGGTGAACGGAAGTTTCTAATATCTTAAATCTGTTCAGTATTTGAGAGATAATACGGTTCGATATTCTGTACATCGAGATGAACTAGTACTGAAACGATGTGTTGCCTGTAATTGATCGGAGATCGGTTCAATGTTGCAACATTGAGAATTTTCTAGAATTTTCTAATAATGGTGTTGTAAATTATTATTATTAAAAAGATTGTAATTATGTAAAATTTTTGTTTTTAAGTCCATCTATCTGTACATTAGATGAAAATTTTAAAAATATCAAATTACGTTTAGTTATTTATAAATTGTTTACATGCTATATGATATTGTTATCGTGGTAAATTAATATTAAAAGAGCATAAAGTAAATGCTTGAAAAGAGTGTTTTTTCACTTGTTGTCCAAAAGAGAAGACGCCATGCTAGGTTGGGTCATTGAATAGTCTTTAATAACATAATAAGAATCATGTAAAGCGAAAAACTAATGGAATGAGGTCGACTAATACCTTTCAGTGGAACAAAATGGTTACAATTCAGAAAATTTGTTCAAATCACAATACATAAGAGTAAAATGGTTACCCCTGGTACACAATAAAGGCTTGTGTTATTATTTAGGATCGCTTTAGAAAAATCTACTGGTATAAAAATATTCCATATATTTGTATAAATTGTGAGTGAAAAGAATGAAAGGTTATTTTCTTTTTTTTATAGTACCCTGGAAGGGAAGAAGGAATTTGCAGGCGCTCAACATTCTCTGCCTACCCAAAAACAGCAATATATTAAACATTTCACAATTTGTATTGTTTTTAAATAGCACGTTCACAATAAATTTAAATGTAGGTATTATTATATTTATGGTTTGCATTTGCAGTATTTTCCCAGCAACAGTTTTGCATTGTTCATTTGCTGGTAATAATATAATAGGTTTTATTTAACGTCGCGCCATGTTTCATATTGTTCATTAGTACGCTTCTTTTATTCAACACTTTTAGTATATACCTACATGTATGTGAATCTTGAATCGCGTGAATCTTTAACGTCTTAAAAACAAACTCGCCATAAGAATTACCAGAAAAGAGAATTGCCTTAACATTTAAAAAAATCTTTAATATAATTGGTTGTTTAAGACGTTACTTTGCGGAAATCCATATTAAAGGAAATAATTTTAAATAATTTCCTTTAAAAAGCTTTAACACTTTAAAATTTACAATACATTTAACACAGCTTATTTTCAGCATAATAAACTTGATGGTTATGTCGTAAGAAGATTAACATTAAAAGCAGTTTCCTTATGGAATGTTTTACCTTCTACCGTTCTCAATGTTCCCACCCTTTACATGTTTAAAAAATCTTTAAAAGATTATTATCTCTCTTCCTAGTATTTATGTATGTACTTCCTAGTATTATAATTGTCATTATTAGTTTATATTTGGTTCTTCCGCTATTGTGCAGAACACTTCTCTTTATTTTAAGGTTGATTGCCTGGAAAATATCAGTTCTTTGCGATAATAGTGGCCATTACAAATAAACAAATAAGATCATGTAACATATCGGAGTGCTACCAAGCTCCGTAATTGAGGTATTAACCTCCTAAAAACTTTATTATATATCTGACATAAGACATTAAGACTACGTGAAGACGTGTGAATGGTTGTAATAGAAATAGTAGACGACACTGAACGTGTATAATCACATCATCATTTTATTTATTCATTTTGAAAACAAACGGTTTTAATTACATTTTCATTGTTAAAAAAACAACAATTACAACCTGGTACGTTCTGTTAATTTTACGATTATATTAAAACATAGTACATACTTAAAAGAATAATACAAAGTAATTCGGTCTCGTTTTCACAGGCGTGAATGGGTATACACAGAAATAGAACAATGAATTGTCGTGTTATATGTATATTCACACCGTAGCGATTTAATTCGTTTGCATTTTTAACATGTGTTACAACAAGATGTAATACATCTAATATAATCAAACGTGAAATCGAGTATTCAATTCAATTTTTACAACTTCAAATTTTGTCATAGCCTCGATAAATAGAAAATTCAATATATCGCAAGTATTGCGCACATCTCGTACGAAGGATAAGATTTCACTGATTGAAGTTATTCAAAAATATTTGATTGTGTGTATTACGACACGTTTTATGAATAATTTGAGCATATGACATCTACATACGAGTATAGTCATTGAGTTTCAATGGATATTGAACCTTAAGTTTTTAATATACAATTGGGCGGATACCTAAAGATGTATTTGCATAAATCTGCTACTTGTTACGATTAATCAAATCATTATACTCAAAGGAAGCTTGTTGAAATTATTCGTGATTTAGTTCAAAGCTTGAACCTTTTTACGTATTCAGACTTCAAATGTGACAAGATTCACTTATGCATCTACAGTCAAAAGAAACAAAAAATAATTTTATTTGTCATTATAATTTTATAATTGAAGACGTTCATTCAATTTACTTTACTTTAAATTATAAATACACATTATTTAACTAACTAATCTTCTAAATAAGTATTTCAACATTTCTTGTAAACCATGTTATTTTAACAATTAAAAAATCTTGAACGATATCTTTATTAACAATATAATTTTCATAATGACGTGCGATCATGTTGATAGCAATTGTTTTCAAGCTAAGGATTGAAATAACCAGAAGAAACCAGAGTCTATTAAATTAGTTAAATAATAGCATTTTTTTAAATGGCTTGTCATTGTATAATTAATAATATTGTAAGCCGTTTTTTTTTCGAACATTATGTATTAATAGACGTTTGATATAAATCAAATAGACTAATACGTCCCACGAGACACAATCGAATTTTGTAGATATAGATATAAAATTAAATATGTTATACTAAATTGTAATTAAGGTAGTGTGTAGTTTTTGTGATCTTCCATTGGACGTGTAATGAGATACAGACATGACAAAGGCGTCGCATTATAAAGAAATGGACGCTAATGTTCACAACGTACATTCCTTTGTTAGCGAAGGCAATAAAAACTCAAATTTCCTAACATTACACGGACATTATGGCGCGCTTTCATGATCTAAGACTTCCCTTTCCTTCCTCGAAGATTAAATAGCTTAATTTTAAACGAAAACTTCAGAAATCTGATTAATATAAACTATCTTTATCACGTTAACACATCCTCCCTACTATATAAATGTGAATGTGAGTTTGTTTGTTACGTTTTCACGCAACAACTACTTAACCGATCATCATGAAACTTTGTACACATATTTTTGGAGGTACTAGAAGTAATATAGGATACTTTTTATTAAAAAAATATATTATTTTTTAATATAGTTTCCAGTTGGCTATAGTTTCAGCTGTTTGGAATTTTCATCTTCATTTTTAAATATACAGTAAGTATAAAACTATTTGAATTTTTGAGGTTAGATCATATTGATTCATTTCTACTGAAATGATCTCTGATACTTATTTAATGACTTAAATGCGAGCGAAGCCGCGGGTAAAAGCTAGTTTCCATATTAAATTGTAAATAGACGATGCAGTAGACTTGGTGTTTACCACCACCTTTCTCTGCAGAAGCAGCAGTTCAACCATTTGTGCACTTTACTTTAAAAAATGAATTCTCTTATTTTACAAATTATTATTCACGTGACCACTTTTTTTGCTAACGATATCGAGAAAAACTAATCCAACAAAAGAAATATTTGTCATAACTACAGAAATTAGGTTAAAAATAGTAATAAATAAATAACAATAGGTATTTTGGTTAATTCACATTTTCTTTTAATAAACATGTTATGTAAACATTTAATTAATAAAATTAGTTATTGAGCTAAAGTTATCTCCAACATGCTCACTGAACTTGTGTTCAAATAAATAATTAGGTTGGTACGCTTCGATTGTCTCTGATGTTTGTATTTCTAAACCAAAAACAATTACGTCGGAAAATACGTAATCAGTGAAACTTATTCAATTTATAAAATATATTACAGCGTTTTACGAAACACCATAGAGATAGATATGCTAGAAAAGTCACCTAGTGCTATGCAACGCTGAAGTAGGCTACTGTGTGTTAGTGATTTAATTAATCATTAGTGTTCCCAATACTATTTATAATAATATTTCCAGTACGCCCTGGATTTCACATATTTTACTATAAACTATGAGTGAAATAAGTGGTTTGCAGACATATTTACTTTCTTTGGCACAATTTAATATTCGTAAAACAAATGATTTCAAACATCTTTCATCATTTTATTATCACTTTAACACTAGTTCTACTGTTTTTGTAGTTTCATTAAGGAGTAAAAAAAAGAGAGTTAAAGTCGTTTTATAATGATATATTCTTAGATAGAAAAATAGGATGACTTGACTTTGAAATATCAGTTTCAACCTTACTCTAGAATGCAGAAGTTTTGCAATTTATGACCCCTTTCAAGTTTCTCAAGGTTTGAAATATATCTTTTATTTTTCAATTAATTAAATTTGTCTCACTTCGAACGATACTTTTCAAAAGAATTTAGTTTTCTTTGACAGTAATATATTGTAGTGTTTTAAAGAATTTAGTTTTTATACGGCTTATTATCAAGTTCATTTCTAAGCAAGAAGTCGCAAAGTCTAAACTATTTAAATAAAGTCGCTCCATGTTTGCTCAACTCAATGCAAGGACGTCAGCCTAACTTCCATCTAAATTTCGTAGATAGATAATAATCTATTCATTTGTATTAATTATTGTTGAGTTATGAACGAGTCACATTCAATCCTCAATATAATTATGTAGTAATGGAATATTGAATGGAATGAGGTATTGGATTTTATGGATTATTGCTATAAGTACCTATCTCTGTTAATAGAAACTTAAATAATATTGGATATATTCTTATATTAAATAATATATGTATGTACGTTTGTTTATCGAAAATTATAGAATTTGAACATTATTAAGTGCCAATAAATCTATTATAGATACCGTGGTACAGGGGTGAAGACAATGTTGGTGTATTCGCTGCTAAATGATTGCTTTCAATTTACAATTATCTTTCTTCAATGACTCAAGTAACTCAAAACAAAATGTTAGGTTCGGTCAAATTGATAGAACGCTTTTATATGAATAAAACTTAGTCGATAGAACTTAGTTTTATACGGCAGTAACTTCAACTTCGTCGAGCTTCTACAAATTTATTGCATTCTAAAAGCTTTCAGCTGTTTTATAGATGGTTGCATCTTTGTACGAGTGTTATTTATTAGTAAATTTTAATTTCCGAAACTTTAACACAGGGCATAAGTTATTGATTATTGTTTAACCTACACACACAGGTATTATTAGTTTTTGGTTCATATTTGAAATATTAATTGAATGAAAATAAATGCGATAGTAAACCCCAAACCCTATGCTCGCGTATGAATACTGGATGATATAATATAATACAATAACATTTTATCACCGGTCGGGTTCATATTTCAATATAATGTTATTAAATATAAATTTGTTTTAATATATTTTCGGACAGGATATATGAAATTTGATGACACTAAACCGATCTACCAAGAGCGAGTTGACAAAGGAAAAGAATGAGTTATATAATGAGTGATATAAATGAGGGTTATATAATATTTAGAAAGGAATTTATTTTTTATTATTAACTGCATTAATTTAAGATCCAATAGGGCGACCATCGCTCTTTGTTTAAAAAATACATGCTATTATTATTAAAACAAAATGAAATAGCGCTAAACTAAATTTTCCCAGATCAATTGTTTTTCTCGGAATGAATCCGACAAAGTTAAATATTTATCAATTTTTTCATTGAAAAATATAACATAGAAAAAAATTGTAGATGAATAGTATACCCATAAATACCGTCCTATAACGACTGTGGAAATTTTCGGATCATAAAGTTTCAATATCAAAGTATTTATAACTTTGGCTCCTCATCTTATCAGCGCCCCTACTGACTGGCGATATGACGAATTAATATTTTAATTAACTCAAAGTTTTCTTGAACTTTTATCTAGAGATTGAAGTTTATTTACTGCATTTAAAAAAAAACTTAAGTCGCAATTTGCGTCATATGCCTATTTTTAAATTTTATCCATTTTGTTATTTTTTACTTAGATATGTACCTAACGGAAGGGTGCTTGGAGCGCTGGGTTCAGAACAAGTAAAGTAAATTTATCTGCCAATTGTATTGTGTATTAACATTATATTTTTTTATTTCTCGGCCATTAATTAGTACCTGATTGTATTTTTATTAGTGATGAGCCGAATATGGGTTTAACCGAATACGAATATTCGGCGGAAATCTAATTTTTATTATATTTATGTCATTTATTAATATTAATAGTTTTTAGTTATAATAAAATATTAAGAATAAGTGTCATAATTAAATAAATTTATTTATTATAAGAATATATATAAGAATAATGTTTGTATGTAAAATGTATTTAGACGATCCGCTCTCAGGAACAATGTGTTCACAGTTTATGTGCCAACATAAAAATTTATAATCGAAATAAAAGACCCAAAGCGTCGGAAAGGCTCGGGGTGCTCGTAATATTTCCCTTTAAAATGACCTATTTAGAAAACAATATCGACCTTTAAAATTCCCTTATACGACGTTCTAGAATAAGATAATCATAGATGTTTGTATTTTAACGTATATTTTTATTACATTGTCACGATTTCTATTATGTAAATTTTACCCAAATTTAAAACAATTTCGGATTTATGTTGTGTTTGAAGTTTTTTTCTATATACATATACGAGGGTGGTCCCAGAAGTACCTAGCCTGACCCAGAGATGGCGGTAGTTGTTTGAAAAATACCACTGTATTAGAAAGTATACAATCTATAGAACATATGTTTCAAGTTTAAAGACGCTACGTTGTTTAGTATTTGTTTGGCAGCCATCAATAGCGAACGTTTTCAGTGAATTTGTAAACATGGAAAAAATTGGTCATCGTTATGTGATACAATACTTTTATTTGAAAGGCCTCAGCCCAACCAATATAAATACCTACTATTAAGATCCCATCACAGTACATACTTAGAAGCAACACAAATTATCAGACTTGTTAAAATATATGAATAATGCAACAGAAAGAACATGAGTGAAACTTTTGTCTATTTCTGACTACTGGAATTACGAATTTTTTTTTTATTTCTAACAGTTATTGTTAATTTTTTGCCGGCCCCTTGTGCCCCTCCCAGAAAAATATCCTGGATCCGCCCTTGAAGATGGGTGCCGCGTTTGCTAACAATGGAACAAAAACAGCGTCGTGAAGATGTTTCCATTGAGTGTTTGGCAAAGTTTCACAGAAATAAAGCCGAATTTTTGCGCCGTTTCATAACCATGGAGGAAACATGGGTTCATCACTTCACACCCGAAACAAAAGAACAATCAAAACAATGGACAGAAAAGGGAGAACTGGCATCAAAGAAGGCAAAGACCGTTCCATCTGCAGGCAAGGTCATGGCGTCGGTTTTTTGGGATGCGCGTGGGATAATTTTCATTGATTATCTTGAAAAAGGAAAAACTATCAACGGTGAGTATTATGCGAACTTATTGCAACGTTTGAGCGAAGAAATCAAGCAAAAACGACCGCA
The DNA here is from genome assembly GCA_028551675.1 of Tineola bisselliella. NCBI lineage: Eukaryota > Metazoa > Arthropoda > Insecta > Lepidoptera > Tineidae > Tineola > Tineola bisselliella. The sequence goes on from JAPWLS010000704.1 coordinate 181,566, forward strand.
TTTGGCTAAGAAAAAAGTGTTGTTTCATCAAGACAATGCACCAGCCCACACATGCGTTATTTCAATGGCCAAAATTAATGAATTAAAGTTTGAATTGCTACCTCATGCACCCTATTCGCCAGATTTAGCCCCCTCGGATTATTTTCTGTTCCCAGACTTGAAAAAATGGCTCGGTGGTAAAAAATTTTCCAACAATGAAGAGGTGATGTCGGCAGTTAATGTTTATTATGAGGAGCTTGACGATTCTTATTATACAAAGGGTATCAAACTTATTGAACATCGATGGGAAAAGTGTATAGAGCTTAAAGGAGATTATGTTGAAAAATAAGTATATTTTGAATTTTCCAAAATTTTTGTGTTTTCTTTGTTATATATATATCGCTGGCGGTTTATGCGGTAAGGAGGTGTAAGGAAAATCAGTCAAACCTGATGGTGATGTAGCTCGCTGATCTCCTCGGATTTTGAAGTGGACTGTATATTGCGCTGGTTTACACTATCTTCAAACACTTTCTGCACGGAGTATTACGAGGTTATGACTATCTTCGAGGGTGGTGGCGTGTATCGTCTTGCGGTTTCCGTTTTCAACTGACTCTTCAGCTGACTGATAGGCTTCAGGAAAGGACGCGGAAAGTAGGGGCGATAGAGGGTAGTTTATGCGTACGTGGGAGTTTGTGAGTGGTGCAGGTGGGTAGGTGTATGTGTGTGTTATTTGAATTCAAACCCAGCAAACGGCGCGACCATATATTGTTTAAGCTTGATTTTCTCTTATTATTTTAACACAAATAGACGTTAATGTTAGAAACTACTTAATAAAGTTAATTATCTTCTACAAAATTTTACCTTGATACAAAATCATTTATTTTAAAATTGTTTTAATATAAATTGAGACAGGCATAAATGAAAGTCGTGTTTCGGAAAAGTTTATATAATTTAATTATTTTAAATTAATTATATCTAATTAATTTAATGAACTTATTTTACAATAATATGTAAACTATTTAGGTTATTTAAACTTGTGTAAGAGTTGATACATGTTTTAGTAGTTAATAAATAACATATATTTTTATAGTTGGCAACATTTTGCAAAATGTCATATTGTCACTCATTATTGTTACTCAAGGTACTCTCACTACGGCCGCGGACGACAGAAATTAAATTAACGCTGTGAGATAGAAAAAACATAAACGTTGATGCTGAAGTTTTATTGAAGAACTCTTACGTTTTAAAATCAGTTAAAATGTTTGATATTATTCTAATAAATATTTAAAAAGTTATATCCCCCATTAAAATATAAATTTGTATAATATTTTTTTCTAATGTCAACATTATTATCACACCTAATAAACATTACTGTTTTTAAGCAATGTCATTGAATGTTCGATTACAACAGAACATCGAGAACATGCATATTTCTAGAAAAGCTTAAAAATTATTCTCTATCTGTTTCTAAATTATTGCAGATAGATAGATATACGTAATTTAATTTAATTGAAAATGCGTTATTTGGTATTTGATTAATGGAAAAATTCTAATTTATTTTATAATTTCAAAAATTACAAGGGACTTTAATGTGAGATGAGTTTCATCGTCATTTTTCACTTAAATGGTGTTGCTGAATCGGACTAGCCAATTGTTTTTTTATATCAAAAATAAATGAAGATTCTCGGATTTACTTAACCAATAAAATCTCAATGAAAATGTAACAACAGATAGGTACGACAGACGGCCTATCATCAAATATGTGATCATACATATATTTGTTATAAAACAAATCAAAATACAAGTAATATAATTAGTAAAATTAGCCAATTTATTGATAAACTGATTTAAATTTAATTTTGAAATAACATATAAGTAAAATAAATTAATTTATTGGTAATTGTTTGTTTACAATTCTAATATTACTAAAATCATAATAATATAAAATACATATAAGTATATATATTCTTTTACTTGTTTTGATTTGACAATGAACAAAAGGTGTTCGTTACGCAATTCTCGTAATAATTTATAAATAAATTCTCGTAAATATATATGTGTAAAGAGGCTTTGTAGGTACTATTAGGATCGTACTAGTGACCCGGTTCAAATAAATACAATTTTAAATGGAAACACGAAACCAAATATTATCTATCCTACTAAACAGTGAAAGATATTAATTTTGTTATAAGATAAGATCTTTATAAACTACTAGCTGTCTCGTGTCGCGTCAAACTTGGATTATACATGAACAGGTTAGACTTTGAAGACATACTATCCTTAGATTAACTTTCCATTATTCCGTCATATACATGGGCCTAGCCAGGGTGGGGCAGGGTGGGGCACTTGACCACCCTGGCTCTGACCTGTAAAGTACCTAATCAAACCTAAAAAACTTAATTACCTAGGTACTAACTATAATACTTAATATCCCTAAGAATGTCCACACTCGACAGTCGTCAGTCGACACAAAAAAAGTTAACCGGAGTAAGACTGCAGGTATAATTTGCTAGTTACATATTATTTTAGGCTGCTGCCCCACCCTGAGCCCATGGCTGGCTACGCCCATGGTCATATATATACTTAAATAACAAGAAATAGCATAATAATAATCTAAGATAGCTTAATTTAAATCAAATTAAATAAACGATAAGGATAAAATAGCAACGATATAACAGCAGCTAAATACCCTGTCAATAGTGAAGGAGCAGCGCAATATGTCTGCGGTGGAGCAGGGCAGGTCCCGATGTCTGAAGCCAATACGAATGCGATGCGTTGAAGCAATGATGCAGTGTTACTTGAACACATTTGTCCAGCGCGAGCGATGCACGATAAAAATTCAGATCTAGCGCTGGAAGACAAATATTATTTTAGTATCTGAAGAGAAACGTTATATTGGTTACATTTAGTTAGTACAGGCGTTACAAACGGTATTAAGCGTAATATAGTTAATCAATAACTCTAGTGTAGCGGCATATCTGTTAATAATATTATATGCAGTGGCGTAGCGTGGGTAGACAATTTGGCGCCCTCTTAATTAGGTATTTCAATTTAATGTATACTATACATTATATACATTAATTCTAGAGAACTTTTGGGCAAGAACAAATCAACAAAACAAAATCGAAAAAAAATCCGTGCTCCTTTCAATCGGTTCGAATTTATAGTTGCGTTAAAAATATGAAATGGTTCAAATATTTACAAAATATATTTTATTATTTACTGTGAAATTTTGCCGCCCCCTAAAAGTGCCGCCCGGGGCGGGCCGCCCCCTCTGCCCCCCCTACGCTACGCCACTGATTATATGCATTAAATGTTAGGATGCAAAATCTCTAGTTCGTAATATAAAGTATTAAATTATTCAACATAATATATAAGTATAGATGATAACTATTGAAAAACAATAAAGAATGCGTTTGAAGTTAGTTATCTAATTACGTTTTATTGTATATTGTGTAGCAAAAATGTAATCAAAAGTATATTAAATGTTAAATGGAAATCCTCTTTTGTGTCAATTTAACACTTTAAACTAAACTCAATTCACAGATGTTTTTATATCTTTAATTTTTGTTGCGTGTGTGTGTTTTTTCCCGCAATATCTACAATTACTCAATGTGTTGGTAGATATGATACTTACCAACAGAGTTCAGCATTATGCTGGATGTAAGTAAAATGTTGAGTTTGTTCCGCAATATCTTGGCCTGCCAAATGCATCACGTTGACACAGCGAGACCACTCCGGAGACACTCTTGCGAGGCACGATGGATCCTTTAAGAATTCTGTTGAAATATGTAGGTATCTATTAATTTAACGTGACCAAACTAAAAGACTAAAACACTCCATTTTTTGATAAAAAAATACTATAGCCAGATATCTACTACCTAGATATTAGGTACAGAATTAAAATAATTTGAACACCTGGAATATTTACAATCATATGTGTATGGTATATACATAAGACGTACGTAACGGTATTGTCCAATGGATGGCCGCTCGCAACAGACTGAAAGTAAATTGAAATTTGAGACCTACTGAAAAGAAAAGGCGAAAGCAGCAAGTAGGAGCACAATACTCACGTGCGAGTTGCTGTTACCAAAAATCAGTTTGTACGTGGTTCACCACTTACCTTAATTAGCTATGTAATGTTGGCTTGAGCATTATACTAATGTTTATGGACATCGCGACTGAATCGTGTAATATAGGTATTATAGACGCCGAAACGAGACTCTTTGTCCTGCATTATGAATCTTTCAACGAACACTGCATATTATAGGCTAACGCATTTCTCATTCACGAAAACTGGCCACGCTTTTTAAAATATTTAAGAAATAATAATTACGTATTGTGATTTAATAGACACAAAAATAAAAACATATTATTATTTGCTCAAATATATGTATATCTTGAGAAATAGTACTATCCATAGCATAGGTATATAATGTAGTAGATATAGGCACATTTTGTGCTGATATAATATCTAGTATTAATATCATCTTCATCTTCATAAAATACTTCTTTAAGAGTTTATGAAGTTTATATCGATCGATATTATTTTATTAACTGTTCAGTGTCATATTTCTTGAAACTCATTTTATATTTTGAGCTCCGCTGGACTTCATGAATATTGTATCTCATAGATTTTTCAAATGCAATTCCTAATATCGCATTTTGTTTATTTCTTATTAGGTATTTTGTTAAATAGCCGAAAACAATTTTGAGTATTTAAATAAATTATTTATAATTAAAATTGTTAACAAAATTAAAACATGACACACATTCTTATAAACGTCTGAATAAAAAAAAATAAGCTTCATATTTTCCTGCTTGTTAAATGGTCTTAGATGTCATTTAAATTGTGCCAATTGGACAATACCATGCAATTTAGTTTTCAGTTTTCTTTTTCTTACATAATAATGTGATATGTACTAAAACTTTATTTCAGTTTTCATTTGGTAAACTATTATTAGCATATATTGTATTCATTATAAGCATTTCCATTGCACAAATTCTAATTTCTGTAACTTTCGATAAATAAAAATAAACTTCCATAGTAAACTGCAATAAATTAATGAATTCTAATACTAATGTCCAATTTGAGAATCAGTACGTACCTTTAGCTATGTTGTTGAACGTTTGTAGTCGAAAATAAAGGAATTTCTTACAGTAAGGTACATAAAAGGAATACCTTTTCTCAGAGCGGAATCGTTCGCACAAAGGAACCGCATGAGCGCCTTAGCTCCTTGTATCTGCTTCTGAATTAATTTCTGGTCATCTGTCGGCAAGCATTTTGTCATCCACGCGTCCATGCAAGTCATCCCAGTCTTGTAAGCGCTGTATTAGTACAGATAAATTCATTCAACAGAGAATATACCTCAAAGGGTCCAAATAAAAATAAAAACGAAAGTGGAAAAGGAGGAGACAAACGTTGCCGATGTTGTCAAAGTTGTTATTTAAATTATTTGCATTTTGTTATAATAAAAAAAATGAATTAATTTTCATGTTTATTGTTAGGCTATTTTGAAAAGGATAACCACAGTTTTTTATTCATTGCAAAAGAAAATATCCTTTTTACTCGTACATAAAAAGTTCCGTGAAAGTTTTAATGCCGCATAAATAAAAACGGGGAACTGGAACCCTTTTTCTTGGAATTGAGTACTTTCTTTGATTTGTTTTCGCGAGGATAAGTATCCAACACTATTTATTCGACGTAAGAAGTGATTGTCTTTTTATGGAGATTAATGATAAAAACGACTAACTCGTAGTAAATACTCTATTTAAATGAAACTCGATATCTGTGAAGCCAATGAATAAACTTGACTACAACAATATTAAAATCTCGTCGGTTGGTGTTCAAGTTACAATTATAACGCTCGTAATAACATAATCCAAAAGCATGTCAATCAAATGTTTACACGATTCAATGATTATTTTATCGCAAACGCAATTAGCAAATTGTATAAATTAACCCACATGCTATTATTTTAGTACTTAGCGATTAACCATATTAACATTATAAATTTTAACTAAAATATACGAATATTAACGTAGTTATATTCCTGTTAAATATGACATTATTTGGTGTGATGTAAATATATCATAAATGGGAGTCATAATCATAGATTTATGCTAAATTGAGACAGGTACTCACTGGCAATGCGCATCCAACAGGGCAGCAGTCCGTGGTAGCCCAACTTGAGTGCGTGGTATTAGTGTAATACACACGTCCAGGTCATCAGTAGTACATTTCGCAAATTCACTTGATTGGCCTTCCACGCATCCTGTACGAAGACACATATAAATAATTGTTAGTATCTGCACTTCGCAGTTGCCTCCTGTATGACGACTGATCGTATGATGACGATCAACAATATCAGAAAGAACAAATTGCACAAAAGGACGTGAACGACTAAAAAAAATTAAACTAAATTAATTCGCCGCGACGCGACGCCGAAAGTTGTAAAGCTCGAAGAAAAACAGTATTAAACTTTTTGAAATATACGCAGTAGTAAACCGCATAAAGTCTTTTAAATTAATGATTATTTATTTAGCGTGAAAAGATTGAGAGAAAGTTTAATTTTCTTTCATACTGTTTAGGTTATATCGTAATAAATTGTAATAAAAATGTTTTTAGTTTTGATTACAAATAAGTCGATTACGAGCCACTATACGAGCATTTAAATGTCAAATACCAACTTTGTCAGTCAAAATTGCAATTCAATATTTATTTTCTGGTTCTAATAGAATGTTTAATTTAGTTACCTGCATGAAATTAAAATTAAGTTTAAAAATTTTTAGGTCAGTACATACTCATTAGCTTTCTGTTGAACTTCAATTGAAACCCGTATCGAATGTCGTAAGGCTAAATCAGATGCATTATTCGGTATAAAATTAATTAATTCAACAGCTTCATTTTCAGTTACATTTATTTTAATTCGCAGAGAGTATTACTTGGTTAGCGCACCAGTTCGTAACGCAGAGGTCTCGGTTGCTATTTCCAGTTGAAATGATTATTTATTATTATTAAATAACTTATTGTTGTAATAACAAATGTTAAAATAGGGATATGCTTGTGCTTGTCCTGATCGATACTTATGCATATATATTATTGTATTTTCCAATACGATTAGTATTTTTTAACAACAAAACACGATTTATATCTAATACAGTAACGTGCGACAATTATTACCATTTTATTTTTGTTACAGCTTATGTCATGTAACATTTAACTTACAATTACAAATAAAATAAAAATTTATTTCGAAAATATGTTAACAATTTTAATGTAGTGAATTCTTAGGATGGCCACCAGTGCTATACAATTTTCATTTTTGCAGTGATTGTATATTTATAATGGAAAACGAATTACTAAAATAAAATGTTTTTATTCATTATCATTTCGTGGGTACACACTACACATAAAAATATTAATCGTATTTCTAAATAATAAATAACAATGTTACGGCATAATATATTAGTGATGTAAACATCATTAAGTGTAATACGAATAAAACCTTGGTGCTAAGAAACAATAAAGTTTATTGATATGCCCTCCTTAAAGATTAATTGGGTGTTAATAGCTTTATGAAGAAAAATCTAGAGACGAAAACAAAAGAAATCGAATATATGATTAATAATAATGAACCATCACAGTTGTTAATTATTATTAATTGCTTAAACTTCAATCTAGGTATACTTCACTCGGCCTCAATTATGACCGTCAATGTCCCTGTCAACCATAAGCCATTTATATTTTTTAATAAACATTCAATTTCTTAATCGGAAGACTTATTTACGTTTGGAATCCATCAATTTCCGGCAATAAATCGACAATAGAGTTTTTTATCGCTCGAAAGCAACTCCAAGATTATGGGTATATTTAGAAAAGGTTTTAATATTCATACAACTTTATTGGTGAGGAAAAAATCAGGACGAAACTGAATTAACCGAACTTTGCTTATAATGTTCCGAGAAATTATTCAATTTAAAAAGAACCTCCTAAGTACAGCGAGCTAGTAGCGTAGCGGCTAATCTGTATTACGCTACATTTAGCTCTAATTATCTGAACAAACGTAAATGAAAACTTAAGTTAGATGATCAAGGACGTGAGGATGATTCATCTACAACTAAATGTCTAGGTCACGTACGTGCCAAGGAAATTGCGACCTTATCGTTTTAATTAATAGTTGTATTCCAAATTGAAATACCACGTAATAAACAAATAACACGTAAACTTTGATTCAGAATGTTCCCGCAGCTCTGTTCCCCTAACTACAATCGCAATTACATACTATTATTTATATTCATTAAAATATAATAAAATAATAATTAATACAATTTAATAAAAATTAAAATACAAATTGTTGTTAAGTCCGATGACGATTTTATGGCAGGAAATTAAAGGTTTCGGATCACTTAGTAATTTAGATAAAATTGCCAAAGATTTAAAGGATTTAAAAGATTTATTTAACACTAAAAATGAGTTAATCCGCCTACCTGCTGAAATGCCAAAAGGTCAAATAATTGCATAACGTAACATAAATAGTCATATAAATATACCACCTATACATAATATTAACATTGCATTGCATTGCACACTAAATGTATACTTTCATGCAAGCATGCACTATTTACCTTTAACGTAGATGTCTTTCTTTATTTTGCAATTTTTTTTGTATGAGTGAACCGAAAGCGAATCTATCGGTGACGCGATGAACTATTAACATTAATTTAAAAATAATGTTTATAGTAGTAAATCTATATAATAGTGTAAATCTGTTCTAAGTAGGAAATTGGCTCACTTGGGAATATCACGAGAAATTAGATTGTACACAAAAAATAGGTTTATGTTATTATTACTGTGTTGGAAATGTTATTTTAAGACGCGATGAAAGTTTAGTTTATATATAATTTTGTACTCGGATATACATATATATTTTATATTAATACTTTTGTTAAAACTGTTGCAAAGTGTTGAAATAGTTTTTTTTTAATTTTCGTACATTTTTACCTATGTATTTTCATTCAGTATACCATATATATATGTATATTTCATATAGTAAAGTACATATCAGGGTATAAATATATTTTACAAGTTTCATTATATAAATTAATACTACTTCTCCGATATTATAACTTGTATTTTAAGGAAACATTATTTTCTATATGTATATAAAATTAATTCATTTGTATGATAAAATTTTAAATAATCATAATGAAATGATAATTATTTCCTGATGTTTCATCAAACCAGCATATCAGAGCTATTTTTCTGTAGTAAAGTTGGTTCCACTCATATACCCAACTCTAAGTTTTTACAGCAGACGTAGTGCGTAGGCGGTGCTACCCCGTTTTAGAAAATAAATACTTTTCTTTTTAATAATGTAAATGAAATTTATGAAGTAAAACAAACAACATCCCTTAAACAAGAAACTAATTAAGTTAGCGTTTTCATTAATACCTTATGAAACATTGAACATAGTTTTGGAGAAGTTTTATAATAGAGTTAATATTAAGATACTTCTAAACATATATACTGACTTAGCGTTTAATTGAAAAGGTTACTCATATCCTTCGAGAGGTTTAATTAACTTAGGAAATATATTATTATAGAAAATACTATCAGCGACATTGCTCATTTAGAATAGTAGGTATACTGATGATGGCATTAGCCCAGTGACCTAGTCGCGTTTCGGGATCAACTTGGAAGTAGCCGGGATGACGAGAGGATAGAGCACGTTCATCTCCTTCAAGCCGGCAACGAAAATTAAATAACAAATAAAAAAGTAGATGTATGAAAATAACTTATTTAGAAAAAATATTATAATAAAAACTTTCATGTTGAGGCAATTGGGCAAATGATCTATTTTACTATGTGGATATAGCAATTTTTAAAGTTTTTTTTTCTGTCCCATCGTGCTTTTTGTTTTGTTAGTTCTTGTTACACGTGAGCGGCATAATGGAATTATTATATGTAAAGCCAGTTTGTTCTCCTGAACAGCTAAATTGGATTGAATGCCGTTTGAATCGACATTGACATAATCCATCGGATTGTTAGTTTCTTTCAGAAGCAATGTTTATATTTACATGTTATAACGAAATTGAAACAAAATATTGCATTATATGCTTTAATAATAGTATATTTTTCTTTATTTTTAATTCAATGTCACTTTGAAACGCTAAAACAAACCAAACATAGCTTAAATAAATAAATTACAATAATATAATTTTTTTTAAATGTTAACAAAGCTTTCTACTGTAATTAAACCGCTAAAAAGACTTGTGAAATTGATTCAATGAGGTAAGTGATCTGTTATACTCGCTCTTTTTATTTTATTTGTTCTTTAATTGTAATTTCATAAATCAATTAAAGAAATATAACGTAGAAATACACATCATACAAAACTAATTCAGATCAAATCCTTGTGGAAATAAGATCAAATTTGATTTAGATACAACTTACAGTGACCATACATCTCGTTTAGGGCGGAACAGTCCCTAAAACTTGCCTCGATAACAGAGCGATAAAAAGCATAATCAACAAGTTATGCCAACAGTTTTACCTATATTTAAACATTATTAAAAATTAATGTACAATGATGTTCTAAAGCAGATTTGCTCTTCAAAAAAAAATTGAAACCAGCCCACCAAACAACACATCTCTAAAACCTTTTTCAGTTGAGAGTATGTAGTTCCTATTTTTGCTTTCAAATAAAAATATTTTCATAAATATGTGTTACTCTTCTAAATAACTAGATTTGACAGGTGTCTTGCTTTGTGACACTAAAATAATGGTGGCGTTATACATACCAAGTTTCCTTGGCCAAATTAGCTTGTGTATCAAAGGCAATCATACCTTTTCAATAATGCCTAATTTATTGCATACTTGAGCGTAAGAACAAAGTGTGATTCCATGAATATCGTAGTAAAAGCAGAAACATGTATTATTTCAGTGGAAAAAGTGACAGAAAAAAAACGTTTCAATGTTACGCCTTTCAGTTCCAACATAACGTACATTTGTAGAAATATAATATATAAAATTATTTTCATTCTTTCCGGTCATAAACATAGAGAAGAATATAGAATATAACATTTTTCTGTATGATATTTTTGTTTAGACATTGTTCACGACGAACGATCCGTTTCCGTGGACCCTTGTACCTCTCCTGTGCCTGCTTCGCCTACCGAAGCAGGGAGCTCGTACTGAGCTGATGAATCACCTTGGCTCCTCGCCTACCGAGGACCCACTACCTCAATTCAATCGACAATTCAGCAACAACTGCCCTCGTCAGCCCTCTGACAAGTCTTTTATTAGCTTTGTTTTAAACAAAAAACATCCAAATTCCTTATTCACAAATAATCTTCTAAAACTCAATAGTACAAAACCTAACCTACGTCGTCAATGTTTCCTGTCATTGACAGACATTATTTAATTATAATCAAAATATAGCTTTGTTAACTGATATTATATATAGTCTGCGTGGGTTTTATCTAAAATATTTAATTAAATAAATTTCTTCTTTTAATTTTATGCTTTATTTTTTTGTTTTACATTTTTGCCTGAATTTAGTCAAGTACTTCAGGTAAGTATCGAACCAATTCTGAGTTTATTTTTAAAATTAAGTTAATATCACGTAACATAAGCTTAGAAGATATTTTTAGACCAGACAGATTCTTTCTAGAGCTTTAGAACTTTGATGAGATTCAAAACTCTGTCTTTTTTAATTTTCATGATTTAGTAATAATACATGTTAGCATAATATTAACTATTATATACAGTACAATCATCTACTTATTAATATGTTAATATGATACAATTACTTACCTATCACCAAAATCCAAGATAAAATGACCAAAATCATTTCGCTCAATTAAAAATACTTATATAACAAAAAATATTGATAACTACAAAGACACTAATGTAGTTTTAAAAAAAATTAAATTGTACGTGAACAGAATTAAAACTCGTAGTGTAGAAGTTTCGTAACACTCAAGTTTCTACGACAGTTGATTGGTTTAGCTCGTAGCAGGGACGCGCACCCTTCACGCTCTCCCAAAAGCAACTGAATTACTGAAGGATATCTCGGACAACAAATTTGTTCGCTGATATTTCACATTTATTTGCTATAATACTTTTTTTAACAATTATTCTATCAAAATCAAACAGTTTTATCAAGTTGGTATACAATTTAGGTTTGGTTTTTCTTCTTTTTATAAAAATTGCTCACATTGCTTTTTATAAAATGAACTTTTTTTAAAAACTATATTTTTTAAAATTCTTAGTTCCTAGTTCTTGAAAATATACTTGAATATTCGTACATCACAATAATACAAAAGTCGACTCACATTTGAAACTTTTAGATGCTTAACAATAATCGTTCGTATTAGTGAATGAATATCTTAATGTGTTTAATATTACTTACGTCATTCGTCTCGTAAATTTTGTATCATATAAAAATGCCCAGAATATATTTGTCTCACATAGTAACATAATCTCAATGAATATTTGAATTCAGCCTGTTTTCTTGTAAGTTTACAAGAAAATAACAGAATATTTAATGATATATCTAAAAAAAATATGAAAGTAAAATATTAATAATTATATATTTTCTATAGTTCAGAATATTACCCCATTTTTAAAGCAATGTTTGCGTTTGCTGTTCCTTCCACTATGTTGTCCTGACTTAAAACGTTATTATAAGAGATTCAGTCTACTCCTAACGTGAAAAACTGAAGTATTATTATCTAAAGTGAGTAAAAAATCTTATTATTGTATAATAAAAGGCAAAAACACATATATTTTGTCAAAAAATGAAATAAGTGTACGTGCCGATTATCGGGACTGGTTATGATCAAATCGCCTACGTGCTGGAAGGAAAATCCGTTTAGGATTATTGACTGAGGTTGATTTCTATAAACCTTAACATTAATTCGGAACACGTCGCTTGACTTATAAGAAATTCCTCTGTTAATAGTACCTATTCCTTATTTGTTTTATATTATTTTTTATTATAAAAACAATATATTTTTAAAACAATTTCGATATGATTAGATTGTTTACGTCTATATTTATATATTACATGCTTGAACTTTGTTGAAAAATACTAAGCGAAGGTTTTATTAGAAAAAATAAACGACAGTAGATTCAATTAGGTGATGATATTAAATATTACAAGATATGGACTGCAATGTTTGGATGTTTGTCCCAATCACGTCTAAGAGGCTGAAACGATTATTCTTTATAATTATTCTACTATCAATTTAACATAAATAAATTTGTCACTTAATTGTAATAAAACTGAATTAATTTAAGCAGCCCAGTCCGAATATAACACTCTTTTACAAAGCTATGTTTCAAACAGTTGTATAGGTTGCAAATCAAATAGGCTTTTTATTTTTATTCAAACAGTAAATCCTGAAAAATGTTGAAATAATGGCCCGCACTGCAGACTATTGTATTGTTTACAGTTATCAAATTTAAAAGATTTTTTAATATTATATTATATATAAGAATTATTTAAATTATACTATGTCTAACCATAAAAACAAGTGAGTTATTAATAATACTCCTCTGCACTAAGTTAAATGCCCTGGGGAAGTCTACGAAGAACGCCTTTACGTTTATGTTATTAGTTCAACGTGCTAATGTGGTTTAGTCGGTTTGGTTTATGAAAGACTATTAGAAAAATAAGTCACGCCCACCCATGATTTGAGCTATTTGCTCATCTTTCATTCTTTAATACGTTTAAATCAGTGGTTTTCATGGGCATAGTAAATTAAGGTTATTATCTAAGAACATTAAAATATAAAGCAATTTGAAATATCTGACGCCCGTCTTATTAAGATTACACTAAAATGAACTTACGCTTCTCAAGTATTGCAAAGAATGTGAGAATAATATATTTCAATAATATATCCTATAAAGTTATAACAAAGCAGTCTCAAAGGCATATTGCGTTTTCTCCTGGTACTTCATGTGTCATTTGAAATATCCATACCGTTCAATTTTCTCGCATATAAAGTGAACAAATGTTACCATTATAGACGTTTCTAGAAATAATTTCCATGTATCAATTTCTTATTTATTCATAGACGGACTTCTGATCTTCTTATTTTATTTAATGCAATTATTAAATAATTAAAAACATAATTAATATTTGTATTAATTCGCTATGAACATGAAGATAATTTCAAATGTTTAATGTATGAAAATAAATCTCCTTGCATGATTATCCTAAAAGGATTAGGTTGTTATTAACACACGTCTAATCCTCGGGTGCTTTTGTTAGCTTCAAACAACTTTCAAGTCTTACACACAAGGGGGGATTAATCCTTTAGATACTTAAATATTAACCACGTATTTGATTTTTCGTAATTGCTCATTGTATTCCATTATAAATGCGTGTCATTTTCCTTGGTCTCATAGTTAATAAACATAGTAACATAGTGTCACTATGTTATAATAATTATATTCCAATACATACATAATTATGTTCAAATATTATCTTTAGTTATTGTCGTGTTTGTAATTATTGCCATAATTTTCTCAGAGGGAAGCAATATCAGAAGTCATTTTTTGTGCACATAACTCACAAGCATGGTCTAACTGCAGTCTACATCTGGACATTCGCCAACACTATTTGAGACTTTGTAATTGCACCAGAGTTGCAGAGTTCCTATTCAAATCTGCTATTCTCAATTCACTTTATCGCTTTTCCTATTGTCCTCACAATCAAGTTAAAGCGGAACCAATTGTTTGACTTCATTTGTTTTTCTTTTTAATGTGATGTTAAGAATAGTTTAATGTGATTTGTATACTTATATAATAATAACTCTTCATGTTTTGAATATAAAATATGTTAAATGCTCATTACTTAGCATTTTAAATGTTATCCTGTCTGTTACTAAAATTATAATTTGTCTGACAATGTTAGAATTAAGACAGCTGTATTCCAAAAGTTTTAGAAGTTTTATTAAAATATTCTATTCGTAGGAATATACATTATTTAGGGGCCTTTGTTATTCTCGACAGTCCCATTGTGTCCTATTCAGAGAAAACATATTTTGATATAAACTTTCTTTTGTGTATTGAAATTATTTGTTAAAGGCGATTGATCAAGTTTGTTGTTAGATGCGTAAATAAAGTTTATAGTTTCTAACTAAAAAATAAAGCGATGTTTGAGAATAATTCAGAATGATCCAAAAGCTTGAAATTGAGGAGCTCATAATAAATTTAAAACCTTGCTAATGAAGACGCGCCGAACTCGTCAGTGTACTTATCGGGACAAACTTAACTCGCACTAAACTACTAGACAAAACTAGTTGTCAACCGTAAGCGGTCTTGTATAAAATTCCAAAGTTCTATTGCGTGGCAAAGTTGTCCGTCTCGCCCTGGTTTGACGCCTAAAGGAATTAACGTAAAAGCGGTACTTCTACCCACGCAGTGGAATGTGTAAAGGATTTCCCTATGAAATATACCGTGTTTATATACTACAGTATTTAAAAAAAAGCATTGCTTAAATTCATTCGAAAAGGGTTTTCACAACATTTTTTAACAAATTTAATTATTAAAAGAACATTCTCTAAATAATATGTTTAATTCTAACACCAAATCGTATTTTAGGTTTTTATTATTGTAATGACAATTGTAATAATAAAATAAGTTTTACGTTTCTCCTGAGAAGTTCGAAGGCTTATGGAGATTCGGGTCACATATGTTATGAATAACAGATGATAGTTTGATCCATTTTGACATGGGTTAGGCAATTTGATAACTTCTAAGACTTTTGTTTCATGCAATTTTATATTAAGAAAATATGTCGGTATTAATAATCGATTTTCGCTTATCTAAAATTGTTATTAATAATAATTTTAATCCCATTGTTTTTGTCGAGATGGAAATAGACCGAAAAAATATTGTGCAAAAAATCTTTATTGACTTATAAGCCAATATAACAAAAAATGTTACAAAAACGAAAAACAACGAATTAAAAAACGGTTTAAGTGTTAGGCTTCCTTTTGTATACCTAGTATTAATCTGTTATGTTATATAATGTAAATAAAAAGATATTCTTTGTTATAGTAGCCCGGCATGTGACCCGTGAGCTCTGTGAGCGCAGACAACACAGTGCCTTCTATATCGGCTTAAGGAGGCGAATTTGCATTACATCACTTCACATTACGTTTGAAAGTAATGGTGCTACCCACAAAATTAATGATTATTAACCAACCTGCTTGTAAATGAACTATAACAATTAATATGACTGGTCGTCTTTCAATAGTATTTATTTAATTTGTTATAATAAAACTTAACAAACGTAAAAGAGTACAATAAATTTCCAGCAAAATACCATCTAAACAAACAAATATATTAAAACAGTTGGCAATACCTGTCAACAAGAAGAAATTTACAACGTCCTTCTTCTAAGTTTAGAAAACGAAATTTTGCGTAACATTGTTCAAATTTTATTACAGAAGAATTTAATTTTAACCTGACAAAACATCTCAACTAATAATTATAACTGTCTTGAAACATATTTACGATTAAAGATTATTTTAAATTAAGCATTATTCCAGAAGAGACGTTTGAAATCGAAAATTATATGAATGGACGCCAGTGGCGTAATATTTTTACATAAAACTTCAGTTATTTCGAATTTACAATACTTATAAGGTGTCCCGCGTCTTAATATAAACATTGTACATCGAGAGTTAGCAGTACTTCTGGTGAAATAATAAAAATTTTACATTTCTCCATAAATTCAATGTCAAACAACGCAGCAATATTTTTGTTATTTTGTCAACTGCATCGCCCGGTACATATAGCTAATTTAATTGGTTGTTTCAGGCGTTACTTTGCGGAAATCCATATTACTTACAGGAAATTATTTAAAATTATTTTGCTTATAATTCCCGCTACAACATTCAATAACTTGTCTCGACGCGTTTCGCCACTTCACGTGGCATCATCTGGATACGTGTGGTCGCTTCGGCTTCGCTTCGACGAATTACTAATTATAGGTATAAAAATACAAATAATTTTATTCTTGAGATAATATTTCATCTCCGCAATTTATTCAATAAGACCCTTAGAGATTATGCTTCATAATTCCTAAATCTCCTTCTAATAAACCCATTTCAATGTCTTGTACACTTATAATGTAGGTACTATATTGTTATTAACGTATTTTTTTGCGACTTGTGAGCGTAGATAATGGTCCTGAGATAAGTAAAGTGAAAGAAAAAATGTAATAACTTTAGTAACATAAATAGAACATAAATGGTAAACTGTAATCAGTGTAAGTAAACTCATAAATATTAAACGTATAAATTGTTTTAGTGTCTATCTAAATACGAAGGTAGAAATATTTATTTTCCACAAACAATGATAACAAATCAATGTTCGTTGAGATTTTATTGCGAATAGAGCACCAACATTTTTCCAGAATTTTCGCTTGAATTATGTGTTTCCTGCGGCGTTGCTTTATTAGCTTTAACTTCTCACGTTTTATACTTAAAGTTTAAGTATTTATTTATACAAAAGACGGTTAATTTTTAATTCAAGAATTTTAAATAATTCAGCTTCCAAATTTAAATAATAATAAATTTAAGTAATTTAAATTTGATTTGTTTTGAACAACGCGACATATCCACAACTTCAAGAGCAGTGTGAAGAGTGTGGTTTTTTAAGAGACGCAATTCGGTAATATTTCGCTAGTATAAAAACCAGCTTCAGTTTTAAAGATCATTTCATACGCATAAATTAACGCTTCGCTAGTTTCATACGTTAGAAACATGCATTTATTCAGCCAAACATAGCACATCCTTAGCCTAACCTAAAAAAAAGGCTAAAGTATATTGTTAGATATTATAAATTCCATGACCGTAAAATTTGCGATAAGCATAGGAAATAGCGGTGTTAGAGCAATTTAAAGCTACTCAAGTAATAGAGCCCGCATTAGATGTTACTTCCGACCAAATGCAGCTTTAAACATGTTGAAAATGTTATATTCCTTTGGCTAAAATAGAAATCTCTGCACTATTCGTAAATTAATCTTCTAAGAGAGTACATACTTATATTTTAATAAATAAAAGATGAACTGAATGTGTATTAATATTTTATTCTATTACCATAAATTGGGTAGTTTATAATTTACTACTAGGAACAAAAATATTCAAAATAAGACAGAGTACATTAGAATTGATCAACGGATCAAAATGAAATGATCCACTAGATACTTGGTAGATTTATGCAAACAATTTAACATTCATAAATAGATGTAACACGAATTGATTGTACTTTATTAGGCAGAGATTATAATGCCACGATAAATGCGAATGAAATACAAAATACAATAACGTGGTCGATAAATTTAATAAAACGCCAAAATTCCTGCTTCCGTACAAATAATTCAGATAACTGTTTAGAAATATTATTTGGCATGATCGCACTTCTCGGCTGCTGTCGATTTAATATGTACAATGTTTAGATCGAAATATGTATTAAGTATTAAACGAGGAAAAAACAATAACTTTCCATTCAAATTGTATGAGAATAGGCTATATATATATATATATATATATATATATATATATATATAGTATCGAGATGGGTTTAATATCAAATTGCTGTAGCTAAATAACTTTATCAGAAAAGAGTTTACAATATATATAAGAACACGAACTGCAATGCCTGCACATAAGTTGTTACAAATTAATTCAAGCAAACTCGAAACAAAACACATAAATCTACCTTAATGCATGACGTTCCAACCTAAACCACAAAATTTAGCGGCAACCACACCTTTTTAATGTATTCACGAACACAAATTTAAATATAAACATACAGTCAGTATATACTAAATTAGAGTTACATTGGCGATTTAAGAGCGTGTCTCTACCATCACCGAACGACCTCACTGATGTTCTTGCATATTAAATACTCGCGTGCGCAATTTCCCGCCCCAACCACTTCAGCGAACAGTGGGACAGGCAATGCGCAGACCAACAGTTTTTATCAATATTTTTACTGTATACATGTCAGCTATGTGTTAAAAATAAACTTAATATTAAATAAGAGAGGCGTACCAAATAAAAAATGTGCTCTCTCAATCCAATGAAAATTAAGTTCCCTTGTGCCTGCTTTCACCAATAAAATGTATATCACTAGTTACCCATTTTTGTTTTATGTTACATTTTACATGTCAACATTTTTTATAACATTTAATTTGGTTACTTTTATTTAAGAGACTGCTTAAGAAAGTCATTGGTGAAAATAGCCATTAATATCCAGCAATTTAGCATTAGTACTATATAATATATCATAGGCACTAAATATGTAGTAGTTTGTCAAATTATATGCCGTACTTGGACGCTAATTTGTTGTTATGCGTAGAAAGATAAGTTTTGTGTTATTGACTATTTATCACTAAGTGTTAATAGCAGTTCATTTTATTAATAGTATTGTAAATACTTTGAGTGCTAAGTATAAAAATCAAATTATGGCGAACGCATTATGATTAATGGATATCGGCATTACGCCAAGAAGCTTTCACATTATGCGACAACAATTTTTATAGCACGTGAATACGCGATCCTTTATTGAAGCTTTTATCTTATTTAAAATATCATAGCAAATTGTTTTACAGCTGATTTTGCTTAACAAAATTATTATTAATTTTTTAATAAATTGATATACATGTATTTGTAATTTTCTTAGAGAAATTTCGCTTCCTTCTATTGTTTAAAATCTTTTTCTACTACCTCTTGTTCAGTGTTATGTAATATTTATTAATGGGTTCAAACTTACGAAATATACAGCTTTATAACATTGACTAACAATACTTAATGCCACATTTTCGGATCCAAACCTTCAACTGAATCACCCGGTATATACCAATATTTAAAATTTCAATAACAATGTTCTATCGTAGTGGAAATCAATATTTAATTAGGGACTGTCAGTGTAATAAGGCTTCAGTCAACAGTGTGTTAATAATTATATATCAAAAATAGTTCCAGGTACGATATATCACATACGCGTATCCGGTTACCATCAACGAAATTTGTGTTAAAATGTACATTTATTATTGCTATTTAAGGAATTACACAGAATGAAGCTTAATTATTGGATAATCCGGCACCAGAATGTCTCGAATACGAAATAATAATGTTGTTTTCTAGAATTTATTGTTTGTTTCTATGTATTTTTTTGTATATTGTATTTATATCTCTAGAAGTTTACTGAAGTAGAAAATATTGTATTAATTACAGATAAATAAACGTCAAATTGGCATTATATATTAGAAAGTTTTTTAAGAAAGACATTATCTTTAGTCAATAAACTCGCAATCACTCCTCCTCCAAAATAAATAATAATTTGATTCAGTTTAAACAAAAATACTCCTGGAGTAACCCTTGTGCGCAAATTGTGTTAACAAATGTGCATCTATTATTTCAATAATAATTGTCTACTTACTTAAAAAACCGTTGACCCTCCATAGTGCACATACAATACACATCCTTAAAGCTACATTACTTTCATTTTCTATGTATTCTATCTCATAACACATTCTGAAATTCAACTTTCTAGATTGAAATATATAGCGAGTCATGCATTCTCTGCACGTTCCATTAAGCTAGGTGCTTGCACGGTGGTAGTTAGGAAATGTAAACGATAAATCATAGAGCTCTACGCGAATTACTGGCAGAAGCACGAATTCGGTCCACTTCTGCAAATATTATGCCGACTAACAACTGAAGTAGGATTACGTGCCTATTCACACCTGATACATCCATAATGGTCTATAGTTTTGTAATTTAACTTTTACGTAGTTAATATTATTAAGAATTATTGAAATTTTGTCCTATGTATCGTATACTTTTGTGTGTCAAAATACACCAAGACTGTACAATTTAAAATAAATATTATGTTAGTTACAAAGTTTGTAATTATTGAAAATATTTTGTTTAGCACTTTTCTTTTATTTTTCACGAGCGCTGTAGCACTTGGTTTGCACGGCCATTTTTATGTATAAATTTCGGTCGAAACAAATTCGTAATTATTTTTGTAAATATTATTTATTATTTTTAAAAAGAAGATATTTGTAGCAGGCCTGTTCTCCTTGTCCTGATAGTCGTAGCAGTTTGGGGTCAGGGCCTTGTATATTTTTATTTAAACAAGAAAAGCCTATGGGGAGGCGCTATATATATATTTATGTCCAAAGTTACAACTCATTCTGTATATTATATAACATGTAAACAATGTAAAAGTTGTTTTTATAGTTAAACAAGCAATATGAAGAGTATGAACATAATATCAATTAATCATTAACGTCTATAAGAGAGGGAACATTGCCAACGTCTTCAGAACAAAGGAAATATAAAAAGAGGTTTTTCCTCCAAACAGACAAGATCCGTAGTTATGCAATAGCTATATTCACTATTTTTAAACAATAAAAAGAGACTACATATTTTTCATATATATACGAAATTTATACGTAGATATATATTAGTCAAAAACTGGCAAATACGTTTTCTTATAGAAATAGCGTTGAGTCAAATATGTAAAATATTTGTGTAATACTAGATATTTTAATAACAGTCTGCAGTATCAAAACGTTAAATTTAAACGTTATTTATGTATTTTAGAGATTCTTTTAGTCAAATGATCTACTAATCACTCTTTGTAAACAAAACAATTTTTTTTCTAATAAAATTTAATTTATACATTTAAAAAACTTTATTGTTCGAACGACGCATTCCAATGACTGTAAAGGCCTATAAAATAAAATAATCAAATAAAGAAAGCCTTTTAAATTACTTAATACAGGTTTGAGAATCGCACATGAATTATGTTGTCACGCAAATTAATTAATTTTTTACAGCTTACCAGTTCTATAATTTAGGGAATACATGATCGATCAGTCATCCATTATCAGCGGCGCCTCCTATGATGGCACTGACAAATAGATGTGTTGATTGATGGCTATAATTATAACGGTACTATTGTCGTCCTTAATAATTAATATAGTTATTTTGTTATTTTATAAAAGTCAAATAGCCTCATGCAGTTTGGTCTGATGCGGATAAATAAATAAAACTCATACTAATACTTCCGCTGGCGTTTTAGAGAGAAAACAGAAATGCACATTTCACTTCTATTTTAAATTATTCAAGCATGTTTATGTAAACTCTTAATGTAAAATAAACGGTCATTATTACTCTCGAAGAAGTGTAGGATAATTCAAGATCGATAACCTACTATTTCTAGATGCACACCAGGTTATTTTAAATATGTTATTGCTCCTCTTTAGGTGGTAGAGTCTAGCGGCAGATGGGGGATTTTAAGATGACTAAGAGTGCCGTAAATTATAATGAGACAATGGTTTAAAATCAAAGAGTAAGCGTTCAAGTAAATTTTTTCGGTACTATTTTTGGTATTTTTTTTTAAAATGATAATTAGAATATATATTATTTGTTTCTTTACATTGCAATTGAAGTTGTTTTTGTCCCATAAGGATGAGCGTAAGTATTATATTTAGTGTTATTATAATAATTTGCAATGCTGAAATCATGTAGATGTTGTTAAATGGTTTTAATTAAAATGTAAAATGTTTTCAACATAAATATTCGCTTAACTAAGCTGTTACGTGTAACGTGTGCCTTAACTCCTAGTTCACAAACTCTGAGCACTAATGTAAATTTCTAAAAAGCAAATTGGGAACTACATATGAGGTAGAAAAAGAAGTTTACTTCACATAATTTGATAAGTTTGTAATTTGTATATGTTCAGATGTGATTTATATAGCGATATGTAGTGACTTAGGTATGCTTAAACAACTTGACGAATTGTCAAGCAGGCTTATGCGGCTCTCGGAGTTAACAAGTTGACAACTAAGCCGACCTCAAATTTTCGTTTAAAAGTTATCTAATCTGGGTCATTTTAGGTCTATGAATTCAAATATTCAAAGTATTAAGAAACGTTTTACTATATCTTTATTTTATACTATGTATAATAGATAAATAGGTATTAAAATACATAAATAGTATTTTTTTTAAATCTTTTCCAACTTCTATATTAAAAATTCTATAAAAAGTAGATTTACGGTAGAGTTCACGTAACCTAACTACGTAATAAAATTAGTGAGTTTAGCATTTGGACAACAAACAGAACAAAATAGGAAGATAACATACATGAGGAAAAATGGTAACCAACAAATACAAATACTCCCATAACAATACCTAATGTTCTTGGAGCTCGACGTTCTTTTGACAATTGTATCTTTTATTTCTGTTCAATGAACTGATGTACGACGTCACCATTTGTTTTAACATTAGCAAGTAAAGGTTTGGCAAGCCTCTCTTTCTTCAGACTTACGCTCTAAATTTTAGAGTCTAAAAGAACCGATCACCTTCCTTGAATGATTTCTATATCTGCTTCTATTTTCCTGCGGGAAGTAGAGTCTTGCAATAAAAGCTGGCTTAAAAAGATTTTTTTATAATATCCCTAAATTCCTTTTTTGACATTTTTTCATAGTTTATATTCGACTCTGCATAATCAGAATCTTTATTTTGTACTATCTCAAAGTTTTGTACGATTTCAATATTATCCGTGTTAGCAGTTGAACGTTACCTATGTTGGCTGGCATGCGTCTTCTCAGCCTCCGTCTGGGCGCTGTGAATATTTTTATATAGACAATGGTCATTATTACAAACGATCCCAATGCAGAGTAAAGTACATACCCATGCTTAGAAGTAAGTTGACAATGTATATACTCAGTGAATTCATTAGGCTAATCGTTCTATTCAAGCAGTGGAGGAGAGCTGATGGTCAAAGACAATATACATACTCAAGCGATCTGTACAATAACCCTTTTCAGCGTCCGTTTATTTGTACAATTTATTGGATCAGTAATAGCCGAATATCGATCGAGAGCAATTGCGCATAAATTCATTATGAAGGACGTACAACACAATACGTCGCTTGTGAGCCAAACTTTACATAGATGTTGATCCCATAATCATCGCCCTAGTATTGAATATGTAACATTTAAAGGCATCACCAAAACGGCCACAGTCAAATTCGCTATAACTAATGGAACTATAAAGAAATTTTGCACTATTATTAATGGTTGATATGTAAAAACACCAAACACAACTATAATATTTCCAAATATGGACTATATTTGAATTATTACAGTAAAACTACATTCATTGTAATGGTTTGTTGAGAATATAATTTGATATTAAACTATCATTTCTGCGAGTGAAGTCGTATAGAAAATAGTCTAAATTAATTAAGTCTTCATTCATTATAAAAGTTCCCTCTCGTACAAGGTGTGGAGAACATTTTAATTAATTCTAGGAAGTTATACTGAAAATATAATAGAATTAAGTAACTTAAAGTTACATTTTAGTTTGCAAAAGAAAAGTACGAAGAAAAACAGCTTACCCCAATTTAATATTATCGTGACCATTTTAATGCTGAAATGGAATAGACATTGTATTGCAGTTTTGTTTCCATATATAATACTTGCTTTATTATATGAACTCGATTCATTTATAGTATAGATTGAATTTTGATCCATGAATAAATTTCTAGATGTTTTACTATACCTTGTTTCTAAGTTGAAATGTTAAATCTCATCAATTTGCCTTGCTAATTAGATACCTACCTTATTAAATCTGACGTAATTAAAAAGTTTTTACAAACATTTCACAATTTTATTTAAATTTGGCGCTTTGTAATTTATAAAGTTTACTGGAATTCTTACATATTTAAAGTTGATTTCTATAATTTAAAAAATATATAATATCCATATTTTAATACATTTATTACAACTAAATAAAGCATACAATAATATATGAAATATAATTCCATTTGATAACAATTATTTGAACGCAGCCAATTATTCGAAACATATGATTATAACCTAAATAAAAATGTAGTCATTCACAAATTTACCTCATGCAATAGCGATATAGGAAACTACTTTAGTTAGAACGAGAGAAACGTTGCATTGTAACGTCATGTGATTACATTAATGATTTGTTCACGTAATATTACGGGAGAGGATATTGTTTGTTTTGTATTTGTAGTTTTAAATTGAATCAGTTTTGGTTTCGATCTGTATTTGTGTGTTTTTTGAAAGTGTTTTCTAATAAGTAAACTTATAAATCAAAAAGTGGAGAGATATTATTCACGCTATGGCGTGTTTGAATTGGCTTCGTGGTATGTCATCCTTTCTTGTTAACACCTTAGATTATTATTTCCAAACTATTATTACCAATTTAATAACATATTTACGTTATGGATTTCCCTATATGATTACGGTATAATTGTATTGTTTCCCGTTTGACTCTCATATGGACCTTGCGTTTAATTAATCGCCAATTAATATATGTTCAGCAAAATCAACGTATTATACGAGGAAACATCGAATATAATGTTTTGTACTTAAAAATTATTATTGTAACGATAGTTCGTGCTTCTTCAGTTAAATACAGCTTACATATTTACTTTATACGAACAAATTTGACATTGGTATTATAATCGTTGTATGAGGTCTCTCTCCTGCAAAGATTAATTATTGTTGCTCATAACATTTATAGTTTTTTTTGATATGAGCGTTTACGTGTGAATTAAAATTTTATAATTTCTTATTGAATACTCGACATTGGCAGAATTGTCTTTAATAGATATCTGAGGCCATTAATAAAAGAAGAAGAACATTTTTATATATTGTTGTAACACATGTCATACAATTACAGTGTAATATAAAACCATAATAAGTATATGCACAAAGAAATAATAATGAAATAAAAAATGAACCTTAAAATAATTGGTGTAGATTCATAGTTTCTTTACAATGTAACTTGGTGAAGTTTAATAATATCAAATTAAATTTAAATAATAAGGTACAGTCTGAAGTTGTTATATACATTTGATATTACTATATCAAATTAATAATTCCCAAGAAAATAATCAACAGTATAAGGAATAAATAGTTTCCAAGGCAATTGACATTAGGTTATATTCTAACTTTAACAGTTAAAGAGGATGTACAGTATTGAACACCTAATACCCAATCATACATAACAATATTATAAATCTAGAACATTCGCTTCTACTGTCAAAAATGAACTGTATAATTCACCTTCATCAAATCTAATACTTAGATGTTTTGTTAAGCATTAGATCAAAATAATAGCAGGCCTTATAAGCATTTTGAAATTAGTTCAATAATATATTTATTTTTGCAGGTTTAAAATTAAAGATTGCCCTGAAAGATGCAGAATTCAATAAAATAGCCTCAGTACTGAATATGTGTACATTTTTATTAACATGTGCTGCATTAGTACAACCCAGTTGGTTCCACATAAAGGGGTTACACTGCACACAAAGTTTATCACTTTCACAGTTCTTTACATTTGATTCTAATGTTGATTATGATGACATTGATATGCAAAATGATATGAGAAGTATAAGATACAACAATGGTCTTCCACCTTGTACAAATACAGAAGTAATAACTTTAATGCGAGTTATAATACTGTTCTGCTTTCTCGTACTCCTATGTTCATCTATCGGAGTTCTGATTAATCTGACTTCAGTGGACAGTAGGGCTATAAGGCTTCTCCGGAGAAATGCGGTCCCCAGTATAATGTGTGTCTTTTGGGTGATTGCAATTGTGGGAGTCTGTTATTATACAACAGTTATATTGGATAATGAGAATAATATTGAAAACAATGTTATTCAAGTGGATTATGAATATGGTTTTTATACCATTACAGCTGCAGGTGAATGTGTTTTATTATTATTTGTTAGCTAATTTTATTTGCTTATTGGAATTATTGAATGTATAAAAATCACTAGATCCTAGTAGGGAATATTGATAATTGATAGCCTCATAGTGGACACCAAACAAAGCTCCCACCCAGGTTGTATTACTGGTCCAAATATTTATAAATATACCTATATATGATATTAATGATACAGTACAATGTTGTACAGGGCATCTTAGTTTTTGGATTATTGCATTTGATTAATATATACTTATGTACTATTTATTTACTACAACCTTTAAAAAATATAAATTAACAATTTCAGGAGCCGTAGCACTACTAGCCTCTGCAGCTAATTTGTGGGGAGCCCCACTCACAAATGATGAAGATTTACAAAGGAGGAATCTCATTGAGGATTGGGATGGCTATGAGGCTCACAGTGTTGGGCCCACCCCAGCGGTGCCCACTCTGCCACCGTACACTCCCACAGCTGAGTACACAGCGACAGCTCACCCGTCCTATGCCCCACCTGTCTTAGGCACCCAGCAATACTTCCCCTTTGATGATCTCTCAATATTACCCCCACCCCCACCTTATACTCCATGAAATAAATTGATAATGATTGCTTTATTTAAATGGACAGCCGCATTGTATACTCATTCTGGAGCCTTATTTACATGTATTAAGTTAGTTATAATATAATTTCTATAGATATATTTATGTGTACTATGTTTTACAGTTTAATGAGATTTATGAATGTTATTTAGCGTAAGTATTGTTGAGTACTCACTGCTTTTACATACTTTAGTTGTGTTTAATGTTTACATCACTATTACTTCTTAATATGTGTAAATTTGAGTATCTTAGCGTAATTTGTGGGTGACGTGTCGTCTCCATGAGCTTTGTACCGAGTAAGAATAGCAGGTGACTCGACATAACTTTGTTCCTCGCACATCTTATAAATTTCATCTAACATGCATAAATTGTATAAACAGACAAGGTGAGTGGTAGTGCCTTGTAAAATTAACTCTGCTACTCTGGTATATTGTGCAACTTGTTTTACGTCTAACCTATCTCATTTTGTAAATACCGAAAATAATTCTTAAAGAAAACTGTGCTAGTAATTGTAAAGTATGATAATAATTAATAGTAGAGTTTTATGAAGTAATTTAGCAAATATTCTAAATATCTGTAAAACGGTAGGAAAAGATCTTCATATGTATTTGAATTGTTGTTTTAGTAAAAGATGCCTTGTAAAGTAGTGGTATAAAGTTCGAAGTTTGCGCCCTTGAATGTAATATTTTTAAACAGCGTAATTCTTGTTTTAATGAAATTGACAATTAAGTGTAAGGATCTTCTGACGCGTTTGCTTGAGATGTTTTTGTGGCGGTTGTGAGTTCATAACCTTTGTGATTTGCCATATTGAGTGCCTGTTGGATGTTTTAAGCTGGTTTCGCATTGGATAGGCGACCTGTATGCATCAGACATTATGACTAATCAAACCGGCTACTTATTAACTACTACTATGTTTGGATTAGTAAAATAATAATTCAATGACGTGGCAAATTATACAAAACTGTACGTAATGACAATATATACATTTTTAAAATGGCGAACTCTTGCAAACAATCTTTATTAAAATTAAATAAACGCAACTGCAAACCGCAAAAAGATTATAAGTAAAATAAGTGCGTTTTTTAAATTGTATTTTGCGTTGTAAAATTTAAGCTTCATATTTGGTTCAAGTCGATTGTGAATCTGCTATTAGTACTCCTATTATTTTGTTTCATTTACAGACTATAAGTCTATAACACTGATGTTTGTTCGCTTCAAGCAAATGTCATTATAAAGAGCTTTACACATTTAAATGTATGTATTATAAACAATGTTTAATAGAAATAGAGATTCTGTGATTAGTTTATGTCTAGTATAGTGAATCTTTATTTTATTATTTGTAAAAGAATTCTTTTTTTTTTGCTGTATATAGATTTTAAGTTGCTTTTTCCAGGAATATTAGTAAATTGTATACTAGAGAAGAAGTATCAAACGTTTATGCCAAAACTATTTATCATGGGTAACCCAGATTATACATTGGTAAATATTACAGATTTCCACTGGACTAATCCTCATAGTGTAAACAATAAATAAAAGCTTGCTCCTGGCATTTTCTCTAGTATATTTAACTCAATAACGTTATTTAATTATTATTATTTAAGATAATCTGTACATTTTTGCATGAAATTCATTTGAATTGTTGAGTTTTATTATACATTCATACTTTCATTGCAGTATTTTCAGGTTTTTAGCAGACATGAAGATGAATGTAGCAATTAACATTGCGAATAATTTGAATCTCATTTTTTTAAATTTGTTAGTTTTTTTAATACTAATTTTATTTGTATGCTAATTTTGATTGCATTAATATAGTTTAGTCTCACTTGAATATAGGAATCTTTTAATTTATGCAGTCTTTAGTATACTATTGTACCAAAGTGTAGTATTGTGTGGTCTTTGAAACAGATTGTCACGTTAGAATTGGAAGTTAAATTTTTTTTAAAATTACGTTGTTTTGTGAAGACCAAGATCGGGTTCACTAATTATAATTTGTGCTTTATGACAATACATTACAGTCGATTACTGTCACAAAGGACGTTAGGACTATAAAATTAAATATAGCGTAATTGTAATATAGAATTTTATTATATCAATGTTCAAGTATATAAAGTTATAAATGTGCTTTAAAATATTTTAGTTATCTCACGTATTGTTTAGAATATTAAATATATTTTTCAGCCTAAATAAATGCGATCATTTTTTCTTTAAATAATGATCGGCCTCCTTGTGACCCATTTTTCACACTATAGGTGAACTATTCATAGGCCTCAACACATTAGTATCCTATATCTATTATATTTTGGTACTATCAGCAAAAAATGACGTAAAAGTTATGTATTTTAGAATTAACAGAACACCTTTTTGTTATAACATAATAGTTTAGGTAATTATGAATAGTCTGCTTACCATAAGTTTTTATGCTGATTGTACCAATAGAACCTGTAGGTCGTCTAGAAAAGAGAAGTTGACAGCTTTGTCTTGGTATAGATTTTAGATGTATGTATTTTTTAATAAAATCAAAAGTAAACTGCTGTTGTGTAATAGAGCTTCATGTTACCAAAAATATTGACAATACTTCTTATAACTTTGAATAGTGTAGTCTTAAGAAATAATGTAAACTTATAACTTGATGAAATAAATTGTATAGACCAATGTGTAATACATATCCAAATGTGTGTTTAATTTGTTTCACATCAATACCCAGAGGATATACCAAGGAAATGTAAACGATAGCATTTATGAAATCAATAAAATATTAATGATTGGAAGTCAAGATTCCCTCCCTGTGCATGTTGGAAGCATTTATTAAAAATAGTTTTTTTTTTCTAATACCATTATCTAGATTCTGACAGCACTACAACTGGTGGAAATATAGTATCACCTGATCATAGTCATACAAAATTTATAAACAAAAATCATTTTATATAAAATGTTGGATTACTTGTGAATAAAGACTTGCAATTATAGTTATGGTTAAAATTGATTCAGTCATCTTTGAATGCAGATAAATCAAAATGTGGTTGTTGTGGCCTCGGTGGTGCATTATAATTTCTTGGATTATCCGAAGTTATTGCAGTGGCTACTCGCATAGTAACATTATGTGTTGGAAATTTGTTCTGTGAGGGCAATTCAAAAGACTGAATATTAAGATATTTGGCTCTCTCTTTTTCTAAATAGTCAACTCTCTCTTTCAATATCATATTCTCATCTTTCTGCAATTCAACTTGCATCATAAGTTGCTCAACATGCGAATGCAGGTTTTGTCCAAGGATTTGTAATTCATTAACTATAGATTCTTGTATACTCTCTACAGCCTTTGTTTCACTTTTATCATGTTTGTTAATTACCTGTGAAGCTATTTTCTTATCTAGTAATGTATTTAACAATGTATTGCTATCATTAATATTTCTGTAAATATCTATTTGAAGTTTGGAGTTGTCCTCAAAGTTAATATCAACTTGGGGGTCTTTACTTATGTGTCTGATAGTATCCACAGCCTTTTTCACTCTTTCATATTGCTCCTTCTTACTTTTAATAATATCTTTTTGTTTCAGATGGTAACTGTGTTGTAAGGAAATAGATTCAAGGGCAAAAGAGCTTGTTGTAGATTTCATTGCATCTATTAACAATTCAGCGGCATTGTGGTGGCATTGCATAGCCTCATCAAATCGTTTATAGCGTAAATGGGCCTCAGCCCGTCTGTGCTGCTGGTGAGCCTGGGATAAGATAATTAGCTAATAGATATTATAATTTAAAAAGTAAATGTGTTATTGTAGGTCTACAAACCAAATTTAAAGGATGCGTCTCCATTGACAATATAAATTATACGACTCCAGGAATAATAGATGACTATGTTTGTTAAATAATCCACACAATACAAACAAATACACCACTGACACAAGTCTCGAACATGTAACAAAAATAAATAACTCAAGAGTACGTAACGGATTAAATAAACAGTAATATTATTTTTTAAATATTGTCAAAAGTAATATGTATTAAACCAAGAATTTTTACTAAAGATCCGTCGACATTAAAACTGCATAGGGTTTCCTCTCTATCTTTAGTGAATTAACATTGTAAAAAATCTCTTCTCTATGAAAAATACCATAGAAAAATAAATGTGTTTAAAAAAGTTGACTATAACTATATACAATATAATATTAAACCAAATTTTATGTAAAAGTTTGTTCACAGGGAGCAAATCGAATTCAGAAATATCAGTAATAAGTTGAACTAAAAAGACAAAATTATGCTGCGCAAGCAATAATCCCTTTGCCTTAAAATAGAACATGTAGTTTGACGTTTATAAACGCGCGAATGTGCATTCGTAGATGTGAATTATGGATTCATTAATAGCTCTTCAAAAGTATCTGGAATCTAAAAATAATTCTGAAAATTTTATAAATTCTTCAAAGGTTCCTTCGATATGTAGTTTAGAACCATGTATGTTGGGAATTGATGAGGCAGGCCGTGGACCTGTTTTAGGTAAGTAGTCTATTGTTTGTTACTGTTACATGATATTATAACTAAGAATTTATTAGATTAATATTAATTTCAGGCCCAATGGTTTACGGCGTGGCTTACTGTTCACTAGCGCAGAAAGAGGTACTGAATAATCTCGGTTGTGCTGATTCAAAGGCATTAACAGAAGAGAAACGGGATGAGATATTCACAAAAATGTTGACTGACACTGAATCACTTGACAATGTTGGTTGGACTGCAGAGATTATATCACCTAATTATATATCTAACTCAATGTATAGGAGAGCTAAGCATTCCTTGAATGAAGTAAGGTTATTATGACACATACTGTTTAAAATAAGATGTATATAAGAGTTTTTATGTTCCTTCTGCCTTCTTTACATTACTACAAATCTACTATAATAGACTGCTGCTTGAGCCTCTGTTCGAGCTGTCATCTATTGTAATTACTGTTCTGGTTTGTGAGCTGTTTGGTCAACCAATCCTTGTAAACTATTTTAAAAATCTAGAATGGCTGAGTATATAAACTTCGCAATATAATAATTTTCAGGTTTCAATGGACTCTGCAATAGATTTAATTAAGAAAGTTGCTAAATCTGGTGTTAACATTAAGGAAGTATATGTGGATACAGTTGGACCACCTGAGAAATATCAAGCAAAACTTGCAAATATCTTTCCAGATTATAAAATTACAGTATGTTTTGTATAAACTAATTATAATAATAAAAAGAGGAAGACTCTGCTATGGATTATTGCGTCTAAACAAAACATATTAATTTATTATTATTATTATTAGTACTCAATAAATACATAAAATAAATAAATAAATTCTTTATTGCAAAAAAATAATAACTTTTTCACATAGGCAAGCTTAATGCTTATATAATAATACATATGCTGCATATAGGTTTTATATGCAAGCTACGTTTTCAAAATTTTGTGCCCTCAGTGCTTCTAGCCTAAGCCTACAAAAGTCCATATATAGATAGCATTATAACCACTGTTTGACTCTGAAGCTGTTGGTGTAATTTTTCAAATCAAATAATTTCAGGTTTCAAAAAAAGCTGATTCAATTTATCCAATAGTGTCTGCTGCAAGTATAGTTGCCAAAGTCACAAGAGATCATGCACTTAAAGTCTGGAAGTTTGCAGAGGGGCTACAATTAAAACATACCGATTTTGGAAGCGGTTATCCTGGAGGTAAATTTAATGAAAAAAGATACTTCAAGCTCTAAGAGGAGGCGGATAAACTGGCCATTCTTGCTTTTTTTTTCATAGCTTACAGACATTTCACACTAGCCTACCATTGTATTTTTAAGATAGGAATTTTAGCTTAAAGATATTACATTTAAAAAATCAACATCTTTTTCCAGATCCAACTACAAAAAAGTTTATTCGAGAGCAAGTTGATAGAGTATTTGGCTATCCATTACTTGTTCGGTTTAGTTGGTCAACAGCTGAACTAATGTTACAAGAGAAAGCTGCAACTTGTACTTTTGAGGATCTGGAAGATGAAAATCCAAAGACTAAGAGGCCAGCAGGAACAAAAACTATAAGCTCATTTTTCTCACCAAACAAAGACGACAAACGAAAAAGGCATAAGTTTTTTGAAGAACGGTCTCTGAGAGTTACAAATGCCTTTGATTAGTAGAATTTTAAATATTACTTAATTTATTATAAGCTAATATTAAGAGGTCCTTTGAAAATAGCTTTCTCAGTCAAGTTGAGCAGCATGACAAAGATCCCTTCTTGGCCTCTGCCTACCCTTGAGGGAAAAGGAGTGAGCTTATGAATGTATTTATCTAAATTTAAATTATTTTAATAAAATGAATTTAGTTGTGCAACGTGTTTTTATTACCTTTCCATCGCGTTTGTTTTACTTTATCGTCAGAGTTCATGAATATTGTGTTAATAAGTACATATGTTTTTATTGTATTGTTACATTACTCCAGATAAAAAGCTGTTGAAATAAAATGATTATAGCACACCGACTTATGTGGAAGAACTACTACATCTTATAAAATGAATACTCATAGTTTATGATATAATTAAGCTAAATTGTGCCTATTAATTGATATACATATATCCCTGGCAGATTTAAACAAAATATAGCTAGTTTATAAAATTTTAATTATTTCAAAGTCTAGACATTGTTAATTCATACTGTATGATTTAGCTTTTTTCTCATAGCATCTATGAATGTATTATATATTATATTTTGTATCAGTAATTAATTCAATATCCAGTCTGAGCGATGGGAGCCGGGCAAATGTCCAGAGCGTGCAAATTTAGGTTAGTTACTAAAATTGTATTAAATAGAATCAAAGGCATTTTAAAACTTATAGTATGTTTTCCCTGCTTTTGGTATTTTTTTCAGAGATAGGCAGGATTAGAAATGATTCTTTAGGTCATGTCCTAATAAGTAAATGCATTTTTGCATATTTTTGGCTACTTCTAACACTTATGTTTGCGGTGTTAATCGCTGAATTGCATTCATGATGAGTAGAAATTGAATACAATCGCCAACTTGTACACTTTAATTTTACTTATTGGCTTTTATCCAAAATTCAGACATTTTACACTTTAGTTATTAGGTGCATTTATATGCTTTTGGCATTATAAAAAAGTTATTAAATTGTATAATGTATATTGTTAAAATGTTCTACGAGTATAAAAATATTTAATCGGGTAAAATTAAAAGTTTAATTGTAGTTTATGTTGTTGGAAAATTGTTTACGAAGAAAACCAAGAAGTTTTGTTTACGCAAAATTTTCGCAAATTAAAAATGACCGATATTAAAGATTATGATCTTTCCTCACTTTCACAAACAATTTGACAATTAATAATTCTATTAAACGATGAAAGCCTTTTGATGAAAGAAAGATGCTACGAGGTCCTCAATCATATCACGAAGAAGGAATGTCATTCAGTCAATCCACTATTAGCATGCATAACATGCGACATTAAAGCACCTACTTACCATGAGCAATGCGGAACGTACGCAGGTCACTTGGAGAATTTAATTGTGCTCCATTATCATATTTAGGTAGGTTCTTTTACGGTAAGTCAAAGTGAAAACTGAATGAGAGACAACTTTGTTTGTCATTCGACAGCCACGATCGATGGAGTCAAGTTGCTGGCAAAAATTAGCAACATGGATAAATTATTGCTAATATTATTTTCGTTAGTTTGTGTTAACGCGATAGTTGGACCCGGAGGTGTTAATAATACCAAAGCTTTACTACAAAAGACGGATTCATACTTAGAAGCATATAGTAAATCAAGAATAGAAGCGGAAAAAGCGAAACAAGGAGTTGTTATAATAACAGCGAAAGATGGAGAGAAGAAAATTACAAATCGAGATGACAGTTATCAATCTGGGTACGACTATACTCCCGCATACCATTCGGACTACAGCCCTCCTGGCTTCTCTCCCCAAGGTCCTTCGGAGCAGAATAACTATTTACCACCGTCGAGTTACGGAACGCCTATAAAATATCCTGAACCTACGAACACATATGGACCACCTGCTCAATCTTATGGTCCTCCGTCTCCTAGTTATGGTCCTCCACCGAATTATGGACCACCGAAGCCTTTGCCTCCTATTTACGGACCACCAAAACCGTCTTATGGAGTACCGTACACGGCCCCTGGATTATTACCAGGATTGCTTCCAGGATTTTTGAATAAACTATCTTTGAAACTGGATATTTTGACGATAGCGAAAATAATATTGAAGTTAATGATTTTTAAGAAGATTGTAACAATGTTAGCTGTTGTGTGTTTACTTTTGTTTATTCCAAAGTTAATACATTTTAAGAAAGGTAGTGCTGGCGGTGAGGGCGGCGGTTTCGCGGATGAAGATGACCGGAAATTTGGCGAACGTGAGGGTCTGTCATTTTTATTTGCTCTTTTAGTCTTGCATGCCTATTTATTTTTAAATATACGAATATAAAATTGACAACCTTTGTGACACGGTGACTAGCGCGCCAATCTGTTCAACAGAGGCCCGGGTTCGATTCCCGTTTGAAGCAAATATTAATACATTATAAACATGTTATTATTATTTTTAAAAAGTAGATATTTCTTTCGGACCGGAGTGTTGTCGTTGTCTTAATATGCACAACACAGGGTGTCTTAGTTTGAGGTCAAGGATTGTATGTTATGTATTTATAGCAATAATAAACCCTTAGCTATATTTTGTAATTATATTCTATCTAATTTAAAGGCCTCAAGGCTTATTGTCGCGTTTGTATTGATTATTTTTAATCCGCACCGAAGGCTTCACAACCATTATGTTCTCTTCCATAAATACTTTATACATTATAACTTTTATAAGAAAAAAGATATTGGTCTTCCAAGTTGTATTTAAGATAAGATAAGCATATGTTTTATAAATATCAAACGTTTTTTAAAATTATTATTTCACTTGTTTTAAAGAGTTTTGTGTTTTATCGAATTTATTTATTATTTTTATTAGATAATTCAATTTTTCTTCGCAGTAATGGAATTAACATCAGTACAGCAGGTTGTAGATCGTGCATTGAAAGTATACGGTCAGCAAAATGATGATTGTGGCGTCTTTTGTCGCGTGCGAAGTGTTATTGATGACATCTATGATTTCCAGCCGTATTTTGGGTATGTGATTTTTGTTAAGAATAAGGGCAGGGAAAACTTCAAGAATTTGAAAGTGAAAACATCTAAAATATATATATTTTCCTACTTCTTAACAGATGATTTTTTTTTCCAGGACTGGGTCTGAATCTTCATAGCAAAGTTGCCATAAAAGTTTTAGTATATTAATTTATTGCCTAATTATTTATTTATTTTAAAATAAAATTATTTTAAAAATATAAACAATTTTTATTACAAAAGCCATAAATAGGTATACCACGAATTGCGCACGTAACTAAATAATTTAAAATATCTAGATAAAAAATTCAAATAAAATAAATAGCACCGACTGGACCTGTTCAAAACGGTACGATAACTTCTCAAGTGTTATTTCCAGCCAAACAGAGTCAAACTTAACAATTAGAAAAGTAATGAATTAAGAGAAATTACTTTCGCCTTCCCTTCCAAAAGACAAGCTATAAATAATTGAACAATAACAAAATCGGCACACAATTTCCACAAACATTCCCGTTACAGACTTACTTTGAATACTAACTAATAATACGTGATCGTTGTTAACTCTCATTATATTTACGAATGCGATAAACGTAACAGCATAATGTCATTTATTTTGGCCCGGTTAAAGTTCAAATTTGTTTATGATTTTTTCATTACTATCATGTTAACTTTTTGGGAAGAATGTAATATAATATAAATTCGGGGCACGTATTTTTTTAAATCTCGACGTAGATGAATAGAGAAAGTGTATTTTTCAAAATGACGTTTTAATAGGATTTTGGTCTACCTTTAACCTATGAGAATACATGAAAATAACTTTCTTCTAACAAAAACCATCTTTAATTGAGACAACAATTATAAGTATATAATAACAATAATTAAATATTTTTAATGAATAAATTTTAGGAAGATAATTAATTCTAAGAAATGAGCCTATTATTAACACTTTATCCTTATTTCAATTGAGAATGCTGCATCGTCTTAATTTTAACCAATTTACTTCAATTGAGGCATCCGATGGGTTGCGACGAGACTACTAATCGTCTTAACTTTTGAACATTTATTTTGTTTGATACCATCGTCCACTATCGCTGCACTTGTTTATAACGAGACGTCTCTGAGAATAACATCATAATAAACTTTAAAATTGAACTTTAACAACTTATACAGAAAATCGTAGTAAAGTTTTTTCTCTATAAGTATTGGTCCAGTTGTAAATTTAATTTAGCAATACTGAAATATATACAATATTAGTACAACAATATAAATATAAACTTATACATACTTTTTTATATGGTTTGAATGGGCTATGATATAATCCTGTATGGATTTTCTTGACATAATTTATAAATAAATAATTATAGGCGATTATTTCGACGTTGAACGATGACTGTACTTGACCTTAATTTTGCTTCGAAATTATAATAAAATAGGTAACGAGGTGAGAGGTATTTTTATAATTTTAGATCATTTTTCTTTAAGATGTCTGGAATAACTTACATTAGTAGCCAGTTTTATACAGTTTAGTCAGTCGGTAGTACTTTTCACGAATATTATAAATATTTTTTGGGGTAATTTCTGAGCTTATCAGCCTCATGCTTGAACTAATTTATGCGGCTTATTATTGCGTTTATTTCGAATAATTTAGTTCAGTTTAGAATAAATCAATAAAAATTCGAGTAAACATAATAAAAAGTCTCATAATACTCATTTTGAAATATGTATATAATACAAGTAGAATACTAAACGGTGTTCCTTCTTGTTTTACGCATTACTTTATAAACAAAAGTAGTCACGCGTGCCCTTTGTTATGTCACATACTTCATTTGACATCAATTCTGTAGCAAATTTAACTGTAGTTGGTTATAGAAAAGCATAAAAAATGAATGAAGTTTAGTAGACATACCTATAGTCATAGAAATAGGTATTATCACCTTATCGCTATTTTTATTCGCTATTTAAAGCCTAATTTGTGTAAATAGTTTGAAAGGATCAAGCACGGGGACACGACACGACAATGAACTTGGCGGAAGCCCATTGTCACGCCTGCACCTCCGAACAATGCCCTGACATAGTACGTATTCGTAGTATGGTGGTCTCATTTTACATGGGAAAGTGCATGAATATTAACTATTATATTATGACTAATTTTGATAGAAAATCAGCTAAAAATTTTAAAGGCTACCACTCCCCTACATTCAACTAATTTAAAACTCTCTCCTTCTCTCTCTTCCTTTCTCTCGTCTGCTCTAACAACTCTATTAAAACAATTGAATCATCTTCTCGAATAATTTCAGTCAATTACTATGGGTAGGTATATTTATTTTTTCCAGTTTATAATTTAATTCACGATATCCAGGTATATCTAATCTAGACTTACAACTGATGTTTTGTTAGTACTTAGTGCCTAACTAAATAATATTAGGTATTAAGATAACCTACCTATTTTATCGAATGATAACTCGGGATATGTATCATACATAAGTACATAGTAACAGCAAGTTATTGACAATAATTTGAAAGTTATAGGCAAATTATTATTGTGAATTTGGCAATTTATGTATGTAGGAGTGTATCTCAAAAAGAATACATTTTATCAGCACAAAATTACCCCAATATCATTTAGAACCGCAAAAGAAAGCCAGGTTACGGAACGCCTTCGTGAAAACTTGATCTAATACAGGAAAATATTTCAACTTACACACAATACAATACAATAACTTCAATGCAAAGCAATACACGCACATATGAGTATTATCAAATACTAGAATCACGGGTAAAAACAACTGAATTATTTAAATGTTATATCAGATTTGAAGTCTTACACTAGTGCTCTAATTCTATTGTTGAAGTCAGGTTGGGTGCGTCATTTCATACAGTACAAGTGCAGGATCATTCGTCTGGAACGGCTGGCTGTTACCACATTCGCAGCATAGTAGCTTCTGCACGTGTCGGGCCAGCACGTGTGTAAACATTGTTCGGTGACGCTTGCTCTTATGAATAACCTTCGATATGCTGTGAATAGCTTTGTTTGGCGGGATTATTACTTGTGTTTAGTGCGTGAAAAATGTGCAAGATAAACTTCAATAACTCAAAATTTGTAAGTGTCTGTTAAATCATTTAAAAACAAAATGTACCTACCTAATGTAACTTAAATACTTTCTCGTGCGTTTTTAAAACTATTATTATACATATATTCTTATTTTTTTTAATTACAAACGGTAATGATATTTTTCTGTACCTATGCGTATTACAACTATTGAATCAAATATACTAGAGAAAAACCAGGAACCAAGTTGTTACGCTACGAGAATTTGTCCAATGGACCAATATTTACAAATATAAAATGCTTTGCAAATAAATATTGTTTTATTTTATGCCACAAAAATATGTCAGCAGAGTCCATTAATATTACTTAATACCACATTTCTGCCTCCAAACGTTCAACCGAATCACCCATATTTATTTCAAAAATATCTAACAGAACTGAATCCTTTTGGTTTATGCATAACTCAATGAACAAAACGTGGCTCTTGGCTTGTCTTATTAACTAGGACGCAGACGTCGATTGACGTGTCTTCTTCTCTAATAGGTATACCCCTAATAGCTGATTGTGTGCAATAGGTTATAATTAACATTTTAAGAATAATATTAATTCATAATGTTAACAAAAACAAACGCAGGTGTTTCATTATAAAATAACCTCATTATTATAGTTAATATTATAATAATTAGTCTATTGCGTTTTTATATTGTTTGTAAATTAACGAAACAAATCGTAGAACACCGACAAATTCAAATTTTGCCAACTCTCAAGTAGACCATTTTAAAGACTTTTTTGTGAAATGATACATTGAAAAAATACGAGAGAATTTTGTAATATTTTAGAGCACGTCCTGTTTGGATGTTAGATATTGGAGTGAAATTGATGGATCTTTTATTAGACATTTTTAGATTGTTAATCTATACTTAAAATATTTCAGGGTTTTTCTAATTTTAACTGAGAAATTAATAATATTACAATAAGCGACCTATATTAAACAAAATCTTAATATAGATATGTATATAATAGGTATATCAAATAGTATTTTGACTTATACTAAGATTTAGTGTTATTAACTTTTCAATTTTACAAGTGCGATGACCTTAACGAAAATGATAACGCAGTTTTGTCCTACGTTCAAGGCAGTATCCGCAGAAACATCTACCAATTTCTGAATACATATTTCGAAATTTCCTTATCATTATCTCCTATAAGTACACGCCATCTTGTTATCAAATCAATCCCTTATCTGAAAATATTTTATATGTAAACTTTACTTTATTATTCTCTAAATCTTAGAAAAAACATGATATTTTAACGCGTGTGATTCGAAATATGTTTATTGTGATTTGTGTTATTCAATAATTGCTTTGAAAAGGTATGTTAAGTTCAAGCACATTTAATAATTTCATGAATATTCAGTCCACGCATACGATTTATTTAGATATTCATAAGTTACTATATTCAAATAATTAAAATAACAATCAATGTTAATAATTAAATAATTTATATTTAATACAATTTATTTATTTTTTCAATTGATGTATAAATTGAAGAGAACGATCTCGTAACGAACAATGTTATTTAATAACTTAAGACAAGACAGGATAATTAAAATGTACAAAATATTTACATTAATAGACAACTCCTAAATTTGATAATTATGCATCACCTCATTTATTAGCATTAATACTATGACTATATTTTTATCATGAATCATTAAAGTGAGTTATTAAACAATTTATAAGACTTAATAACGCGTTTTTTATTTCTACTTTGATTATTTTTATCCGACGTTTAGAAAGTTTAGAAAGACGAAAGAAAAAAAATAATCTATAGTATGTACAATAAAAATCATATAAAATTAGTGGAGATTATCGGTTTTAAATTATTTTTCTAAACTTGTGTTTATTTGATAATGATATAACTTACGTGGATAACTGATTCATAATAAAAGAATGCGTTCTTTTGTTTTCATCAAAAAATCTTCCTGGTAATTTTATTAAAAGATAATGACAACTGCTTTTGCCTACTTACTTGTCTATAACTTGTAAAAAGTAAATATTGAAGATTAGACACCAATGACAACAAGTAATGAAACAACGACAAAGGAATTTACGCTGAAGTTTTCGTTAATTGAACATAATTTTTCTTCAACGTCCATAATTATTAGTTAATAAGAGATGGAAATGAACGGTAATTACCCAATTCACTAAATACCTTTATTTTCAAGTAGATATTGAACCTTGGCTAGCATGATCGACATAGTTAAAAATATTTCGAGATTTCCGTTATAATGCTATACAGCCGGTTTTAAATACAAAAAATAATTAGTTTATAATATTAATTATAGTAATTTGTGGCTTGATGTTTGTAAATACACAATAGTAAATACATAATATCCAATTGAAACCGCCAATCGATTGACAATTATTTCTATTGGCTAAATCAATGGCAAGAAAATAACGTAACAATTGGCAATGATCCATGTCGCGATTTTTAGGCATTTTATCTTTTAAAATGTCACACATGACTACACACTTCAATGAATGTAAGCTTAAGTTATAATAAACTCCAGGCACTGAAGTTAGACACACCTGTTTCCTATAACTAAGTACTTAGAAATCGCGGTTACAACATCCTGCGCGGACGCAGCCCGGAACGATAGAGCGGACCCTCCCAATTACACAAAACTCATCTATTGTTCTCGTAAGTGAAAGAAACATATTTTAAAACAATCGAGTATTGCTTACGAAAGTAATCCTCTTTCATACGAGTTCTCGATTTAATACAGAAAGAATGAACACTGAGTTGCAATCTCTTTTAATAATGATGTGATGTGATTCATTCCGCAATCTGAATGGAGGGTTTTAGTTACTTTTCGACTTTTTGAAATTTCAAGTAATGTTGACATAATTATATTTAAATTTACCAAAAGCAAATATCTGCATCGGCTATTGTTTTTTTAAATAATAATAATATCAATAAACATTTGTCTCAATGGGAATCAAGCCAATGTTGTGCGCTAACATTGCGCCATGGAGACCTTCATTCTAATCACTAGTTTAATACCATCTTATTTATCACTAGAAATTTAAATAACACACTGCTTAGGCCTATTTAGGAATGAGCCTAACTATGCGTATATTTTTGAGTCGTGTTGAAGAAGTCAATGACCTCCATAGTGAGAAATGCAAAGGTATAAATTGACTTAATTAGACATGAGCAGAAAACACCATGTGTAATGAAACTATGACTAACATTAACGGTATATAACAAAGTTTGATAGCACCCCTTCGTAATGGCCAAATTCGTATCATTTTATTGGCTAAATAAATATCAATATTTTTCTGTAATTGGTAAGAAGTTCATTTTGCTCTAAATAATAAATATATTTTGCTTTCAGATATCTAGTCCACAAAGGAAACAGAAAATTTCTAATAAATAACTGTTTCTAAACGATAAGATGCAGGAGCTGAGCTCGATGATGCGTGCCATGGAACTGCAGCGAGTGATAGAAGACAAAGTGTCAGAGTGGCGTCAGAGGTCCGCTCGGGTCGCCGGAAAGACTGTGGCCGATTCTTATCAACAACCAGTCACCTTCAAACGCCAAGTAAACAGACGTAAAAATAGTGCAGAGATCAATAAAATAATAGCAAAGTATTCCAAACCCAATTACAATAGAAATGCAGGGGAGAAACATAACATTATCCAAAGACCACCGAGCCCACCGCCGCCTATCAGACCTGCACGAGTCAAAAAACGTGCCACTATTTCTAAAAGTGTTGATAATTTGACAAAGATTGATGTGCATTCAGAACCGACTAATGGTAGCCTCGTTACTAAGAGATATGAGACGAAGAGTCACGACGATCTAACGGCGTTAGGCGATGTTCGTGTGAAGAGCTCTCGGTTCCAAGAACACAGTATAATGGCGCGAAATGAACCAAATATAAAACCAAATATTAGTATTGAAGATAACAATAATATAGATTATAATGATTTTAAAAACATCGAGAAGAGGAAGAGACGTAGCATTGCTACTTCGACGCCAATAACGGAAAGAAAACCCGTGAATAGTAATGACAATTTCAAAAAGTGTATAAACTATGGTGCAAGTGTTAGTGATTTAAGAAAAGGTGTTTCGGAGCCCGATATTCTCAGTGCGACTGGCAGCCGAGACTCGTTGAATTCAGCTAAAACTGAATATAAAAAGAAGTGGAAGATACTTAGGCAGCCATTTCGTAAAGGGACTTTCGACTGTCTTCTGTTATGGAAAAATAGAAAATCACGTAAAGATCAAACAAGGTGAGTCAAAAATAACATGTTGTCTTTTTAATTATCTAGAAATTGTTTACAATTAGAATTAAATATAATATTACAAAGGGAAATATTTTTTAATTTATAAAACCATCTTTACACATTATTAGTTTAGAAAGAAATTGTGACTTTTTTAAGGAATAGTAAATTTCTGTGACGTAAAAGTTGAATAGACAAAACGCCCTCTGTCGCTCACGAAGTTAACTACTGTGGATTATGAGGCTCGTAGATATAGTTTAATGACGATCGTTGAAGGAAGAAGTAAATATCAACAAGACACACAAATCTTTTTGAATAATATTTATCATATTAAATCATATATTTAAAACATATACATTGTTATTAGGATATTCGTCAGGATGGTGGTAGCTACTAGATATTAACGAAGCATACACACAAGCCGATTTCTATCGGCTTCCCTTTTGATGTTATATGAAATCTACTTTTTAGATAAAAAGTCCAGGCATTAAAATAAAAAATAAATAGTTTTAATGTGTTGTTGACCCCACCCGTTTATAATCCGGCTTATTGAGATTTGAAACCGACGGCGTCATACCAACGTGTTTCTGTGTGTGCGCGATATAACTATATGAAAAGCCAGAACCGAGCTCGCTTCCTCGCTACGTTTGTAGCCGTAGAGCGACGGGGAAGCAGCACGACTGCGCACTTTTATATACCTATTTTTAAATAGTTTCTAATTGATTTGTTATTTTATTTTAAATATTTAGTTCATTATTGTCTTATGTTTAGGACTAAAATACGTACTTTCGCATATATATAAGACGTCGTGGAGCCGCTGCCTTTTTATTCCTTTTGATCATATTCTACGAAACAATCTTTAGTCAGTCCGACCACGCAATGTAGAACGGCGTATCATATAATCCGTGCGACAGCGACGGCATGGCACCTTTCGCCGGCTGAGAAGCGAAACGTCATGAAATGTTGAGCATTTTAAATTCCATCTTATGCTGCATATTTAGAGTTAAAAATTGAA
This sequence comes from Tineola bisselliella, assembly GCA_028551675.1. Taxonomy (NCBI): domain Eukaryota; kingdom Metazoa; phylum Arthropoda; class Insecta; order Lepidoptera; family Tineidae; genus Tineola; species Tineola bisselliella. Next base: position 226,414 of record JAPWLS010000704.1, read on the forward strand.
TAACAAATAAATAGACTTGTTACTGTTTTAAATATTCGTTAATCTAAGCCGACGCTCGTCGTTTCATGTCGGTTGGTTTTCGTCCGGCCTCGGGCATTATATGACGTAGATAAAGTGTGTTTGAAACGAAAATAATGTTTAAAAAGAGTAATGAAATATATTTAAACAACCATTTAATAATAAAATTAGTGAGTGAACATCCTGAAATATGGAATAAGAATTCAAAAAATTATAGAGATCGAAACAAAAATGACGAAGCTTGGAAAGATATATCGCAAAAGTTATTTAAGGATTGGAATAATTGCAGTGACGAAATCAAATCTCTTCTCGGTAAGTTTAAAATACTTGATATATCTCGGTAATTTTATTATAAAGAGATAGATTATATAAGCGCCATCTGATAGAAGTTAACAACATTACAATAGATTTGAGACACTTTATAAATTGCAATAACTATAAAATACATACTAGATGGCGATAGTTTTTATAGTTTAAACGTTAATTATAATAATTTAAAGAACTGCATATAAGATTAAATCTAATTTGATTTTAGAAAAAATGGTTTTAAGAAGATGGTCCAGTCTTCGAGACTCCTACATTAAATGGTGCAAGAAATGTAACGATAAACGGCAAACGAGAGGGGGTGCAATAAAATATTTGTATCACAGACACTTGGCATTTCTTGAACCTTTCGTGCACACTGCATCTAGATCATCAATCCGGAAGGAGAGAGTGAAGAAGGTTAAGCCAGCGCAAGTAGAAGTAGAGGCGGAAATGGAGGCAGAAGTGGATGATGTGCAATTCGTTGGAGAGGCAGCTGAAAATGAATTCCCAACATATGAAGTGCCGATTCATGTAGAGGAAAATCATATATTAGGAACGACATCTACGACGGTATCAAATAAACATGATCCATTAAAAAATGAAGATAACCATAGAAGAGAAGACAACAAGATTACTTCTAAATATATAGACCTCTTACATCATATGTCTGATAGAATATCTAACAGGCATTACATGTTCTTTCAAGGGTTATTTCCTTCCTTAAAATATTTTAATGAAGATGAAACTCTACGATTACAAGCTAATGTAATACAATGTATAAAGAATATAAAAGCAAAACGTCAGTTTGATTATTAATTACGAGTTTTAATAATGGGTCTCATAATAATAAAAATATCAAATTTATATATGTTTTAATAAATAAATTATTAATGTTCATTATATGTTTTATTACCATTATGGTTACATCAATTCCTGTTTTGTTATTTTTCTAAACATAAATTTAAGAATATAATATTCTTATATTTATATTATAACTATGTATGCACCTGATATACATAACAATATATACAGCGTAACAATTTATTTATCTATCTGATAGAACGGCACAGACGTAGAACGGCATATAAACTGTGTGACGGCGACGACACTATTCGTCCCAACTCGTCTGACGCTCGGTTGAGAAAGGGATTTAATAAAAATATTGCAATTCAAATTCGACTGTATCCTGAGTTAATTGAGTTGATAGTCGAGCAACACATGAAAATACATATTACGCTTTTCAATACTTGTAACTCTAAGCCGACGCTCGTTTTCGCATGTCGGTCGTATTCGGTTGGTATTCGTCCGGCCACAGGCATTATATGACGTAGTAAAGTTTGTTTAAAACGTGAAATTATGTTTAAAAAGAGTCAAGAGGTATATTTAGACAATCATTTAATAATAAAATTAGTGAGTGAACATCCTGAAATATGGAATAAAAATTTGATAGCCTTTAGAGATCGACAAAAAAATGATGAAGCTTGGAAAGATATAACTGAAAAGCTATTTCCGGATTATCATAATTGCAGTAACGAAATAAAATCCCTTCTTGGTAAGTTTTAATAGTATTCATAGATCTGTAGACACTTAATAAATGTATTTTAAGATAATAATGATGTAAAGCGACATCTAACAGTAGCTGCTGACACTATTAGTGAACTAGTTATGGAATATACAAAAACACACTAGATGGCACTGGGGAATAAAAAGGAACTGGAATTGTTATTTATACATATAAATAGGCACAAAATGATAGGTCGCCATGAGAAATGGGTGTTAATAAAAAATTTAAAACATTCATTTAATTTCAACTTTGCATTTAAGAATGTAATTTAACAATTTTTGCCTAAGTTCTGCGGCCGGAGGCTACCAAGTTATTATGGATTTTAAAATTCGTTAAACTAATATTGACTAAAATGCTTTTTATAAAAATTAATTTATCTTGGTTTTAGAAAAAATGGTTTTGAGAAGATGGTCTAGTATGCGCGACTATTATATAAAATGGTCCAAGAAGTGTCAAGGACAACCAGAAGCGAAGTGGTGCACAAAAAAGTATATATATCACAAACACTTGGCATTTCTTGAACCTTTTGTGAATACTACATGTAGATCGTCAATTCGAAAGGAAAGAGTAAAAAGAATTAAACCCGTAGAAATAGAAGTAGAACCAGACGTGAAAATAGAAGTGAAAACAGAAGTGAAAATAGAAGCAGAAGATGGTGTAGAATTTGTTGGCCAGGGAACTACAAATGAATTCTCATCTTACGAAGAGCCAATTGACGTACGCGATAGTCAGATGTTAGGGACAATGTCTCCATCTGTCTCCAATGAACGGAATCCATTACATTTTGGAGATAATTACAAAGCAGAGGATAGCAATATTAATTATAAGTACCATATAAACTTTTTACATGAATTGTCTGATAGAATATCTAATAGACACTACATGTTCTTCCAAGGATTGTTACCTTCATTGAAAGATTTTAATGAAGAAGAAACATTAGAATTACAAATAAATGTAATACAATGTATAAAGAATATAAAAATACAACGGGAATCTAATTATTGAATAGGAGTTTGTGTTGTCTTTTTGCCCAAAGGCTTCAACTATTTATATAAATTTATTAATTGAAGTCTTTGTTTTAAATAGACAGTGCTACAAAGTTAAACTAAAAATTACAAAGCGGTAATTATTGGAAATAATCCCGCTTTTAAATTTTACATTTAAATTATACATCGTCGGGTCGTAAGTGCTCTGTAGTTATTTTCATCATTATCAGTTTACTGGATATGCGACACCCGCTTCCTACTTCAATTTCGTAATTCAGTGTGTAGAAGGCTAGTAGTGTAGACTGTTTTATTTTCATTTTACTTTTGGTTTTCTGAGGAATCTCACATCCTTATTTACAAATATTACTATTTTGACAATGTAAATTCCTTTTAAATAAAACCCAGTTATACGTTTATATAGAACACTTAGATATAACTCATTTGAGTTCATGATACTGGCACCAGTTACGAGCGATGGTAGTCAACTTACTATATAGTACCGGCTTGGGCAGGTACGTCACGTATGAAATTCATAAATCATAAAAAGCCTATTTTAATGACTAATATTTTTTAAATTATGTGAAATTAATTAATTTCCAAAGCTTAACAGCCATCGTGGCGAAATTAAGGGGCACACCTAGTGTGACAGCTTAAAAAAAGGAGATAGAGACGATAGAGTAGAATATAAAGAGTAGCGAACGAGTGACGAGCGACCGCGTTTAGCCGATCATGTTTATCCCCGCCCGTCATGCTTCATAACACCAAATAAACCTACAAAACATTTACCGTGCATTTCAAGGTCATCGCTTATAACTAGTGCTCTACAGTAAGCTTGAATTTTATTCGTCACTAAAAATTGTACAGTTTCGGACCCTAACAAACGAGTAAGAAGAAATGGCCCGAAACAGTTTTATTTGTAGTTAAAGTTTACAATATTATAACAAGATTTATACTTGCCCTACCAATAGCTTTAGTAAGTTTGGTTTTTGAGTGGATGCCAAGCTATAATAGTCTAACATTGCTTAATAATAGTTGCATTGGTGTAGTTAAAGTAAATAAAATGTAATTAAACGAAAATATTCTCGAGAATTTATTGATATTTCGAGCAAGATGGTTTCACAGCTCCATCTAGTGGGGTATGTTTGAACTAAACAGCATGGTGTGAAAGGAAGTTTTTTAAAATGTAAATCAAAATTCAACTTTATGTTGTAAGTTTTAGGTTGATAATCAGACGTGGAAAAGATAGATTTATTACGGTTTTGAATATTTGTTGCTCTAAACCAATGCTCGTCGTTACGTGTCCATTTGTTGTTAATGTTGGTAATACTTCGTATTTGTCTGGCGAGAGGCGTCGTGCGGCTTTGGTGTGGGTGAGGTGTTTTACGCGATATAATGTTTAAAAAAACTAATGATGTGCATTTAAATAATTATTTAATAATAAAATTAGTGAGTCAATACCCGGAAATATGGGATAAAAATTCAGATCTTTATAGAGACCGACAAAGGAATGACATAGCTTGGAAGTGTATATTGCGAAAATTATTTAACGATTGGGAGGATTGCAGTGATGAAATAAAGTCTCTTCTTGGTAAGTTTAAAGCAGAGTTTATTGATTAGGAGCAAATATCTAGTATGTTAAAATTGTCTAAAGCGTCATCTGCTTTGAGCTGTTGACTATTTGTGGATAGAAACATGTTTGTATACTTCTTTAGTTGTTTAAAACCCCGCTAGATGGCGCATGTAAATTGTTTCATTTATAGTTTTATCAATTTTGATTTTAGAACAAATGGTCGTAAGAAGATGGTGTAATATTCGCGACTCCTATGCAAAGTCGTATAAGAAATATAAACAGCACCAACAAACGGGAGGACGGACACCATCAAAATATATTTATTACAAACACTTGGCGTTTCTTGAACCTTTAGTAAGTACTGATCCATCAGAACCATCAGTTAACAAGGAAAAAACTGAGACTATTAAGTCGGAAGTAGTGGCAGAAAGTGAAGAACAAATTACTGATGACTTTCCATCTTATGAAGTGCCGATTGATGTGGACGATAGTCAGATATTAGGGACAATGTCTCCGACCGTCTCCAATGAACATAATCCGTTAAATTTTGAGGATAGCTACAGAACAGACGGCAGCAACACTATTTCTAAGTATATCGACCTCTTACATCATATGTCTGGTAAGATGACTGACAGACATGATATGTTCTTTCAAGGATTGTTACCTTCATTGAAAGATTTCACTGAGGATGAAACATTGGAATTACAAATAAATGTAATACAATGTATAAATAATATAAAAGAACAACGGAATAGACCAATAATAATTTATAGTTTAAAAAAATATGTAATAACATTAAATGTTGTACAGTCTTTTGACCTATAGTTATTTTTTATGTAGACAGGTTAATTAGCATCCTAGTATCAATGTAACATTGTATGAACTCAAGTTTATTTTAAACATTGTAATATCCTGGGTAAATAAACCTACATTTAGGCGTTTTTATGACGGGCTACGCGTACACACACATCCAGAAACTTCATAACAGACGAACACATCTGTCACAATTGTTTATGATACTTCACCACATCGTTAGGTGATGAAATATTCGCCCAAATTATGTTCACTTTAAAATTTTATTGTATAATTGATAACTATGTAACTTTATGAGAGAAATAAAATGAGAATATCGTATCATTGATTTCGGTTATCAATTTAAAACGTTTTTAATAACAAAATAAAGTATTATTACAACATACTGATTTTTTCTAATATTAACAACAATAATCTAAGTATTGTGTAACTACCTTATGGAAAACTCGTCGCTCAGAGGCACGCTATTTGTTCCGCGTGAACAATCTACGAGATTAAGGTCCGGTTTCCCCAAACTTAAACTCTATTTTGTTGCTATAGACAACATTAGTTTTTGTGAGATTAGCATCTATAAGCC